>VXAZ01007004.1:515363-608804 GCA_013399875.1 Gymnorhina tibicen
ACAGATAAGCGCTTTCTTCACCTTTTTTTTTTCCACAATAAATCGTGGGTTTGGGGATTTTCCCACACGCACTCACAGCCCCCCAGCCAAGGGATCAGGGCCCCTCCTCATGTCCGCCGCCCCCTCCTCATCTCTGCCGCCCCATCTCGCTGCCGGTGCCTTCACTCGCCCCCTGTGGAAAAACGAGGTCGGTCCCCCAAAATCACAGCGTTTTAGGTGTTTTTATTTATGTACCTTATACTCCCAGGAGCTTTGGTGCGTTAGGGCTTTCAGGCCTCTCCGCAGCTGTTTTAGGGAACCATCACTTTTGTGACCAGATGCGCCACGGAATGTGTGAAAAAAAAGTCATTTAGTTGTAGACTCCTGTAAGCGGCTGCTTGACTTTCAAGGGAGGGGAAACGACCTTGCAAACTCATCTGACCATGGCCTTGGAAGTCACAAGTTGCACCACCAAATAAAGAGTTGGAAAACCACTGGAGCAGAGCGAGGAAGCCTAGGCACCGGATGAGGGAAAGCTGATGAAGCAAAAAATGGATTAAGTCATTACAGTCTGTGTGATGCTAGGATTTTTTATTTTTTTTTTTAGTATCTGCCTTATTGCTATGGTATCTACAAATTGTTCCCTAACCCAGATGATTGATGCAAAACAATCAGCGATTCCAGGCACTGGCAGCTGCTAATTATTAGTGCTGGTAGTACAGTGCATAGCACACTGCAGAGGCCGTGTCAGGAGAGACAGGGGAAAAGCTTGCCTTTAAAGAAGGTGGGATAAAACTGTCTCTGAGGTGTCATTCTCAATTAAAAAGGAGTGATACGGTTTTTTTCCTGTCAGAAGAACTGCTGCACAAGGAGATCTGAAAACAACCATCATTTTCTGACCGGTGTATAAATGTTCACTTACTGAGGGGTGAATGAGTGCGTGTCCTGAAACAGGATGGTTTAGATGCTTTCAAATTTTATACAAGATAAAAACAGATGTGTTTTTTATCCTTCTACTGGTCATTTCTTCACAGTTCCTGTTAAACTACATCTCTTGTTTCTACAGTGGATGAGATACTGCTGTGTTCTGCTGGCTGTTTGATGGTTTGAGTTGTAGTCAGGGCAGATCCTTGATCCCTATTGGTACGATTCAAAAGAAAACATCTACAAATCAGAAACAAAATTCCCTGCTCTGTTGTTTCACACATTGGCACAACTGGGGACAGAAGATTTATTTAGGATTAGGTCTTATCTCTAGTCCTCCTCCTTAATTGCGAGCAACTGTTCATTAGTTTGAACTCTCAGATGAAGCCACAAGATGTAAATAAAGACCCCGACTGTACAGCCAGGCATGCACAAGGGTGTCACAGGGCCTGTCACGTTGGGCTTTGGCCAGGAGACAACCAGGCTTTGCAAGCAGCTGCAGCAAAGATGCAGAAAAGATGTGTTATGTTCATGTTTTGAAAGCTGATAGGAAAGGTGAACAATCAGTTTTGATATGTATTGAATTTTGAGGCAAGACAAAGCATGACAGTGGATGAGTGATGCTGTATTTTAAAGAAAGCTTAGAGGATTCTCCAATTAGCAGTTAATTCTGTCAATAAGTAAGATAAGGTTTCAGTGGATTGAAGTCCCAGAAATAAATAGGAAAAATGCAGTACTAGGAGTGCATCACCAGTCCAGCTAACAAGGCGGGGAGATCAGAGTCTGAGAGGCAGAAAACTCAATCATAAGTGACTTCAATAGCTCAAATTAAGTTGGATAAATGTCACAGGAGGGGGTAGGGCTGGAGCTAACATTTTAGAAACTATCTGTGACTGCTTGTTGAGAAGCCAGAAGAGGAAAAGCAATCCCTGGTCCTAAAGAGTGCCATAATATTACTGACAAAGACCCACGCTGTAGCAGTAACTGTAGCATCCTTGGTTTCGACACCCTTGTAGCACCATGACAAAGAAAATAAGTAGTATTCTGCTTTCTTTTCAAAAACAGAGGAGCAATATAAAACAAAACACACCTTTCATTAAAAGGGGACTAAAAGAAAGGACTATAACCTCTGATGGGTTAAGTACAGAACTGAGAAGGATCCAGAAGGAAGTTTCAGGGTCAGCTTGCAAAAGTTATAGGAAATAATAGCAAGTATTTCCTAGAACAAATCAGGGAGCCTGCTGGAGTTTGACAGTTTTGTAAGGCAAACAGATTGTTTCATGTACAGGAGAAACATCTGGAGAAGATAGAGCCATGAAAGAAAGTTTGAATTTATTTTTGCATTTGTGAATGGGATAGATGAGCATGGGTAAACTCCAAAAATGGGAAGCTGCTTTAAGGGGAATAATTAGGAAAACATGTCTTGGATCACAGTGTAAGTATAAAAGATGAAGGAACACATTAACAAGTGAGCAGCAGCCAACTGCTGAGACCAGATGGTGTTCAACCAAGAGTTTTCAAGCAGCTCAGAGACAGAGTGGTTCAGGTACTAACAGCTGTCTCTAACTTCTCCCTTAAAGCTACCTCGGCATCAGAGGGGTCTGGAGAGTTGCTCATGTGACACCAGATTTTTTAAAAAATTTTGGAGAAGACTGTGGAAGCTGTAGACCTGGAAGTCCAATGTCCTTACTAGACAAATAAGTAGAAATTGTGCTGAAGAACAGAAAATACTTAGTAGGCACATAGAGAAGATGACACATTAAGGAAAGTCATTATGGTTTTTTTAAAGCAAATTAGTGTCTCAGGAAAGCTTTCTTTGAAGAAGCCAACAAGCTCACAGACCACAAAGATTCAATTAACTGTCTATGATGGTTTCCAAAAGCAATCAGTAAGATTCCTCCCCAAAGGAAGTAAAACACAAGGCTGCTCATGGATATGAAACTTGGACAAATAACTGACAGAAACGAAGGTCAGTAGTGATTTACAAATGTGTTGCTGATAATGAGCTATTTGGGGTAGGGCTAACTGAGAAAAACGGAATGACTTTGTTACTAATAGAGTCGGTGGCAAAATGGCAGATGAAATTAAAATCTGATAAATAGGAAAAGCTGACCTATGAGAAAAAAACAATCCTGATTTCACATATATACTGAGGAACTTTGAGCTGATTTTTACCAGTGAGAAAAAAGGCTTTGAGGTGGTCAGAGGTAGTTCTATGAGAACATCAACTCAGGGCTCAGCAGTGATCAAAATGGAAATTGAGAACTGTTAAGATTATTGTTAAGATTTATTAAGAGAGAAATAGAGATAAAAGCGCCATTGTATAAACCCCTGTTTGCACCTGCATCTTTAATTGCCTGTGCAGTTCTAGAGTCCCTATCTCAAAAATAGTATGGCAGAACTGGACTAGATTAAATAAAAATCAATAAAATTATCAGAAATAGTAGGAGGGCTTTCAAAGGGGTCATGGTTGATTCAGCTGGATCTCTTCAGTCTTCAGTGAAGGGGAGATAATATCAAAGTCTGTGTAAAATCTTCAGAGATCCAAATAAGGACCAGAAATCCAGACTGTTCACTGACTTACGAGACATGAGAACTGAGTTACAGCAAATGAAAGTAGAACTTGGAAGGTTCAAAACAAACAAGAGGAGATAATGCTTCATTCAATCTATAGTTAAGCCAGAAGTCTTTGCTTCAGGATATAGTGGGTACCAAAACTTTGCATGGGCTTAAAAAGCAACTGGAGAATCATCAAAGACTCTTGATCTAACTCAGCAAGTTCCTGACTTGTAAGTTGCTGGAGGTGGAAAGACATTTTGTGGAAGTACAGAACGTGTTTGCCCTGTTCTTTCTGTCTTCCTACTCACATCTTATCCACCTCTGTCAGAAACTGCTGGCCTGGGTGGAGCTTTCAGCCAACCCAATATCAATTTTTATAGATTTAGGATTATTTTTACCTCCCAACCCCAGGTCATCCAGCTGTTATAATCTCCCCAAACTATTTCTGGTCATTAAGTAATTGTGTAGGGTTTCTGCACCTCCTTTTTTGCCTTTCACAGTATTCACTGCTTTTAGTACCATATTTAAGCCTGCATGGATTTTTGGCACTGCCTACTATTTTGAGAAAAAAAATCTCGTTAAAATCTTTAATGTGTTCTTCCCAGAAGCATTAAAAACAAATTAACACTTGTAGGTGTAGTGCCTTTCTCATTTCTGGGAGAATGCAAGTTGTCAGCACAGTCCTAAATACAACTTACATGGAAGGAGTGATGTTATAGGTAGTGTGCTGCTCTGGAGAAAAGCAATACGTTGTATGGTGGAGAAGTCAGTGGTCCAAAGGGGTGGAAGCAAAGCAGTTTTTTATTCTCCAACCATCTAAGTTGGCTTTGTGAATTAGTGTGAAACAGAATAGAAATATTCATACTTCCCATTTCAACTGGTGCAGACAGGCTTAGGACTGGAGTGAAGAAGTATCAATACAAATACTTCATTTATAATGATGGCAGACCAGGTATGATTTGTGTCCTTTTGCATTTCTTTTTCCTAGCAGAAAATATTTTCATGCAGTTCACAGTGTTTTAACTCTATTAATAATTGTACAAAGCGTTAACAGCAGAGATTGTAATGTATATATTAATAATGCATTTGCAGAGAAAAATATATTAATGCTTTTCTAAATGCTCAATTAAGCAATTACCTAATGCCACAAAGCATTAGAAACAGAAAGCAAGTACAACCTTGAATGATTTTATGATACTGTAGATGTCTAAGAGTTTTTCTAAGAAATCTAAGAGAGCAGCACATGGAGTGAAGCAGTCTTGAGGAGAGAAGCATCCAGCCCGCTGTGACAAACCGCTTTGGAAGGTTGTCACAGCTCCTGCTCTGTGGCTTAGCTGGCCAGGGAGTGTACCGTGGCCACAAGACTGTGGTCTGCCACTTCCAGAAATGTTAAATACGATCATAGGAGCCTGAGCCAAAAAGACTTTTCTAGCTTCTCTCTTCTCCTTCTTTCTCCCTTGCCCCAGCCCTTCCTGGAAATGTCCAAATTAAAATAGAAAACTGAATCAATCTAAAACATCAAGTAAAAGGAACAGTCTGTAGATTTGTTTAGCAAGCTTTCATAAAAGGAACAGTCTATAGATTTGTTTAGCAAGCTTTCTTTTGTATTTAAGTGAATTTTAGCTTTCTTGTTCTAGAACATTACTAATTCCTGGGCAGTTTCTGTAGCAGTTTTCTTTAAAATGCAATAAAAATCACTGATACAGTTTGTCAGTTTGTTCCTGAATTTGGTTTAGGCAAATCAGTGGATTTCTTCAGAGTGGAGTGTAAGCACTTATCGCCTGCTGGTTTAAATTTCAACACTGTGGTTTTGGCCGCCCTGTTTGCTTAGTACATCCTCTGTAACCTTTGGTATATATGAAGCAGGGACCTAAAAAAAGAATTGTTGAATAGGAAGTATGTACACACCACAGACCACACTCTGTTTTGTGCCATTCTTTATCAGTTAAGCAAACTTTCAAGGCACCTTGTCTACTATTTTGTAGATAAGCTACTCTGCAGATAAATGACACACATTAGAATCATATGGTAATTTGGGTTAGAATGGATTTCAGGTGGTGTCTTCTGCAATCTCCGTAGAGCAGGGTTGGCTCTGAGGTCAGACCAAGTTACTCAAGATCTTATCCAGCTGGGACTTGAAAATCTCCAAGGGTGCAGTTTGCAAAACCTCCCTGGGCAAGTTGCCCCACTGCTTGAGTGCTGTCACAGTAAAATGTTTTTTCTTCTATCTGATCTGAATCTCTTGTGTTTCAACTGATGCCCATTGTTTCTTCATCCTCCCACCATGGACCCCAAGAGGAGCCTCCTTCTTTTCGATGACCTCCTCACAGGTATTGGAGGGCTGCAATCAGATCGCTCAAGCAATCCCTTACTTTCACCTTCATCCTTTCCTGTGTACATTTAAATGTCATAGGTTAGTATCTTGCAGCAAAGTCATGGCAAGCCTGTGTTCATTCCTGCCCGTGCTCAGACACAAAAAATACAGCCAGTCTGGGGTACCAACTTTGCAAAGCAGAACCGGTGTTTTCACTGATTCAGCCTGCTGTGAACGGCTAAAAAGCACAGGTGCGAAAACCATCACTCTAATCTTCACAGCGGCTTTGCTTGAGGTAAACCAGATCTGTAGTGATTGGAACAGTGAAAAGGAAGAGTCTAACGAGGCTGTGGCTGAAGGAAATCTGTCCCTTCCTCATGGCAGCCTCCCAGAGCACTGCTGCTGCCTGAGCTGTATTCCAGATGAGCCAGAGGCAAAAGATACTTCCTTGGTGTGAGCAGCAGAATGGCAGCTTGCTGTGAGTAAGGCTGAGCTGCTACAGTGAAGTGATAAAATAGAGAACTGCACTGAGGGTACAGCTGCCCTGCACAAACACTGTCACGCTGATGTGGACGTAAAGCTGTTGTAGAAGAGGAAAGTGCTTTATTAGCTGTGCTTCAGGGCTGGAAGGGCTTCTTTCAGGCAGTGATAAGATCTGGAAAACTGAGCAGACATGCATGCTGTTGATTGCATTAGTGTATGCATTCTCAAAAGTGTTTTTACCTAGTAGAAAGTCCTAAGTTAACTCTATCTGGGCACAACATATATAATGCATAACTGGGCAGCAATGCTACAGCTGCTGAACTGCAGGTACATCTGCAGGGCAGGTCCCAGGAGATGTCCTGAGATCAAAGTCTGTGTCTTTGCTTTGGGAAGAGGGGGATTTTGCTTATGTGAGACACTGAAGGGTGACCATTGACCTCCAACCAACCAAACACACCCAAACATGTTTGTTTCCGTGGACATGTGTTGCATTTTCTCTGCTTTCTGTAAGCCCAAAGGAGTAATGAGGAGGAGAAAAGAGCTGATTTAGCATTGCCTGACAGATGCAAGAGCAATTACCAGAACCCATCAAGGCTTTTCTCAGCTGCAGAAAGCGTGAAGAGCGTATTTTGACAATGTGCCATGGGCAGACAGGGTCCTGCTTTGTGTTATGTTATGTTGTGAATAAATAGTGCCTGGCCGTATCAAGAGTTTATGCAGGGTTTTCAGGATCTGCTGAGGATCTGTTCTTGAAGAGTTTCTTTCACTTCTCTGAACTGCATAACGAATTAAATAAACCATGCTCTGCACAGCACACAGTTTTACTGTGCCATAATAGGAATCAGAGCAGGACAAAATAATTAAAAGGCTTGAAAAAGAACAGGCAAAGTGGAGACTGTGTGAGGGACAGATCAGAACAGTCCTGTTCATACTGTGGAGGTGTGAGGCTGTTCTCTGGTGTCCAGAGGGGAAGGACACAAGTTCTGAGAGCATGAGGTTATTGGTGCAGCACTGGGCACATCTCATATACCAGCCATACAAATCCCCTAAGTGACCCCTCTTCTCCAGAAACAAGGCTATTTTCTCAAAGATTTGCCCCAGCAAATGTCTCCATTTTCCCACCTGTGCCAAGCCCAGCAAGGGCAGCGTGGTCTGGGACCCACCTGTCTGTCATCATATGGTCAGATGTGTAGATCATGCATGACCAGATCATCTTCTTCAGAGATCCAAACCATCTTCTTCATTATTTCTTTCTTTTCCCCCATTCTCAGGCTCAAGTTTGCTTTTGAGCAGTACTCATCAAGACAGGCCACTCCAAGTCATTGTTAAATCAGATTATTTTGGTTCAACAGCTCTGGGGAAAAGATCTTACATTTTTTCTCTGTAGATCTGGGGAGATGTTACATCAAGGACCAGTGGGTGCCCATGCCTTGCCCTAAAAATGCAGAGGTGGGAGGCAAGGTGTGCATTTAGAGTTGGGGGCTCAGCAGTGCTTCTAGGATCCCCCTTTGGAGGGTGTACTCACCTGCCGTCCTCTCCACTGCAGTAAGACCACCAACACTTCCTGCACGTGGAAGATGTGCTATCCTGAGTGCAGAAATGAAACTGCTCTTCCTAGAAATGCACAAATGTTAAATCATGCTGGCTTGCTAATAACACTGAAGTTGTGCCAGAGTTGTGCTTGCACCAGGATAAATCAGCACTGAAAGCTGAGAGGAGCATTATTTGCCAGCTAGGCTGGTGAGCCAGTTCAAAACCAAGTGCCTTGAGCCAACACATTCCAGTTTTACCGTTCCCACTGCTGCCAAATGACTTGCTTAAGATGTGGCATTTCAGATGGAGAAGCAGACTTATGTGGTTTTGATGCTGTAATAGATTTATGAAGAATTTTTCCTGCAAAAGCATGTAACCTGAAAACCCAGTTGCTTGGAGGCATCTTTGGACCTTCTCTATGCTTTGGATGTTCCGTCTGTATGTTTTTACTTTGACTTAAATTTGCATTGTCTATTCTTTCTATTTTTGTCTCCCTTTTGTTTTTATTTCTCTTAAAAAAAAAAAAAGCATCTTTGGTATGTATGTTGTTTCTGAACACTCTCTGCTGCAAGGTTTGCTGCTGAGAGATCGTGGCTAAAGGCTGTGAAGTCCTGGCTGTTTAGATGCTGCCTCAGTGCAGCAGCAGTACAAATACAGCTCTGTGGCCACACCAAGAGAAAATACTGCAGGTTTAGTCTTTGCTTTCAAGGGTGGGCTGAGTGAGAAACCATCCAAGTAATTTGTGGGAAGCATGCTGTGTTTTAAAACACAAGCAGAGACACACTTTTTTATTTTTGCATTGTTACAAAAAAAAGCCGTCATTCACCTTGCTTGAACATTATTTTTAAGCCTTGCATAGTAACACACGTGATCTCCATGAGCTGACAACTGCAGATCACCAGTTCTACAGGAACATGGGGAATACTTAGGATGGACCGATGTACTCTGGAGCAGGTGAATGTGGCAGCAGTTTACATGGCCTTGCTTTGCTGAGAGCTGTCTGCCTTGCAGATAGAAGAGGATGTCACAGAGCCTCTTGTAGTGTACCCCAAGGGCTACCCATCCCTGCCCTGCATCACAGCACCAAGTGTGAGAGAGAGACCAGGGCTTTTCCTGGATTTTCCTTTCCCCCCAGCCATGCTGCAGTATCATCCCCTCCCCCAACATTGCTGTTTCCCTGCTCAATTCCCTTTCTGCCCTTTATCCCTGCTATCCAAACAGCAATTCCCGTCTCTCCCACAGTGCTTCCTTCCATGGCAGTCTGAGCTGAGCCAAGACATTTCCTTCTCTGGGATGCAACCCGAGGTCAACCCAAGCCTTTTTTATTTTGAGCTGAGACTTTAACTGGCCGGGAATCTGTTTGCTGAGAATGCTAGCAAAAAGAGAAGTCTTTCCAAAACGTGTGGGAAATATTAACGTAGAAGAGATACTGGTTGCTTAAATGCCCTTTTACAGGTTTTTTTCTTTCCTCTGATTAGAGATCATTGAGCCCTTTCTTAGGCCTAAAGTTAGTTTTTATAAATAATTCCCTTTGTAGGCCTAGGGTGGCAGAGCTAAGGCATGGCAGCATCGCTGCGCTGGTGCTGGTACCGCAGCGCAACAGGCGCCGGAGCAGCTGAATGACACTGCGGTTCTGCCTCTGAAAGTGCTTCCAATTCACTTGTCAGGAGGTTTTCTGGCACAGCTGAAAGCAAGACAACAGGCAGCAAGCTTTGTCAGTAGGACTTTGGGGATGTCAGCCTGGCCTTTAGTGTTGTAATCCCTTGTGAAGATTATTACTGCTTTAATTAGGGGTATGAACTTTTCTGTTTGCATGAGATTTTCTTTTGCAGAGGCATTCTACTAGGAAAAGCCACAAATATTTTAGTATAAACATCCTGACATCATTATAGTTTATTTCCCTTCCCAAATGGAAGTGCACTTATGTCACTACGAAATATTTACTGTTCTGAAGTTTACTAGTTTAAAAGCATTAGAGAGAAAGTAATGCATTAGCAAGCACAAGGGTGAAGTGGCTTCAGGGGCAATCCAGAATTGCTTATTATCCTAATTTTCTGTTCCATAACAAACAGCAAACACTAAGGACATTTACCACTGCTGTGGCCATATGGGCCAGGCTCAGTCTTTAAATGAAAAAATGTTTTCTGTGACTTATTTTGAGTGAAATATTGGTGGGACACTCTCCCAGAGCGTTAGCTGGAGTATTGTCCCTCAGCAGACTGCACTCACTGTGGTTATGTGGACAAACATGTCTACCATAGCCAGTAATGAAAAGACATAGTAAAACTCATTGCAAATGTCCCCCTTGATTTTAGGAGATGTTTGATGCAATCACATATGATTGTGGGGAACGTAATAATAGTGTGGGGTCTTAGCACCCTGCTGCAGACCTTGCTACATGAAGGAGAGTCAATCCTACCTTAAACATGCGTATTTCTCTTGGCTGCTGCCAAAGGAAGCCCAGAACGCCTAGCTCAAATATCCCACATCACTGTGGGAGGCCTGAAGGCTGGGTCAGATGAACCTCAAGAGAAACCAGCATCAAATTTCAGATAAACAAGGTCAGGCAAGCAGATACACAGATCTTGTCTTAAGCCTTGAGCAAGATTGAACAGTATTAAAAGACTAGAGTGGAAAACAAAACTATAAAAAAAAAGCTCATTTACTTAGTCATTACAGGAACAGGGAACTGGAGAACTGGAGATGAAAAAATGTGATGTTTCAGATGGTTCATGCATGAGTGTGGCAGTGAGTCACCTCATCGCAGCTTCCCTTAAGCAGCAGCAGCAAGCAGAGATGTAAAAATTAATCTGAGTTCGTAGGGAGTCACCAGTTTGCAAACCACACAGAAGAGCCATAGAGTACAGCTAATTATATCAGATTAGAGTTGTAAATGTCGCTGATAAAGTAATTGTATTCTCTAGAAATTATATTTGTATCTATATACTCCTGATCACTTACCCTGTGTTGGGGAAGGTAAGTGTTTCTTGCTTCTGGTGAAAGATATGAAGAGTAAGGTGGATAACTTTCTTGGAAAATGAGGTATTTGGCTTTCTTATCAATCAGTGTTGCTACTATTGAATTAATGGTAAGAAGACAGAGCCATCTTTTCTTATCCCTACCAAAAAAAGTGGAGTTTTAATACAGCAGAAACTCTTATAAAAGGTCTGGTGAAGATATAATCTAATTCAGTGTAAACACTCTTGGTGCTTCCTCTCTTTGCAAATGACACGGTTTGACATTGCTTGTGTCATCCCATCCTTCACTGGGGATGGAGCAGGGATGAAGAGAACTTGCATTGAAGTCTCAGAAGTCTCAGACCGTGAAAACTTCTCAGCACCAGCTTCATAACCCCCCAGAAGGGCTGGGTAAAGATGATGGCTGTTGGTATAGGTCTTGCTTTAGCACCTGAGAGCAACAATTCAGTTTTCTTTTTAACTTCTGATGACTACAATTCATTTTGCAGTAGATCTGCCATTGGTTTTCATTAAACAAAGGTCATCTAAAAAAACCCAAAAACTTAAAAATTTTATGACCCTTTATCATAGGTAACACACTAAAAATGGTATTAAATATGTCCCTTTAAGTGACATTTCTCCAGCCATCCTGTAGCAAATTGAGACAAACCAGTGCCTTGCTCTTCTGGCTGTCTGCTTAAAATGACACTGCCAAAAATATTTGCAACAACAAGACCTAGCTGGGAGACCAGCTTGTCATCTAATACCAGCAGCCACGTCATTGTTTTACACTTGCTTTTACCTGATGCTCTGCATACAGGTGGGCAGATCCTTCTCTGTTCCCCATTTTGAGGGCAAGATGTGGCATCCCTAGGGTCACTGGTGCTCCTTGTGAAATACAGTTGTCCCCCAAAAGTTATTGTGACTTCTATGGAAATAAAAATAATTCAGGAATAAGGCTTATCTTTATCATGAAGGATAGAGTTTACTTTGTTCAGACTTGCCAGGTAGGGCACATGCAGATCTCTGATGTTTAATTTTGACTTGTCTACAGCTACTTTTTGTCTCTGCAGGCACCGGAAGAACGTATGAGGAGATTCCAGTATACAACTGAACAAAAAATCTCACCTTCCTGATGTGATTTACTTTCTCCTTACAGTTTGGCAGCATCCCTCTGGTTTTACTGCCATGTGCATGTCTCCTACATTAATCACGCTGCTTCCCAGCCTGCACAGCGCACCCGGCTCTGCTCTGCATAGACCACCATGCACATCTGGCCCTGCTTCCAGCAGCTTTCTGGGCATGCCTTCTGTTGGCCTTCAGCCTGCTGGGTGTGTCATGCTGTACAATGGATGCAGCATGTAGGTGAAGCAGAAAGCGTTTACTTTCTCCTTCCACGCTTTGGCTGTCAGCCACGTGTATTGAGCAACCAGACTTGCAGCGACCACCTTGCTCCTTAAATCCCTCTTTCCCAGGCAGCATTTCTGGGGCTATCACAGCAGCAGAGCGACTCACTGGCACCTCCTTGTCTCAGTTCCTGAACAAAAATGCTTCACCAGAACCTGTTTTCTCTGTAGCCGGACCTTGTTCACCTGACTGCACAATGACCTGGCACTGCTTCTGCTAACAGCACAAACAGACATACACCCTCATCCCCCCAGCAGTGCTGGGTCTGTAGAAGACTCTGCTGACTCTTATCCTTCCTTAATGGTGTCTCCCAGGTGACTTCTTCCCACATGGTTTCACAGGGATGAGGTTTCCTCTCTGCACCTGGAGATTCTCTGCCTGCCACACCACTGGTTCAATACCATGGGCATGGTCTGCAGGCTTGTGCTGGCTGTGTTTTCTGCCCAGGTGCTTTCCTGCCCAGAGCAGCCGCAGATACTTGTCTGTTTGGTGTCTGTATGGAGTGGCCCAGTGCCTGTTCCCATCTTCTGCTCACTCATTGCCTGCTTCTATTTCTCCTGGGGCTTTATCTCCACATACTTGGCTTCTTAGTAAATTCTTGCTTGCTTTTCCACTTGTCCCTCTCATTTGGGTTTATGTTCAGCTTCCTGATTTCTGGAAGAGAGAGTTGATACTTGGCTGGAAAGAGGCCAGGAAGAAACTGGAAATGGTGCTTTTATGGACCAATTGGAGAAGAATTCAGTTAATCAAAGGAAGCAGAGGTGACGTGTGACGGAGTTGCAACTTCCGGAGGGGTAGAGCAACACAGTAAGGATTTCCCCATCCCTTCAACCTAATCTTCTGTAACTCAGATCCATCCCTCAGCAAATGTACTTATTAAACCCTAATTAATAAAGTCTTAGTGGTTTGGAGAGCACTCACCCATACAGCCCACTCAATGCCATATAATGATAATTTTGACTTTGCTGATTATCTTTAACAACACCAATTACTAGTCAGGGATGACAACATTGCTTAAAATGATAAAAAAGTTGACATACCTTCACTCCTTCTCTCCTTTCAGGGAGGAAAGAAAAACAAGCCCTTCATTAAAGTGCTAAAGACCACATTAATGGTGAAGAAAGAGCAGCAGGAGAGATGGGGTGAGCTGAGTCCAGACTAACTCAGATGGGAAGCTCAAGTGGTATTTGTAGCTATAGCCATAAGTAGTTTGCACCAGCGTGTTCCCCATTCCTCTGAGGTCTTCAGTGTATCTGCACTACAAGGGTTCATAACCTGTCCCAACTCTTTCTTAAATTGTTTTAGCTTCTGCCTGCAAATTACTGAATTCTAGTGTAATTGATTTAAGGAAGGGTTAAATTGGGTTAAGTACATCTCCATTATGTACTCTTACTGCTTTAATTAGGTCAATTTAAAATCAATTTAGAAAAGTTGCACCGACTGGTTTAGTTAATGTAGATCAGAGTCTAGATAGGATGAAAGAGCAAAATAATTCATTCAGTCATCAATTCATCATTTTTTATGGCCAGATGTCAGATGGTCTAAATTTATGGTTTTGTTAAGCCAGCTGTGCTGGAGCATGCATGTGTGCTGGGGATTTAATGAGTTGAATTTGAAAACAGCTTTTCCCACCATGCTGCCTTAGACTCCAGCCTGGCTGGGACTGGTCTCCTTGTTTCTGAGGGGAGGCTTGCTAGGGGTGTTGCCAGCAGCCTTAGCACTAGCCTGTAGCTCTGCACAGCCCTCACCTGGCTCCACTGGGACACTTGTTGAAGCAAGGACCACCCTGCTTTGTACACAGTTTTATTGTCAACAGCCTGATGGCACAGTTAGTTGGTGAGGGTCAGACCTGAAACCAAAAGCAGCCTTATGGCCTTAAAGAAAGGGACGTAGAGGAAAGCACTTCCAGAATCACCTGCTTCTGCAGCTCCACCCCAGCACTGCACTGGATGCTGGTGGATCCAGAGGCAGGGAGGACCATCACATAGTCCTTTCTTTAAATTCAGCTCTCCACTGCAAGGGATAACCCAGCACCCCAACCACGAAACCTAAATAGGAAGGATAATAGTTCAGACTGGAGGAAAGAGAGAGACCATTTGTTCCACCTCCTGCCTCAAGCCAGGACTGACTATGGCAATGGCATTTCTGAGTAGCTAAACCTCCCAGAAAGGAGATGAAGGTGATGGAAAAGAGAAGCTGTGAGGACCACTCACAGAAACTCTGGGGCTCTTGTGTCCCGACCCAGCAGTCTGGACAAGGAAGTCAGTGAAATGACAGGCTGCACTGAACACTGGGTCAAGGCAAAATCAGAGTGGTCATCAAGGGGCAGGCTCAGAAAACCAGGAAAACCCCATGGCTGGTTACAAGGGTCTGTAACATGGTCGTGTTCCCCAGAACCAGAAAGGGAGACAAAGGCAGTGCATCACAGCACAGAGACATCCTTCTGAAAGCTCACCTTCCCCCAGAGCTGTAGTGAGTTGGGAAGCAAAACCACTGAGCAAAGATACAGTTCCTTGTATTTCAACACTGTCAGCGTCAATGCCCAAAGACTAAAAAAAGATGAAGAAAATATTGAAGCAACCTCTTGACTTAAAAGGTTTTGGGGTTTTGTGGTGGTGCAAGGTGCAGGGACTGCGCAAGGAGCAGCTCCGTGACACCACTGTAGTGCTGATGAGCAGTGTTATAAAATGTTGGTGTGTATTGGGTGAGTTGGTATTGCCCTGAACCAGTTAACCGTGCCAGTATCAAACAGTTGTAAAACACCACCATAAAATCGGCCTGATGTCTCCTCACCACGGCTTCAAATAGCCACACACAACAGGCTCAGGCACAGGGGTTTCATCCAGCAACCCCAGAAAAATACCTACACTGGGTCTAGTCAAAAATGTCCGTAGCCCAGTATAACCCTCCAACAGCGCCACTAAAAAACAGGGCAGGTAGAGGGTGATCCTTTCTCTGTTATTATTTCACAGACCTTGGCAATAAGTGATGGAAGGATTTCCTGAAGCAGAGGCTGTGACCAGGCCTGCGGGCCCCAGAGCTCCTGAGGGCCCTGCCCTCTATGAACTGGCCTAATCTCTTGTTAAACCCCTTTAGACTTCTCATCACTGACATATCTTGTGGCAAGGATTTCCTTGGTTTAATGGTTGCTGGGGGTGAAATGGTTTCCTTTTATGTGGTTAAAGCTGTTTCTTGCCAATGTCCTCCAAAGGCAAAGCCTGGAGTGTCTGGGTAAGAGCCCTGGTGCTGCTGCTGGGGTGGAGGATGCTCAAAGGGCAAGGATCGAGTTCCATGTGCTCAGCAGCTGGTAAAAAGTCTGTGTGGGAAAGGAATGGGAATTTGGGAAATCATTCGCCTGACACATGGGCCAAAGGATAAATAAGCTGCAGGGGAAGTGAGAGGTTGCTGCCGTGGTGCACCCATCTGCCTCTGGCTGGGAATTTCATATCAAATCTGGAATTGGGGAGGGAAGCCAGAATTTCCCAGGTCAAATTTTGCATGATTTTTCAGGTGCGTGTTTCTCCACTGAATGCAGATACACTGGAGAAGGAGCCTTTCCTTGTGGGTAGTCAATAATTAATTTGTTTAACCCAGAACTGTGGTGGTTTTGAATTCTCAGCCAAAGAAGTGTTTGGAAAAAATACTCTGTGTGATTTTTATCTCTCCTGTCTTGGTGTTTGGATCGACTTGTTCTCCACCCCCAGCCAAATTTCCCAGCTGCAACGTTTAAACCTCATCATAAATCACATTTTCCATAGATTTCCATCACTCAGATGTGTCTTTTCCAATGCAAAGCTCTGGTTTTCCATCCTGAGCAGAGCCAGAAAAGCCACAGCATTAGTATCTCTAAGGAAATTCCTTCTTTGCCCCTTAGTCAAACTGGATTTAAAGACAACCATATGTGCAGTGCCATGAGGACATCAGTCTCAGGTGCTTCACAACTGCTCATTCCCAGCCTTGCAAAGGCATTATGAATAAACTGTCTTGTGGCACACAGTGTCAAAGCAATTGAGCTGGCAGGTGTTCAGGCAAATTTCAGGGAGATTATTTGCATGAATAGTTATTGCTCTGCAAAGAAATCGCTGTGATTAACTTCTTCATTACTGGGAAGTATTTTATTTATTTGTATTTATATGCATAATTGTATGCACGCTCAGAGCTGCACAGTTTGTTTGACACTGGATTGCTGGGTCCAACACTTGTATTCTGATTTCCTCAGGAATATTATTTGCATCTCGATCTTTCATGAAAAGTTGAAGTGATGCATCAAAAAATATGTATATTGTCGTACCTATATATATATATATATATATATACATACAGTCTGACCATAGTTTGGAGATAACCTGTTATGCTTCTGCTAACAAGAAGGGACCACACTGAGAATTTAAAAATAATTTATTTTTAATTATTTTTTAATTTAATTTTATTTTTAGTTTGATTTGATTTTTTTCAAAAGAGGAAGGATCAATGAGAAGGCAGTGTGTGTCACTTCTAGCAGCCATAAGGAAGGGTTTATATCTCAGCTTAGGGGCAGGGCTTTTAAAAATAGCATGGTGCAGTACAAATAGCCCATCATTGTCCTCACTATATTCCTAAGCCCAAGTGCAAACTGCCTGATGTTTCAGAGCTGGCACCTGGCAGAATCTGACCATAAAGTGTCCCTGGAGAAATTCTCAGCTGTTTCTTATCTCTCCTACCTGCTGCCTGGAGCAAAACATGGGAGCTCAGCATGATGGAGAGTGAGTAAACAGGTTGGAATAGGAAGGGGAAGCAAAGTCCTCTGTGCAATTAGGGACTGCTCCTGAGAAGAGGTCCAAATTCTGCCTGCTCATTTGTAATTTGTTGTCAGCTTTGCATACAATATTTAATTGTATGTTAGCTACTGGCAGTGTCTCCCTTGATAGGATTAGGGGTAATGGTAATCGTTTTAAACGAAAAGAGGGTCAATTTAGATTAGATATAAAGAAGAAGTTTTTTACAATGAAGGTGGTAAAACCCTGGCAGAGGTTGCCAAGAAAGGTGGTGGATGCCCATCCCTGGAAACATTCAAGGCCAGGTTGGACAGGGCTCTGAGCAACCTGATCTAGTTGAGAATGTCCCTGCTCATTGTGGGAGTTTGGACTAGGTAACCTTTAAGGGTCCAAATCATTCAGTGATTCTGGGATTCCTTTTCATGAGCTGTGCTGGAGTAGGTAGATTTTATTTAAAACTGTGGAGCCCCTCTCCAAGGAAGCCTGCAACACATGGGGACATCTGACGGCCACTGTGAGGGTGTGAGCAGCACTGGGGCATCACTGCCCTGCACACACCCCCACAGAGGGGAAGAGGAGAAGCAGCTCTGGTGCCCTCCTGCCCTTTGCTCTGCTCAGTTGGCACATGCTGCTTGCAAAGCAAGATGGTGGGTTTGGGCTGGCTCTGATCAACTCCCTGCTCACTGCAGCTGGGTTTAGCAGGGTGAAATCCTGCCAGAGGCATAAGTGAAAGAATATTCTTGAATAATATACATATATATGTATAAATAACTAACATATAGTATAAGTACAAAGGTTAGCACAGCTGTTTGTATCAGGATCCAGACCAGCAGTGAGGAAGTGGGAGCAGAGAGCCCTTTCTAAAGGTACTCCCCTGCCCTTCAGCTTCCCTTTCCTCCTCCCTGCTGAGCACCACCCATGCCGTGCCCTAACTCAGCACTGGCATTAAGCCCTGTATTAAGCCAGTATCAAATCCTTATCACATCTTCCCTTTTTTTGGAAGCCTGATTTGACTTCAAAAACAGCCTCTGCAAGCCCTGTCCTGTCCCCAGCCCTGGCACATTTTAGGCCTAGGAGGTGATCGCAGACAGCTCTGACAAAGGGGTGGAAAGACCTGGGGTTTGGGGTTTTAATTCATGAAAAGCAGCAAGGGCCAAATCAGCAGCAGGTGAATCAGTTGCACATCCGTGATATCCTCAGCACGTGTTGACTCTCAGCCCAAAAAAGGGAGATGGGCACCATTGAGGGTGATGCCTGGGGCATGGGTAATGTGCTGAGAGGCGGTGAGAAGGATGGGGATGCAGCCAGAAGTGTTTCAAGGAGGACACTAAAGAAGGCACAGAGGTACCAGGACTGAGGGTCATTGGGAATTCAGGGCGTCTCAGTTGGGGTCCTCCAGCCTTTGCTGCCTCCTCTCTGGCCAGTGCTTTGGACAACACTGCAGAGCTGTGCTGACTACCAGCCCTCTCTGATGTTACCAAAGTAAATTCCATGTATTGATTTATCCCAGTAAAACCTCACCTCAGGGTCTGGCATTTTGTTCTAGCAAATAATAATTAACTCTCTCATCTCATGCTGGGTACAAAGGCCTGGCCACCTTCTGAGGGCTGGGTGGACCCAGGCCCACCCAGCAAGTGCAGGGGAGTTGCAGAGGGTGGACATTGACCTTCTTCACCACACTGGTGTCTCCAGAGCTCAATTCTCGAGGCTTGGCCAGTGTTTGCCATCCACGTCTATAGCAGCAGATTTTCCAAGCAGGAAATAAAATAATCTGTACCTGGGAAAGGCACCTGCCTGACAGCTCCCACCAGGCCAGAAGAGAGGTGGACAGGGGTGGGGTGGCTTGAGAAGGCAATGGGTGGCAAAACCTCTTTGTCAAAACTGTCAGCAGGAGGTTGTTGGCCACAAAAGTGGCTCAGGACACAGTCTAGCTCTGATATACCCATGGCTACAAACCCACTTGATGGTTTGATCTTTTGTGTTTTAAAGGCCTATGGGTATCTGGATTTCCATCTTTCTACTGAAAAGAGGTTTTCTGTTTTGCTTATCAGAAACTCAGATCATTAGTTCTTTCCTTCTGTTCATTCACCTGTGTCCTTTTCAATCTTCCAAGGTCTTTACTACTAATTAAATGAGGTATTTCATTCTTTTTATTATTAATGATCCCAGATCTTCATATTCTGAGGCTATCCAATATCATAATATTTCTTAAAGGTAACGTCTTTTGAGTTTACTTTGTTTTCTGCCTTTAATGATCTG
Organism: Gymnorhina tibicen; assembly: GCA_013399875.1. Taxonomy (NCBI): domain Eukaryota; kingdom Metazoa; phylum Chordata; class Aves; order Passeriformes; family Artamidae; genus Gymnorhina; species Gymnorhina tibicen. The sequence continues at coordinate 534,533 of VXAZ01007004.1, forward strand.
AGTTCTTACAGTGAAGTCCTTAATGGTAACTATCACAGTACAAAACTTCCTTAAAAAAAAAAAATCCCAAATGTTTTCAAGGAATTAAAACTCTGAAAGAATTTCTCAATGCCACATGACACAAATTCATGACTGTTACTGCCACAGGAGTCATGAGTTAAAGCTGAGAAAAAATCGAGAAGGTCAAAGATTGCATTCAATGATCTTGGAGGTCTTTTCCAACCTAAATTATTCTATGATTCATTTTAAACATTTCCTTTAAAAGAATACCCATGAATCCCAGGAGGATATAATATTTGCCTCACAAGGCAAATGTGAGGAATAGTAGGACTGTATGGAATTAAGCCCAGCTACCAACTTAGAGTCACAGTCAGAGGGGCCCTGAGAAACTCAGACCCCTGTGTCACAGCCCCCGGGCTGTAATGTTCGGATTAGCTGCCATGGATGAATCCTAGCCTGGCTTCACACTCCACGGCCTGACTGGGTGGATGTGCCATCGGTCATTCACTCTCCGTGCAGGTCTCCCATTTCATCCCCAAAATGAATGAGCAGACTCATTCTCTTAAATAGCTTAGTGTGAAAACAGTTTGGTATGACAGATGTTGGCAGAAAAGATTAAAAAAAATCCCAAACAAGCCAAATTAATTTCAATGCCTTGAATTTGACGCAGAGGAAGGGAGGGACAGGTTTCAGTATTGATAAGAGAGGGGGAAGCTTTTGGGCAGCACAAGGGGAAGGCAGCAGTGACCCGTGCCCATCCCCTGCCCCCCTGGCAGCAGCACAGGGCACAACTCTCCCCCTCCCCAGAGCACCAGCCCCACCAGCAACTCGGACAAGCCAGCATGAACCACAGGAGTGGTAACTCCACCGTGGGCTTCTGGAAAGGATGATCACCACCAAGCAAGGGCGAGGTTCTTGGGAAACTGGGGTGCCAGGAACACAGCGGGGGAATGCAGTTAAGCTGGACACAGTTGGGTTTGACCTGGCTGGAGATTCAGCTGTAAGAGCCATTTGTGCAAGCCAAAGCTACACCTACAAAACCTCTGCAACTGGAAGGTACTGCTGAGACTGTAAAAGCACTGCCTGGGGGGGACTTGGCTTCAAGGGGCCAACAGAGAGACCTGAAGCCACTTGGTGGCAAAGAGCTGGATCAGTGAGAGCCCTGTGGTGAAGGTAAAGGGGTAGATCCTGTCTGTGCTCCCACCACATGCTTTGTGTCACCCATTTGCTGCTGGCCTGTTCAGTTGGAGCACATACATGGGCATTATCTCGGTCTCTGATGGAGGAAGGTGAGTTTGTCGTGATCTGGCTGTACCAGAGATAACTGAGCAGATCTGCACCATGGTGGGTGGAGGTGTAGAAGCATCAGCACCTTAAAAGAGCTGTTTCAGCAGCTCTTTCCTTCCCAGAGCTCTGGACCAGCCCCAAAACATGAGGCAAAGCCAAAAGCTTCTGCCTGACCTTCAGTTACTGTAAAATTACATAAATTTGTCCCCAGTGGTGATGTTAATGCAGAGGGAATGAAATGGGCCCTTCCTGCTGCTGCCCCTCACTTGGTACCTGTCTGGGTCCAGCCTCATACTCCTGCCTGAGCTTTGCAAAAGCAGTAATTCAGACTCTGCTGTTTTCCCACACCTGTAAAATTTAGTTCTGTAGCTTAATCCAAAATTAAAGAAGATCCATTAAGTCACAGTTGATTTCTGTGGCAGGCTGAAGGCACTGCTCTGGTTTGTAGCATTATTTACAATCGGGAGGCTACTGGGGCTAAAATGCATCTCAAATCCTGCATCTTCCAGAAATAACCCAGGCTCCCAGGCAGAACAAATACAGGATAACAGAAAACGGAAGAACCCTGTATCGAAATGTTTCAGAGCATTGATTTTTTTTTCAAGGGACAGCCCTGGGATTTTTCTGCAAAGCTGTTGTGCTGCCAGCATACGATTTGCTCTACTTGCCCTTTTGGCTTTAATGTTCCATTAATAATGCATCTCTGTATTTACTGCAGTTTGCATTACTGTTCCACTGTTACTTCTTGATCACTCGTTATTCTGTCTGTAGTGCCAGGCAGGGCTCCAAAACCCAAACAACAGCAGCAGTGTTACTACAGACCAAGCCACAAGCCCCACCAGACTCAAAGCAGCTCCACCAAGGGGGATCATTTATCTTCTCAAGGCTGGCAGGGCACACTGCACCTAGGAAAACAGGAACAGCTCTACATCCTCTCCATCTCTGTGATCAGACCTAGAACTTTTCCAGGGCAGTTTGGACAGACAGCTCTTTCGAGGGATCTGAGCCAGGAAACTGTAAAACATCACTAATGAGCAGCTTGCTTAATCCTGGCTGTGTGGCATCCGCTGTAACAGGAGCAGGAACACACTGTGGGGATGGCTCTGGCTGACAGCTCAGCTCAGCAGTGCAGGCCTCTGTGGAGGATGTTCTAATGATGCCTCCCTGGTAATTTTGCATTCTGAAAAACACTGCTTAGCTGCCCCTTGACCCTGCAGCCAGCTGGGCTCTGTAGTACCTTCATTTCCCACCCTACAGCCCTCTCAGTACCCCACTGCACCCCCGTAGACCTCCTGCTCAGCATCCAGGATTGGGCATTGCAGTACTGGTGTGCAGTTTCCACTGGGAGCATCCTCAGGCCTCATCAAACCTGTATTGCATTATAAATCAGAATTCATATAGAAAGGCAATGCTGAAGGAGCTGGGTGGTTGCCTCACCAGGGAGATAACAGTGCTCACAGGGCTTCACAACCCTCTTTTCCCTGAGGACTTACAACCCCTGTCTTTCTCACCACAGGAAAATGTCTTAAATCCTGGAAAAGACCTAATTGCAATACTGTTTTGAGGCAGGATTTCTCTCCACCCTTCTGGATGAGGCTGCACAAACACAAGCAGAAAAGTTTCTCTGGTCTTCCAAGAAAGCCCTAGCTTCCCCTCTCTTCCTGTGGGAATGGAGCTGACCTCCTTCTGCCCTTGTCCCTGTGAACAGCGTGTTATTTCCTGCAGCAGCAGCAGCAAGGAGTTTTGTAGAAAGAAAATTGAAATTTCCCTGGACTGGTGGTTAGTGCACTCAGGAGGAGGGTTTGAAGTCCCTGAGGGCACTGCAGAGAGCCCAGAGCAGGGCTCCTGTGTCCTCAGTGACTGCCTGGGCTCACAGACACAACCAGACATGGGTCACTGCCTCTTCCCTGGGTGCACAGTCAAAGAAGTCACATTTGCTCTCTTTTAGCTGTATTATCCCCAAAACAAAGCAAAGCTCAGGGTGAAGCATCATCCATGCTATATAAAACAGCAAGGCCTGACGAGGCACAAAGCTCCTGCTGTTCCCCTCTGGCTGAGGGAGCTGGCTGCCACGCAGGAAGCTGTGGGAGGCAGAGCTCATTCTCCCCCACCCCACAGCAGTCATCTTCGCACCTTCACATCTACCCCGAAGATCAAGACCACCACATTCAGCACCAAAACCTTCAAAACACTTTTTGGGTCTGAGCCCTTACAGGCAATGCTCACAAGTTCTCCCATCCGACGTAATCTCAGAAAAAGATTTTTGGTTTGGCTTCATCCGCCTGCTGCCAGCCAGGTCCGGGAGCAGGGCCTGGTCACCACAATCTGACCTTGTGGGAAGCATCCCTGAGGTGCCACATGCTCTGCCACTTGCCAAATTCCTCAGCAGATGAGGCTGCTTCCAGATTTCAGCACTTACTGGCAAGCTTCAAGTGGTTTGTCCAGAAAGGCTCTGAGTGATTAAAGATCTCTGGGAGCTGTGTTGTGGCCACTGCCTGGTTACTGACCTACACAAGCATAGCAACATGGGAACCACTGACCTGGGAAAACAAACTTTTCTGCTCCCTGTCTTCTAATATTTAGCTTTGCTTTTGAGATGAAAGAAGAACTAATTCCTATTCGTATCCATTCTCATTGCCTAATTTTAGGATTTTTTTATCATTTAATGAGAAAAACAAGCCTTCTATTATGTTTTATTAAACTTGAACATAGCTTGCATTCCAACTGCTGTGCAAATAAAAGCTGATTTCACTGTTACCAACACACTGAAAAGATTTCTTATCCTTGTCTTAAAGGTAAGAAATCTGTATCAGCAAGTGGGTGTGAACCACAGAATGGTTTGGGTTGCAAGGAACCTTAAAGCTCATGTCATTCCAACGCTTTGCCATGGGCAGGGACACCTTCCACTAAACCACCCCTTACTGCAGCCTTTTTCCACACTGTGTTTGGGGGTAGGTAGCTCACAATTCCTCAAAAAGCACTGTACAGTGAGAGCAATGAGTGCAAGAGAAAGACAGACACAGTAAAATAAAAGATATAGATGCATAGAGGTTCATGGGATGTGAAAAGAAAGTTACGTTTTCTAACCACATGAAGCAGGACTTTTTCTACCTCAATTTTCTGCACACATGTGAATTCCAAGCAAACCGAAACTCCTTTCTCAGAAAGGGCAGTTTAGATGATCCCCGAGACAACCTGCTCACACCAGGGACTGAGAGCAACTGCTACCTCAGCTGCATCTCCTTCACAGTATGAAAGAAGCCCACTTATATGCCAAAATACATACCTTTCTCCAGCCTTGGAGATACGGCCTCTCATCTGAGGTTGTGTTTCTCCCCTATCACTTTTGTCCATGAACAGGAACAGCCACCTACTTCCTTTTTCTAGCGAAGATACTGAGTTTGAGATTTCCCTACAGTGCCAACTCTTTCAGTACAATCAGAATCAGGTTTTGGATCCTGGCCTATGACAAAATTTTGAAGGCAACTCAACACTGAAAGGGAGAGTTGGATCATCCTGCCATAGCCTGAGCCCATTTTCCAAATGGCTCTAGTTAAAAATCATCAATACTAAATAACCTGGGAGCAGCACTAACCACCTACTTGAATGAATGAGTTATTTAGATCAAACTCTTTTGAGCACCAAAGGATGCCAGATCTCCAGACAGGAAATGCAGCTTGGATGCTCTTCACTGCAGGACTGTGAACATCTCTTGGGGATCTCTCTCACCAAACAGTCTGTACCCGTACAGATGTAACGTGGAAGTAAAAGCCTTTTTGTACGGTGGTTTGTTCTTTCCCATCTGTTTGCCAAACTGTACCCAACTGAGTCTCTCACGATTCTTTGCTGAATGACGTGTTTTTGACAACTACAAAGCAGGTGCTAAGACTGGAGAAAGACACAAGGAAATCTTTTACAGAGATTTGCAAAGTGAAACTGGACACCTGCTGAGTTAACGCATTTGTTAAGCTTCAGTGCAATTGGCAGGACATGTGACACAGTTTGAAGAGGCTGAGGCAGAACAGAGTCAATCAAGAGGCTCCACAGAGGCTCTTTCACAATCCCAAATCAACATCTCCTGCCATCTGATCTGACGCCCTTCAGTGCAGTCCCACTGGAAGTGGCCCTCCTCTGCTCTGGCACTTTTGCACTGGTGCAGAGTTACCAGAGAGAATGATCAGGCACTGAGATCTGTTAGAAAACTTGCCTAGATGGCAGTGAGCGAACTCCAAAGAGCTTTAACTACTTGTGTGCAGAGCATCCTGATTAAAATCCAATGTATAAACGAGTCTGATTTGTGAGGAGTGGCAAACACCTCTAGGCCACGTGATTTTAACAGCCATCAGAGTCAAAAGTGAACTCCCCTGGGTAACACAACCACATAATACAGCATTCGAAATATTTCTTTGCAATGTGTTTTATTAAATACCCTCTTTGATACAGAGTATTTAAGCAAAAATAGTTTACAATCTCTTACAGGAGTCTTTTGCATAGTCACTCCTACAGCAGCTCATGATGGCATTTAAGGAATAAATCTTTAGCAAATGTCAAGTCTCTCACTGTGTGAGATCTGTTCTACCCAAAGAAGTTAAAAGAGCATTGAAAAATGCCTATAGAAACCGTGAAAACTTGGAATCCCACTCTTTGGCTAAAAGAAATTTAACAACTGTGTCACAGACGCATTTTTCTTAATAAATGAAGTAGCAGAATAGGAAAATGCACCCTCTAAAGCTTATACAAGTCATGGCAGTGCACCCAAGTGCAGCAAAAGAAGAGGAAATGCCTTGAGCACAGATGCTCCAATGCAGTGCTGAGGTTCAGCACAGCGGTGCCCAGCTACACCTGCCAGTTTGGAATGCTATTTCCAGCACTGGAAATTTGTCCACATGGCAACCAGCACTACCCACCCTGATGGGATTCTGCCCCACAAAAATCAGATAGCATAAAGAGATTCTGCTTTCACTTCTGTATGCCAGGACTGCTGCACAGCCCGAGACCCAGGCCAACTCCTGCATTTTGTTCTTTCCAGTGTAAACAAATAACCTCAGTTTTTACATTGATGAACAGTAAATAAGCGTTCCTTTGGATCAAAAGATAGCTCCTATACTCATTAAATAGGTAAGGCTGATTGGGTATCCAGATGAACAAACCTACTGGCACAGGGAAAGCATCTGGAGACACAGCACGTGCCCTCACTGTGCAGCTGCAGAGCACATGCAGCTCTTAGGATGAACATTTCACTCAGAATCCTTAAGTTACCACCCAAACACTATGTCAGGGGCTGCTTGAGGTCAAACAAGCCAGTCCCTCCTTTGACAACTTTTCCAACCACCAGGCAGGCCGAAGGGGATCGCAGCTCATCATGGGCACCTGCAACAGAATTCAAAAAAAAATCCTATTAGGAGGTTCCCAAAGGTTTCTCCAAGGTCAGTGCTAGGAAGAAACCATTCTGGTTTATGTGTAAGAAGCTGTCTGGTTCAGCCTCCCCCAGCTTCACAAAGGTTCTGCCACCTGCTGTTCACACTGAATTGAGATTTCTGGGAATAAAGACTGCAAAACTCTTCCCACCTCTCCTACAACAACTATTATCTCATCCCAATCTTTTGGTCCAAGCAAATAATTAGGCCACATGTTATTAAACTCTCCTGATTCTGCATGGAAAGACAAAACAGCCTGAATTCTAACAGAACACCGATTTGACCTTCCAGTGAACAAATTCTGCGAACTAAACAGATCACTAAAAAATACATGAGGCAAAACCAAAAAGATTCCCTTGTCACTGCTGCCTTTTTCCTTTGTTAGAGTGAATCCTTTTGATGTGTATTTTAAATCCTTCTGGCTAGATATGAAGAGAATTTTTCACTGGAGAGACATTCCATGAATTCCTTTGATTTTGTGGTTACTCACTGTAGCGAAATAGTGTCACAGAAATTTGGAAGCACTCCAGATGACATGTCTGGCTGGGATTGTTTTGCTTCCACTGTTTTTGTAAGCATCCAGGCTGTTTTTCATTCATCCTAACTACAGCAAGCTGAAAGTTTACCATTAGAGCAGCAAGAAATTGGAAATAAAATCGTTAAACTTTTGCTAAGTTTGGTTATCTTTATTCTACTGAGCAAAATGTACTCAACTTTCCATCATGCAGAGGGTGGGGGCAGGAGCACACAGCCCTGCAAATGGCATGTGCTCACTGCTCTGATCTCAGCCACAGCTGGATAATTAAACAGCTGCTCCTAAATGTGTGTCAGCTGAAGAAAAAAAAGCCCCTTTGTCAGATGGTTAAACAGGACAGTCGTACTGCCCTGTTTGCTCATGTGATGTTAACAAAGAGTCATTCTCTGAGCAAACAGCCCAAGGGATCTCACTGCTGATGCAGTTTGCTCCCTGCACAAGGAGCCCTGCTCAGCAGCCTGTGCTCCGACAGCCCCGCTCACGTCAGCTGTGCCCGGCCCCTCAAACCTCCTTCTTCCCTTCTTACTGCTCAGGGCATCAGCCCCAGGCACCCTTGCCGTGTCTCTTGAATTGTATAGTCAAGTTACCAGTTACATTAAAGCAAATTAGATCCAGGCTGCTGCAATCCCCATTATGACTCTGATTTCCAGTGTGGTGAAATCATTAACTCCCTCTGCTTGTAATCAGTGCAGTTCCTGCCAAGCCACCCTGCCCTTCTGTCAGCATCCACTGCACGTCTTTATTCATAATATTATCCATACATTACATTTCACTTAGCAAAAACCGCCTCTGATTGCATTTCTAAGTCAGTATGTGATACAACATAAATCCAGAGAGTGAAACTGAGCGAGAAACATCCTCTCCTCTTTAATTTCACCCTGGATTTACACTTTCCTTTCATGCTTTTCAGATTAAATCAACTGTAACTAATCATATTAATTAAAACCCAATCTTTCTTCCCAGAAAAGGCATAAAACAGCATTAGCAAAAAGGAATTCAGTGATAGAAGTATCTCTGACATCTGTGCAAGGCAGTTTAAGACGGGAGCTGAAGAGATCATGTTGGGAGCTCTCCCCATTTGTAACTGGAAGGACACAGCACAGCAGCATCTGCAAAGCAAGCATCTGACTGGCAAGTGACAGAAACCAAGTTTATTTGCAAAAGGGAGATGTAATTAGTATCCAAAGCCTGAGATCACACAAAATGTCAAATTACACAGTTAAAGCACAGTTTTTGTTTTATAGAAGGCCTTAAATGTAGATGGCTTGTGCTGCTCCAAATGTCCTGAATGATCCACATAGCCATGTGATCTTTACACCTTCCAGAGAGGCAACTAGAGGACAGAAGGATACTCTTGGGAATCTCAAATGGCACCAGAAACCTACCATTAGACAAATGAGTCTGACTCTTTGTGTTTGATGGAAAAAAGCAAAGATAAAGTGCTAAATCAAAGTAACAACCAGAAGGTCTGTTCTCAAAATAAAATGCTGAATAGCAAGGCTGGAAAAGACATGGAAGTTATAACATAGGCACAAAAACAAAGCAGAGAAGACAATTTTAACAGAAAAAGGCAGATTTAGTAGTCTGTTATAAAGCTTTGCTATAACAAGTCTTAACAACCTTAAGGTTTGTTGTAAAAATGCCTAATTCTTAAAGAAAGGAGTCACATACCCCACAAATTACATGTGGGAGCTATTTTTATTTAAGCTGACAGAATTTTACTAAAAACATCTGGAACATTTTCCTAGGTGAGGGCTTAATTAAAATTTCTGTCTCTGGCATTTTTTCTAATGTAATTATGCATTACTCAAAATACTGGAAAGTTACGACAAAAACCAAGCATATGTGAAATGCTGCAGCAAGAGATCTCAAACTAAACCATTTACCCATCATTGTTGCTTCCTTCAAGAACTTGTAGCTGGTTTCAAACGTCATCTGTTGCAGAGGAGAGGAGTTGGACTGAATTCCAAAACGACTCAGTGGTTTATAAATTCCTTCAAAACACATGTAATCTGCCACAAGTGAAAGGTGTCGAGGGTCTACCACAATTCCTTAGAACACAAGAAAGAGCAATCATCAGAGCATCCAAGGGCTAAGTGTGTGGGGCTTTTAAAGCAAACCAGGTCTCAATCAAACCCCTTGAATCCAAGCAGCTTGGGGAACATCTTTATTAATATTCTTCTGGCAGTGTGTCTGTGGCTTAACTGAGCCCCTCAAATATCCAGGAGAGGCAGACCTCACTAATACAAAACAGTATCTCTCCAAATTGAAATGAAAAGAATGGGAAGCTGCAGCGTCAAGAATGCTGTAAAGCAGCAGAGTTTCTCTACATAAAATCAGGGAAGGTCTGCACCAGCCTTGTTTACACAAGGGGATCACACATCCATCCATCTGGGAGGCACAGAGCTCTCACCCCTCACCTGGTGGCCTGCATTAGCTGGGCCCCAGAGTCAGAAGGGTTCTGATGTCCTCTGTGCATGACATCAATCATTCACAGAAAACCCTGTTTCAGCTAAAAAAAAAAATGCCCTTATTCCTAAATAACACTTGTGGACTCAGTGTAATGGGGGACCATTGACAGCTCTGTCAACATTTACTGAGCAGTTCTTGAACAACTTGAAGGTCAGACCATTCTGTGCTGCCAGCTGGCAAATCTGTTTGATACAACTGCTTGCTAAAATTCCCATTGTATTAATCTTCCCTCTTTTCAATAGCTTAATTCATAGCAAGACTCCACTCACTGCAGACTAATTCAACATGCCTATGGAGTCACGCAGCCTGGCCAGGCTGGGCTCTGTGAATCATCTATCTGAGAGAAGAACATCCGGACGATGCAGTGCAGCTATTTTAGGAAAGATACAAAAACTCAGGAGCCTAGATTCCCATCATTAAGAAGGCAAAGTGAGCCAAGACTGATCCTATGCTCAGGGCCACTGTACAGGTCAGTTGGCTTCCTCACACATCAATAATTAATGGGTCTGGACCTTCCAGCTTGCAAAAAATACACCAGAATGGAAGAACTCTGTGAAGGGGGAATAATTCAACCTCACCTAGTGCATTTCCTACTGATTAAAAGAAACCCAATAATTAACTAACAAGGTCTTCACAGAAGAGACTATAATGATTATCGATTAAAACAATGAAAAACTGCAACTTAAAAATACGCACATAAATGAAAAGATCACACAAAACCATTAACTGTAAGCATGTGGCTGCATTTTCCCATCTTAATGGTATTAAAGACTAGCCTTAAAAATACAAAGAAATCCTACCATATACAGCAAATACATCTTTTATTTCCTTTATAATCACCCTCAGGGCTGATTCAATTCCGTAATTCTTAGCCATGGCATGGATATCATTGGAATAAAGTCTGTTCAGGTCCAAAATCTGAAAGTAGAAAAAACAGAGATACAAGTTAGGACAATAGTTACTCTGTATTTTTAAATAACTTAAGCTACGCTAAGCTAATTTTTTTCCTCCACTTTTCATAGGCTTAAGCAGCACCAACAGTTACAGAGGCAGCAGCTCAGAATCAAACACAGACAAAAATGATTCTGAGGATTTGTGTTAAGCAGCATTAAATACATGAATAGAAGTACTGGAGTCAGAATTCACCACAGGAGAAAATTAACTGAAATCACAAAAGCCAAACTAGCAAAATACACTAGCAAAACACCTTAAAGTCTTCCAAACAACACAATGCAATGCCCAGTGTGTCTCAGACAGCCAGAACTTTTAGCAAAAGAGAAGATGCAGCTTAAAACAATGCTGTATTTGGAGAGCTATGAGCTAGATGGGATAACAGAACTATTCATCTCCAAGCACTGCAATTCATTGAGACAGAAGAACTCCCTCGAGTAATATTTAGAGAGACATGAGAGACAAGAATGGTGTGAAATCATCTATCATTAGGCACTGGCTGCTGCACAAACACTGATTTCCAAGCTGCCCTTGAGAAAAGGCTCTGCTGAGCTCTGAACACATCTGGGGATAAAAAGGAGGAGGAAAACAGTTTAAGAGCTGAAAAGGCTACACATCACCCCTGATAAATTGAAATTACATCCATCATCCACCGTGTCCCCCAGAACACAAAAGATCACTGAAGTCTGGGATTAGAATTAGATTACACACATCAGAGTATTTGAAGAGCTCTGCCAGGTTTATCCCTTCTGTGTGGAGGACAAATTCCTTCTCTCCCTCCTTGTTGGTACTTTCATTCAGCAGGCACCGTGTGATGCCCTTCACCTCGTGGATCACCGTGCTGCGCGCCAGGGACGCCAGCAGCGAGGAGAGGTCGAAATACACCTTGGTCAGTGGCAATGCCAGGGAAACCTAATGGAAAAAAAACCCCACAGCGTGAGGAGGCTTCAACACCAGGCTCAATAACCAGCACACTTCACTGCAATTACACTCACTGTGTGTCTAGGAACATAAATGTCTGACTGGAATTAGAGCTGAATTATGTTAATGTGAACTCCCCATCCCAGGATCATTCATCCACATTGCTTTCGAGGTCTCTGAATTTCCAGTGACTGCTTTTTTGGGATGGGTCTGTTTTTTGGAGGGGGACAGGTATATGCTTGTTGAGGTTTTTATTTGTTTTTTAAGATGTTTACATTTTTTTTCAACAGTCCAGCCATCACTTTTATTCATCAAGGGCTACACAGCAGACCACTATATAAAGATTAAAACACAACAGACCTGTCAAAAACCTGTTTTTAAAAAAAGTTACATGAGGTGTTCTGAAAATTAGAAATTACTGAAAATGACACCAAGAAGTACACTTGTAGTGCCACTTTCTGTATTCATATAGGATTGCTGAGACAAGACAGCAGCACTGCACTGAAAAGATCCATTTTTTCATGGGAGCTACATGAAACCACTGTGCAAGCACCCACCCGTGTTCCACCTCACCTCACACCAAAGCTCGTTTTCGGTGTCAAACGTGTAATCCTGTATGGATGGGTGGCTCTCCACAACAGCGCTCACTCGCACCTCTGCTGACTGAAGCAATCGATCTTTCCCTTTTTTAGTCTGAGACACAAAGGAAAGATGCTGAGAATCTTCACCCTCTGCTCTGTTCTGATCCTCTTCAGCACCAGGAGTCCCTTCTTCTTTTTCAGATTCAGCCTCTTCATCTTCTGGATTCTCATTAACGTTTTCTTCCCCGTTCTCTTCTTCGCTTTCATAATCAACCTGCAAAGAAATAACGTTGTGTTTATCTGAGCCAGAACCTGTACAGAGACAGCACATCATGAGCAGTTTAATTCAGAAATATTCTTCACTGCTGAGTTGCAAGGATTTTGCCCCTAAGGCACAAAGAAAATGCAATTTTGTTGTAAAGAAAACAATACAACAGATTCAGTTCAGTCTTTACTTCTTTATAATCTTACCATTATTCCTCAGCACAGTCCAGGATGCTACAAGATGTTGAGACTATAGCAGAATTTAGTTTTCTCTCCCTGAAAGTCTAATTTCTTCCCATAATTCAACTCTGATGATGGGATTCCTTCAGGATTTTCAATTATCCCACCCTCTTGCTGATATTACAGCACCCTATCTTATAAGATGTAATTATGAAGTACTGAACACGAGAAACATGCAGGGAGAATATTTTGTAAGAACCACAGTTAAGTTTTAAAAACAATTACTGGCATAAAATTAGCAAAAGGTTAAGTTAAGGTGAACTTCAGCACAGACAGCCTGATTGCCAGACACATCTACCCACACATCTGAAGAACAAGGCTTCGGAAAAGAGCCAAATCAAAGCTGTTCAGCCCAAAGCAGAGACTTTCCTATCTCCTCTCAAGTGGGGTTTGGGATTTTTCAGCATTTTGTTCCAGTGGAAGTTTTCCTTCCCAACTCAAACACGGAAGAAACAGGGAATTAAAGAGCAGCGCTGAGCACCTATGAAGACATTACCTCTTCTTCCTGGTTCTTCCTCCGTTTTGTTTCTGTGGCATCACCATCCCCTTCATCAGCTTCTGCATCAACAATGTTCTCTTCTTCCTCTGCTACAGCTTCCAGACTATTCAGTGTCTAAAAATTTGTGACAGATGGATAATCAGGCTGACTGATCCCAAGTATCAATAGCATCAAAAGGCTTTAGCCAAACATCTGGAGTTTAACAATCCCTTGTTCAATGTTCTACCTTCACAGACAAATTAATTTCTCTATGTCCACTACTATAAAGTCATGAACTCACACTCCTGATAACTTCAACATTTAACAAGATGAATGTCTACGAGATGGCTAAGCTGTCACTCTGCTTCTGACAGCCCTTGATGGGAGAGGAGTGGCAGAAGGAACATGCAAAAGCATTTCAATGAACAAAGGACCTTCCCCAAAATTTTGACAACCACTGCTACAACAGGACATTGATCTGGGAGCAAGCAGAGTAATATGCTTTTGTCTCAGAGAAACTAAAATAAACAGGCATTTTCGGAGTACAGTCTTAAGTAAATCAGGATTTAATACACAAAAACCTTAATTTCCTTGTTAATTTTATGAGAATGCAAAGACAGTTTATGTGTTCAGAAAATATTTAAGTAGTAATTTAGTATTCACACATTTTGTGTACACTGAAACATGCTACACTTTTCCAAATTCTGGTTCTCAAAAACAATGAAGGGAAGTGAGGCATTTTTCAGGTGATGTTTTTCTGTACCTTGTCTTGGTCATCATCTAAATCCTTCCGAGTTGTCTTCCGAGTGCTGACTTCATTAAAAGATGCCATCTTTGTAGTCTTCCTTTTAATTGCTTCCAGAAAAACTTTAAAGAACCTGACAGAAGAAGCAACCCAGAATGTCAAAGCTCAGCAGTGCCACACAGTCAGTCTCACATTGTCAAAAAATTAATTTATTTTGATTAAGAAGACAATCAATTCATAATAGGACATTATTCCCTGCTGGATGCAAAAGTACTTCTAGGATAAGGCAAATAATTTTTCTCAGCCCTTTCTCATTCATTTAGGAATCAAAAGGTTGGTATGAGCTCTGTTACTGTCACAGATGTAGCCATGCATCCAAAGCATGAAATTATACACTCATCTGGATATAAAATCTCCACATCAAATTGACCTTCAGAAGAGATGGTTCATTACCAACAAGCACATACAAAATAAAGTAACCCAGCTTGAACTCATGTGGCCTGCAGGAGGAAGAAATCAATGAAGCCTTTTTACAAAGCAAAAAAAAGCTTTCAATAGACCCTTATCATTAAATGTTCTACTTTTAACTACACAAATTTGGTCAGACAAAAGGATAGAAACAAGGGTTTAAAAAAAGGGGGGAAAAATAAGCCAACCTTTTCTGATTAATGAATTTTTTATAAATAGCAAAAAATAAAGTTTAGTTCTGTTCAATGAGAGCACCAAGGGATGCCTGAAGTATTCAAACGTTTTTGCTGGTAATAAATGCTCAGGCATCCAAAGGAATGAGATGCTCCTGATGTGGCTCTTCTCCGAGTGTATCAGAGACACGTGGAAGATCTGCCCTGATGCAATTCTGCACTGCCAGTATGCCACAGATCCACAGTTTTGTTCGAGACATAAAAGCAACTGTGTAAATGTGCAACTTCCTGCACATCTGCTAGAACTGTTGCTCTAAAAGCCACACCAGCTGTAATCAACAACATGCAAAGCCCACAAAAAGGCAAAAGAGGAGCAAATATTAAAGTATCTGAAAGCAAACTCACCTTGTTTCCATGAAGTGCAAGATCTGCCTGGGCTTCACACACTTCTCCTCTCGGTAATATTCATGGGGCAAGAAATGGAATTTGATTTTGTAGAGGCGGTGCTTGTTCAGTTTGTGCTTCACATGCAGGGATTCCTCGATGTCCACTTTCTGCAAGACCTACAAAACATTCCCAAGCAGGAACGTTACTCCTTTGATAAAGACACTTCATTTACTTCCTGCAGTGCTTTCCACAGGAAACCAGAATTACACAAGGCTAACCGGCAAACTTTTCTGGAGGCTCTGCTCCTGGGTAAAAGGACTCTACCCTGCTGCACTTTTTGGCTTAAAGTCTTCCCAAGAATTAACTCAGACAATACTGGAAGAACAGCCTCATCTCTCACCCGACTCCTTCACAAGAGATTGCCCTTCTCAGGGTGCCAACAGCTTCATTTTTCTGACCATGCTCATGGAGCAGGACACTATTCCAGCACATAGCTAAGTCTTAACCTGATCCTTGCTGCTTTCAACTCGCAAGAGTAAAACAGAAGAGGGTAGGGCATGTAGGAGAGCACAAGGGTGCACTCCCAGGAAGAGAAGGAACACAGAACACACCCCAGTGTATTGAGTCTCCACAGAGACATGTTAGCTTCTATTCAGCACAGCCATTTGTATGACATTAGGAAGGGGTGGGGGACAGATAGAAAGGTCTCTATCTGGGCTCTGACTATGTCAATCACAGCCAGATTAGCTTGTCTCAAAGATAAAACAGAAACCCTCCAAGTCTACAGACTGACAAAAATGCGCTTGAGAAAAAGCCAAAGACTGGGGAACAGCAAACTACTGGTGAGCTCAAAGAGGAGAGTTTGTTTTGCTGATTCTCAAAGGATGCACTGCAGAGGAGGCCCACCTCAGATAAGCACACTCTTGTGAGCTGCTTCTTAAGCTGTTTCATCTTCTTGAGAGCTTTCTTAGTATTGAGCACAGGAACACTCATCATTGGTGTTTTAATGTTTGCGCTGGCCACCATCAGTATTTCCCGCAACCTTTAAACAAAAAGTGATCATTCAAATTAAGCAATAAAAGCACTATGCAATCAAGTAATTATCTAGGTCATTTCATTGGGCTGCATGCAGCAACTGGCACTTCCACCAAAGCCACATGCACCAAGAGCTGTGGTTACACTGCACTGCTCCTTTTCTCTGTTTTGGTCCCTCACCAGGCACAGCACAACAGCAGCCCCACTGCCTCAATAACATTATTCCCCCAGTTATGGGAACAGAATAGATGGTAACAAACTGTTCCAAGAACAGAAGGACTAATGAGGTCTTTTTCCTACAGATGCATAATGGATGCTTGCTTGTATGTTCTTGCCCTCCCCTGCTTCTCTGAAGCAACACAATCCCCTCTCGCCTAAGGCATCACACACTCCCACATGAGACCAGGTCAGGACCCACATTATTCCATATAAACTGATGATTTGCTGTAAGAGTAAGGGGCCTTCCCAGACGTTTAGCATCTGGAAAACAAACCAAAATAACTGGAAAATTGTAAAACATTGAAATAGTTCTGCACAGGCACACTTTACAAGTAAACTGAAGGACTGTCCACCCTCAATATTCACACATATACCTGCTAGTGAGATTAAGCACAATTATATCTCTAAGTGCCTAAAATAAAGGGCCCATTGAGGACATAGCTTTCTCACCTTGGAATACCCAAAGTGACATTCATTTCACCTCTGCCAGCAAAGTGAAAGGTGTTCAGAGTCATCTGTGTTGAAGGTTCCCCAATACTCTGAGCTGCAAGAAGCCCCACAGCTTCTCCTGGGTCACAAAGAGAACGCTGCCACTTTAAATACAACAGATTCTTTAATCTGAAGACAGGAAAAAAGAGGTTTAGCTCAACATACAAAATAATAAACTCAGGAAAGAATGAATCATTGCTTAGTTCAATAAAGTTACATCTTTGAGCCAATTTCTCCTGGTAGCTTACAGATAAATACGCTCCAGAAACTGTAAAATTATCTATCCCCATCTGATCTGACAAACACAGCCCATTAACACAGAACTGGGGCCTTGGCCAAATTGTATTTTATGTCTGCTGCCAATTGCCAGAATGTCAAAAGAGAGCCCATTTACTCCCACTTGTGCTTCTTAACTGCCTTGCTAACTCCAAGGTGCGTCGAGAGCATACTTTGGTTTTCAAGGTTACTATAAAGTTGTATTTTATATGTATGGGGACAGCAATACCTTGCTGTTGTTCCAGAGAGCCTTTGCTAAAGCCCTCAGCAGCACAGAAAATTCAGGTTTCGAAGGAACAGATAACCAGAGGCTCTCCACTGCATGCTAAGCACGTTTGGCTTTCAAGAACCTTTCCAAAACCCACTGCCTAGTTTCACAAAGGCCACAACAGAAACAAGACTTGGTAAAGACTTTCCAGTTTTAGCAAACTCACTCCAAAAAGGTATTTTGGATTTTGGCTCAGTGCAAAGAAGAAGACTCAGAGGTTTTTACCTATCAGAAGAAAGTGCTGAGTGCATGTAACTCCGGCTGTTCTCAGATTCCCATCTATTGATATAACCTTGGACTCCATTTTCAAATGTTTCTGAAACAGATGCAAAATAAGTATCTGGACGCCAAACCCCAAGGCTTGGGTCAGGACACTTATTTGTCTTCTTCAGATACTTCCTTCGTTTCTTCTCATCAAGCTCATACCACATCTTCAACAACTGAAAATGAGAGGAGGTTTTTAAGCTGACTGGTTTATCCACAGCAAGACCATGAGCAATCAAGCAGCAGTGAAGGAGGAAAAGATAACCTGTGCAGAATGTAAGGGTGTACAGAACACAGCAAACAGCTCAGCTACGACTATGGTGTTCTCCTTTTTCTGGGATTTAACACTTTTGAACCCAAATGATTTCAAGATGCTTTACAAGCCTGAAATATCCCAACGTATGTATCCATAGTAACTACTCCAGAAATCAGTGAAATAAGGCCTCAAAGAATGATTTTAGCTGGGACTGAACACCCTCAATATACTTAAACCTTTGCTTCTAGCTGACTCTCACCTTGTCTGTCCAAAGCTGGCATGAAAAAGGAGCTTATTATCAAAAAGTGTCAAGAGCAAAACAAATTCAGCACAGTAAACAAAAAATAAATTCATTCAATAAATGAACCACTGATTAGGAAAAAACAACTTTTGCAGACAAGCTTACAGAGTCATCTCTCAACACCTTCAGCCTGGAGTTTCATGCTAACTGCCCATGTTCCACCAGGGTAAATTCCTTGTGACAGCAAGGCTGTGAAGCAGGACCCGTCTACATTTTGTGTCCATACACACAATCGTCATTAGAAGCCACATCATAGAGATCAGTGCCATGATGGACAAGTGGCTTTAACAAGAATATTTTTTGGAAACACTAGGCAGGGCTGGCTCAGCCCTCTGGTCTTTGGTATTCAAACAGGCTCTCATCCAGCTAGCAGAGAACGGTCCATGCAAGAGAGATTTACTTTGTGTACATGAAAGAACAAAACAACCCACCACCACCAAACACAAACAATCCCCCCAAACCATCCACGAATATGACCCGTTTTCTAAAACCAGATTCATCTCAGTTTTTAGCCCCTGCCCTAGCACTAGGGCCCACAGACTTTAATAAATCTCAGCTTCATCACCCACACAGTTGACGAGATTCCTTTAAAAAGTAACTTGTTTAGTTAGACTGGGAAACACTTTAGGATACACAAAGCAATTTAAAAAAAAATCCCAAAACTGAATTCTGCAACTTCTTTTGAAGGGTTTGGTCAATTCAATCGTGTTACCTGTAAAGTAGCAGGATCTCTTCCATTTTTTATTTCACCTCCTGGAAGCTGTGCTTTCACACTTGCCAGTTTCTTTTGGGAAAACAACAGAAAGCCTCCTTCTCTTTGCACAGAGTTTTGGTGTCTGGCTCGCCATTTTTTGATGGCTTTAAACTGCTGGTTAGCTTGGTGAGACTCCATCCTTGCTAAAGCTTCATCCAGATGGTTTGTCTTCTGGATTACCTGTAAGAAAGTAATTTGTGTGATTGTTCTTCTGTCCTCATTGTACCAGAAAAGGCAAAGCAAACTGAGAAGGTCATCTGCTGTCACTGCTGGAAGACAATTTTCAAATTTGGTTTTCAACCCAACTGAGACAAAACTCCTTATAACTTTATGTTATTATCGCCATTCCCTAAAAAGCAGTGGTGATACTGCTAAAAGGAAGTCAATCAAACTTCACAGACTGAAAAGTGAAGTCATCTTTGTTGAATTCAAGTGCAGAGTTAGAACAGACAGTGCTTGGTGCTCTGCTGAAATCGAGACTGCTTAAATCACATTGCAGACTTCAGATTGCTTCCATATTTTGGATGCAATGGCAAATAAAATTGTATGTTAGTCTGAAAATAACTGAGACAAACAAGTGTTGCCACTGGATCCCTGACAGATATGCCAGATGTTAACCACGTGTTTCAGTCTCCCCTTTACCCCTCATAAATACTTAAGATTTAGGTGTTCTACCTCGTAGTTTTCTGCAATGAAAGGAAACTGCTCAGGTTGCAAGAACTGAGTTTTAGGGATATCAAGCCCATCTTCTCCATACAGAAACTGCACCACGCTGCCATCACTGTCTCGTACAGTCAGATCATACTGAACTACCAGTCCTTCCAAATGTTTGATGATACACCTATTCCAGAGGGGGGGAAAAAAAAAAAAAGCAAAATGCTGTTAAGAGGCTAAAAAGCAACAGGGATGATGTAACTAACACAAAACCCACTGTTTTCATTTCCATCAAGTGTACTTAAGGACCGATCAGGAATGCTGGAAGCCAAGATCCTATAGACACAACACTCATGCAAAATGCTTAATTTGCAAAGCTTTCAGCATGTTGCTCCCTCCAGTTTCCTTAGACTGATCTGACTTAAAATCAAGCAGTAAATTAACCTCTATTTCTGCTGTCACTCCTTAACAGTTTTCTGAAAGAAGGGGGCATCCCTCCTTTAGAACTCCTTACTACCTGCTGAAACAACTGAAAAGTTCCATTTCCTTCTATATATACAGGAGGTGTTGCTTGAGTAAAGACAAGAGCCACTCAACGTGGCCAAGAAAAACTAGAGTTGCCTGGAGCTTGTACACCCATCTATATTTGTACCAAGAAAAAGATTTCTGCAAAAGGAGAAGCAACTGCTGTTATGTGCCAGAGGTAAGTTTGAAATTATAATGTTCCAGTTGATCTAGATCTCCAGAAAATTTGGCTTAGAACAGACAATCAGCATTCAGACTCTTTTGTAAAAACCAAGTACAGTGAATTAATCTAAGCAATACAGGCACTTCCAGCCTACAGTACTCTCTCGAAGAAAAAAAAAAGAGAAAAATCAACCAACCAAGGACCTTTTAAAGGCTCCAGTTCTTAACCAGGCCTCTTACCTTTGCAGGTACCCCGAACGGCTGGTTTTGACAGCTGTATCCACAAGACCTTCCCTGCCAGCCATGCAGTGAAAGAAGAATTCCTGAACACAAGCACAATACCATCAGCATTCTGCTAACAAGTGCATCAACACTGGCAATTTATGTTCTTCCTCAGAAGCTTCATATGAAACCGGGGTAAACAAACTCCATTTATCCATAATTGCAGATACTCGGTATTAAAATACCAAGACTCAAATAAACTTCAGTATCAACACGAGCAGTATTAAACTTACAGAAGGTTTGATCCCAGTGAGAAACCTGCCAGTCACAAATCCTCCTGAGCTAGGGGAAAAATCATAAGGCTGGAAACATGGCAGTGATTTGCCAGATGCCATCAGTGGGGGTCTTCGGCCTTCCAACTCAATCTGGCCCAGCAAACAAGAAATCTAAATGGGGACAGGAAAAAAGGGAACATCATTTTTCCATCCAACTTTTTGTTCACATAAGCTTAATAATTTTTCTTGAAAAATACAGTAAAAAAAGATCAAATGTTCAGTAAATGCTCTGTAGCTCACTGTGGACTTGTTCATGAAATGTTCTTGCTATTGAGGGGCAGAAAAGGCATGGAGATCTCACCTGTTTTTTTTAAGTTATTCCAGTACCCTGACTCATCCTCAACATAACCTTTCTCATTCTGTTTATTTATTTTAACACAGAGACGTGAAACTTAAAATACTGTAAATATTTTTTAGGTCCCTACATTACCCTCACCACCTCTCAGCAGTGTACTAAAAACAGAACAAAAACCTCAACCCAAAATGCTCTCTCTTTTGAGCTGTGGTCATTCTCTCCATTTTAGATGGCATTTTTGTTAGAGTGTCTCTTGCTTGATGTCTGTGTTGCAAAAGGTAAAATGAAAATGTATCCTTGCCACTTCTACCAAAACCAAAGATTATGTTGTTCCTATTCAGAAGCTGAAGAAGGAGAGGGTCAGTCTCCAATAGAGGCCAAGAAAAGTTATTTCTCCTATGGTAGGTTTGTTTGTATAAACTGCAGCATTCCTTCTAAAAAGCAAGTCTGCTGTTTCAATAAATCCTCATGTACTGAGGAGCTATTCAAAAACAGGTTACAACAAACACTGACTCTCTTCCATCACCCTCCGAGGTCTTTATTACATTCTTCTAACATTTTTCCGTGCCAAAGTCCAGAATGAAAACCTTGCTCTGGTACTAGATATCCCCATAAGAGTTTCCCAACAGCTTATGTTCTAGGACACATCACACCAGCACATGTAGCTGCTAAGCACATTCTGGCTGCCATTACCTGCATTGTGTTAACAGTGGATCCTTTGGCTCCTGACTGTACCATCAACTGCAAATTGTTCTCTGGAAAGCTCCTGTGGAGACCAAGGGGCATGCAAACCTACAGAGTTGGGGGGGAGTGAAGGGAACAAAACCAAATGTTATTAATAAAAAAAAAAAACCGACAGAGAAATTCCTGTGGAAGGCTTTAAGGAAGTGAAACAATGAGTAATCATAAACATTAATATTTATAATTTTAAAAGCATCTTGACTACTAAGCCATCTCACTCAGGGAGGTCAAGGCTGAGGAGAGGCAGCATGTGGAGCCTCATACTGGGGACAGATGGAAAGCTGCAGCCTCCAGAAGAGTCAGGCACTGCTCATCCACATTAATTAACTTAATAAGAAAGTCTCTAAACAAGATTAGTATGCACAGATGCCTCGATGCCAACCTTGTTAACTTCATTGTTGTAACTGTTTACTTCCTCCTTGAATTTCATATCAACCATGTTAAAATCCCTCTGGTCTTTGCAGAGATGGGCATCCTGCCACTTCCCTTGGACCTCCTCACATGATGCTGTTTCTGGCAAATTAAGAGCAGCTCTAACAGCCTGAAAGTAAAATTTAAGAAGTTTTAGGTGTTAAGTAGGCATGACTGAACAGGGCAGGATTTCAAAAATTTTGCATTATGGAAGAATAAAAAAATTTGCAAAACAGACTTACTTCAATACCACTCTGCCTTGACCTTTCAATGATTTTTTTTCTTTTGTGATCTGCTTCAGGTTTAACCAAAATATCTTCAATCCCTGTTAAAGAGGAGAGACAGAACACAATGGTCTAAACTGAACAAGAATCAAGGAAGGAACCACATTTGGTCTCAGGGATTTTGAGAGTGAAGAGCTGGAAAAGGAAGTCATAATTGAAGTTATAATAATGGTTAGACTCAGGGTCTGCAGTTTGACAGGAAGAAAAAAATCTGAGTAGCTTTTGGATGGAGAAGTTCTTGTAGACCATAAGAAAAAAAAAAGAGCAACATCAACTAAGCAGTGAGGGTGCAAAATCAACTCCCTAATTTAAGAAGTCTTAACTTCAACAGTCTCTGAAAAATCTTAATTGGTGCACTTGCACAAACTAATGCTTTATGGACCAGCCACATCAAACTGCTTTTTTTCTTCCATCCGCACCAAAACTCCTATTAGCTGAACTTTCCACAATCTGGCATTTCTTAGCTTTTTTAAAAAAGATAAATAAAAAAATACAGACCCTTGTGAAGACAGGACCAGGGAGCAGATTAAACACTGGAACCCTAACTCTTGTAAGCTATTTGTAACGAGTCCTGCCACAGTCACTAAAATGGCTGCGCCAAAACACCGAATCCCAAACTCCTGCTCCAGTCTCACTTCTCTTCTTCTGATGTTTTAACTGCCTAGTGGTCCCAGGCTTGTTATCTTTTCCTAACTAGTTTTTGCACCCTGGCTCTCAGGAGTCCTGTATCTTACAGTCACTCAATCCCCTTCCTCACTCCAAAAGATGCCCTTCCCTTTTCCAGGCTCACAGCACTCTGTTGGTCCCTCACTACTGCTAACAGTTGACTGTGTCTCTGTAACTCTTGTGTGAGTTTGAAAAGCTGTGATGAAAGTCAAATATTTACCAGAAGTTTTACAGTAGAACGTGACGTGCAAGACTTGATTAACAACCCCTTAAAGTTCTTCCATCTTGCTTTGTCAGCTGTTCTGCTTCCTATGCAATAATTACTTTTCCAAGAAGCAAATGCAAGGTTTTGATCTAAACAACATTTCAACACAAGACATTAACTGTGTACACTTTGACTAGGCAGGACAGGAAAGAGCAATGTTGGACATACTCAAGAATCTACCCTCTCTTTATGCTCAGAAGGCCAGCCATGCACCAACAAAAAAACAAGATCAAAAAAAAGCCTGTCAGGCACCTATCCCACTCAAGGGCAGCCTTGCCAATTTTATTAACAGAATTGTCACGGATTGTGCCCAACCATGTCTGGTTTATACCCCAGGAGGTGCTGCACTACAGCAGTGCACTGCTGCAGTCACTCACCCATGGTAAATCCCCTGTACAGCTGCAGGTAGGCAGTGAAGAGGCGCCCCAGACATGTCAGCACCTTCCCACTGGTTTGACCCCCGTAGATCTCATAGCAGCAGTGGACCAGGCCATAGGCAGAGCTGCCAAAGTGAGCTTTGTCCAAAACTCCACAAAGTAATTCCCCATCTCTGATAATAACCTGAAAAATAAAGCACAGCTTTGAGTCGGGAAAACAGAAATTCTGATCTTACTATGACCTCTACAGGTTTTTCTGTGTAATCTATGTGAAAATAGGTTTAAGTTTAAAAAGCTCACATATTGGTGAACAGTTAAATGGTCAGGTTATCTATACCTCCAGAATTTATAGTAGAAATAAAGCTTCTAACACCATCTCTATTTTTCCACCTATAAGGTCTGACAATGAATACACATGGTCTAACAAAAAGAGATGGAATCTACATAAATCAGGACTACAGAGAGTTTTTCCTGACTCCCAGGCCTATCCTTTAATTACCCACTTCCGGCAGTAACTCATGCAAAATATCTGCTTCTAACTTTGTCATCTGTCTGCTTCCCTTCCCATTTCTCATGCAATTTTAATACAACACAGCCCAGCCCAACCCCCAGAGCTGTTGCATACCTGAGATTCACACATTGTATCAAGATTCAGACATCCTCTTGCAGGTCCCTTTACCCAGGCTCTACCACCAATTTTTGCTTTCCCAGTCAAATTCAGTGCAGCGTGGTTGTCTGGAATGATGTTTATTAACAATGTAGAAACAACCTATAAAGAAGCAGGATGAGTGGCAGGAATTATTTATTTCATATACTCCCTTCTCAACACAAAAAATATGGCATGGATGAGAAAAGCAACATCCTGCAGTATTCTTTCCACTGCCAGCAAAGTTTTGAAAGCTTGGAAATCTGACAAGACAGGAAAATCCTCTTGCTACTTTAGCCTTTGAAAGATCAGTGAGCTGAGACATAATAATTATTCAGAAATATAAAACAGCAAAGATCTTTCCAATAATTAGATATATTAAAATTTAAAAAAACTTTAGCTGGCTGTTGGGTTTTACAGCTCAAAAACACACACCAAGACCCACATGGTGTTGATGGGATCTGGCCTTTCAAACACCCTTAGCAGCACTGGTTTTAGCATCAGCATTCTGCTTACTTTGGAACCACCAGCATTCTTTAACCCCATAAATGATGAACTACCTGCTTTCCTGTCCATAATCGCTGTGGCTTCATAATGGCAGGAGGAAAGATTTTAATTCTTCCTGTTTTGTCTGTCAGTCCCCGGTACACAAGCTCCATGTATTGCTCTCTGGTGAAAAAGCAGCCTCGGATTGTCATGCTGACCCCAGAAATCATGTGATCCTGGATCAAGCCAGGAAGTGGCTTCCCATCCTAAAGAGGTAACAAGAAAAAGGTGGTGGTAGGGGGGGTTAATAAGTCCTGTGCCTCCAGCTCCCAAAATAATCCCCCCGGATAAACACACTTAAGTAATTTGTAAAGAACTCATCATCACAGCACAACTCTCTACTGAATTTCTTCTGGACATTGATATTCAAAGGAACAAGATGGTTTGGATGTGCTGGGCCTTCTTTAGAGGAACAGAACCACAAGTGGAGAAAGAACACAGAAATAAGCCTCAAAAACAAATAAATAGATTTTTAAAGAATTACCTCATTTCTCACTAGACAAAGTAAACAAACCAGAGTGATTTCATGTAGCAATAAATTTATCTGGCAGTTTTACTTGCCTTTGGCACCAGGTACTGTTCATCAGTGAAGGCTAAGGTGTAGGCTTCTGCTCTGCCCAGCTCGCTCTGTGGGAAATGGGCGTTCATTTCATCCCCATCAAAGTCAGCGTTGTAAGCCTTGCAGTTGGCATAGTGAAGCCTCAGCACTTTCTCCCCGGGCAGGATCCGGGCCCGGTGAGCTTGGATGGAAGGCCTGTGAAGCGTGGGCTGGCGGTTCAGTAAGAGCACATCCCCGTTCTTAATGTGCCGACACACCTGCAAGAGAGATTTGGTTGCTGCCCACAAGGCACTGCCATGCCTCAGAAAGGACTAATTTATCTTTAAATACACACACAACCAAAACATCTTATTTCTGGTATTCATGTTCTGCGCAAAACGCAGAGAGAATCAAGGCTGCTTGCCCCCTGCTTTCACCAAACAATGTATTTCCCATTAACTCCCCCAACCCACAGTGACCAAATCAATAAGCTCTTCATCCAAAGCCCAAACTGGGCTGAATTGATACCTCCCACAATACACCCAGCCCTGGACACCCTAGGCTAAGGCAGTACTGTGACCTTAAGCTGAAGCACACGCCAGGAATCTCTTAATTTCAGTTTTGAGGACAACACAATATATCCTTATCCAGAACAGCCTCTCAAAAGTCTCATTTTAATTTTTCTGTTAGTAACATCCAAATATCCACTTAAGTGATTACCAACAGGAGTATGGTAAGTTGTTTGTACAATCTAAATACTGTTATGTTTAACTCTGTGACAGGTTGTGAAAGAACTGACATCACAAAAATACTCAAAATTTCAAATCTCTGCTAAGCCTTTGTGAGAGACAGGGTAATACACAATGTGAAAACATTATTAAACACCAAAACTTTTGCCGTAGCAGCTAAATAGTATATTTTCAACTCTTGCAAGGGATGGAGATACAGTTACAAAGTTTCAAAGGTTGATTAAGCTAGAGGAGATTAGAGAAGAAACAACTGACATAGAATCAACTAGGCTGGAAAAGACCTCTAAGATCATGGAGCCCAACTAAACCAGCACTAAGAATACTCTGGATCTTGGCACAATGAATGACACACACTGCATACGAGAAGAAAGTAAAATCCAGTGTGGAAAAATGGGATTTAGAATTTGAAAAAGTATCATGTTTTACTTCCTACGCCCCCAACCAGAGATGGAGGAGGGCTCTGCCAATACTCACAATCTTCAGCCCTGTCTGGGGTGCCCCTGAGGAGGGGGTGAGGAGCTGCTTGGCGATGGCCTCGCGCTGGGTCAGGCTGGTGGCACTCAGCACCGTGCGAGACCCGTCCTCGTTAATGACCATGGAGGCCCCAGGGTGGACCTTGGGGCCATTGATGACAGCCTGCCTCAGCTCTTTGACATTCCAGGGAGTGACTGGCTGAGGGTAAGTCAGCTTGGTAGCAAATACCTGGAAAGGAAGGGAAAGAGGAGAGAAACAACATGTTGTCCAGTTTTGGCTTCAAACTGTAAAAGTCACTGATGAAACAGCATCAAATGTTAACTCATACAATGCAAACATAAATTACTTTAAGCTCTTGAATGCATCTCCTCCTCAGTCTACTCTAATGCCAAATGAATACATTTCTGTTTTAAAATCCTCTACAGTAAGAATAGAAACAATGTCCTTATTACAGTTTTCTACTGTGGTATAAAACTCAGTTAGCAATTAAAGAAAGAAAGAACGGATTTAAATTCTGCAAACAAGCCAACAAATACAGAGAAAAAGCACATTATCACCAGGTTCACTACTTTCTTCAAAGATGATGATGATAATGAAAAGCTCGAATTCAGGCTTGGTGTCATCTCTATGTGGTTAAAAATCCTTAAGGATGGATGAAGTTGGTGACATTATCATGGCCTTCTCTTAAGGCTGCAATACCTCAAAAATACCTTGTACAAAGACCATAGGAGAAACAGGATCTGCTTTTAAAGTCTGAACCAATTCCTAATCCCATAAAGCATGCACAGCTTTTTCTTTTCTTTTTTTTTTTTTTAAATCCCCTTTCTCAGAGGTGGTGTTCTTGCTTTGTAACAGTAAGCATTTCCTGCTCTTCAGTGCTCTTCCTTATTAACACTGGGCAGGAAAGAGTTCAGACGAGTCAGAAACCCCCTACATTTTAAACTGCTTGCTATGTAGTTGTTATATGCTTGCTGCCAAAGTGTCAGCAGTGCAGTTCGGTCCCCAGCTGCAGCAGAAACACACAATCCTTTACTTATCCTCACCATAGGGATGCCAATCTCGTTGGTCCCGATGTACATATCGGGGCAAATGACGGATCGAGCAGCGAAGTCCACGCGCTTCCCCATCATGTGCTTGCGGAACAGCCCTTCCTTCTTCTCCAACAGCTTTGGAAACAGAAGGTAACAATTAAAACCTGCAAGTATGGAAAACCAGATGGGTTCTTGCAATGATGAGCGTCATGAAAACGACCACGTGCTAACCACAAATAGTTCACTTTTTTCTTACTCCATCAGCTTCTCTTTTGTCACTGTCTAAGACTCCACCTGCTACCCACCTGACGAATACCAGGGTATTTTTCTGTTATCAGCTTGTCCATGTCACTATCAAATACAATGTTGACATGGCTCTGGAGACGTATCCAAGTGTTGTACAGCTTATCTGCAATGCTCTGTCCAGGAATCGTTGTCAGCACAGAACGGTCCAGAGGTTCACTATCCCCTCCTGTCTCCTACAGAAACAGAAATTAGAAACTTGGACTTAACAAAAAATATCTTCTATTTACTAGGTTGAAATGATAGTATTAATTACAGTATTAAGTATAGCAAATGAAACATTTGTCATTATTTTGCACTGGTGGTCAGTCCACGTTAGGAATCACTGGAACTAGAAAATCCTATTCTTAAGATAAAAATAATGTAAATCCAAGGGCTTTTACCACCTACATCACTTTGTTTTCATTCTAAAAGTCACATCTAAACCAGTCACGTCTGAAACTCATTAATCTCCTGTCAAACTTTTTAAGAACAGATCTCCATCTAGTGGCTACTTTCTGAGTAAATAAAAATGTTTCCAAAATGTTTTATACTTAAGATGTAAATCAAGTTCATCTGAAACTGAGTCCAGTGTCAAAGACCCCTCAATGATACAACTGATGAACAAATAGGGAATGAGGCAAGCTGACATACAATATTATTTACACGATACAACTATGTGAACGGTCAGAAACAGACAAGCATTGTTATTAATTAATGTTACCTGTGAAATTTTGGGTTCTGCTTAGACATCAATTGCCAAAAAATAAACCCAATCACAACTGGCTCCACTAGGTTTAGAAGCTGAAGTGGCTCTTTTCCCTTCTTTTGATGTCATGAGAGGCTGGCAAAGTTTTATTGTGAACTGTTTGTACTGCACATATTTCATTCTCCAGAAACAGGAGCCTGTTATGTCTCACATATAGTAATCTAATGCCAAAAACCATGACTAAAAGAATCTGAGCAAAATGTCTTTCCCCTTTGCACCAGGTAGAAAAGAGCGGAGGGGAAAAAAAAAAACCCAGCCATGGCCAGATGCTCCAACAGCTCAGGCAAAAACTGCTACTGGCACAGCTTAAACAGGAGGCTTCCTGAACTCAACCCACATTTCCAAAAAGCAAAGAATAAGATAACCAGCAACTCTTACTGCTTGAATTTCTTGTGCCATTTTTATTGGCTGACACTGTTCTTTTGCCATGAAAACCAAGAGCTTCCGTATCAATTGGGCATCTTTCATCACAGCCTGCAAGTTCACAGTCTGCCCATTTGTGAACAGGCGATCTCCAAGGCGATTTACGGGACGATACCTACAGCAAATCAAAATTATTTTAGAAGATTAAAGCCACTCAAAAGCAACATGATAAACCTCAAACATTCTAAGCTAAATCTGCACTGCATGGAAACAAATCCAAACAAACTAGCAGCAGGCATTTAAAAATTCATATATTCTACTGGGACAGTCATAAAAGAGGAATCATCCTTAACATGAAATTTTATCAGTACTGTACACTTATAGTATTCTATAATAATTTAAAATACTAATACTAAAATGTATTTTTTCCATAATTAATATTTCAGTCTTCTAACGAACTTACTTGGAAGTTACAGTAGAACTTATCATCAATTACTAATGTGATTTTTATTATTTTAACGCTCCACTGACACTTAAGCAGACCAGTCTCTGTACTATAGGAGTTTAGATCTCCAACTCCTGCAAAGGATGCACTAAACCCTGTGATTTCTACAAAATTTTGGGGGGATGAATTTTACCTTGAAGGTGGAACCACAAGTAGATCTAAAAAAAACATGTCTGGACTGAATCCTGAACTTTCATGGGGATCCATCCCAGGGAAGAGATAACGCAGAAAGAAACCTAAAAAGATACAATAAAAATACAAACTCATTCTCACTGCTACTGTTTGGGAATCCACACCCCCAGATGCACTTGGTCAACCAAGTCAAAAGAATCTGCTAAGTTAACACTACTGAGCTTGTTTAAAATAAAAGCATTTAGACATACTTCAGAAAAAACTGACACCTTCTTTTCAGTCACGTGTTTTAGAAACAACCCTGGACAGAAATATAGATTATAGTGAGAAGTGAAAGCAAAACAAGAGGAAGAAAGTTTCCAGCTACTGACTGTGACTGATTCATGAAACTGCTTTGGTTTCTCCTGGCAACTGCAGACAGATTCAGAGTACAGGCAACTCAAAAAAGAGACTGATAAATCCATTCTCAGTCTTTAACCAGTGTAACTGTGGGGTGCAGCACCACAGGAAAATCAAAATCTTTGCAAACAAAAACTGTGATTTGTGGGGAGCCACAACTTAAAAATAACTGATCAAAATGTTAATTGAATCCAGGTCTCTGAATTCACTGGCTGCCAGTCCTCCTGTCACAAAATCTATCTTGCAGCCAGGAGCCCTTAAGACAAAAGGCAAAGATCTGACAAGGAGTTCAGACTGGGATATTTGCTGACTTTGTCCACTAAATGGTACAGAAAACAAAGTGATGTTGCTCTTCACAACCATTACCTTCATTCTTCCACAGAGCCAGGATGTATTCCTTGGCAGTCATTGGTGTCAGGTATCCTCTCTTCCCTAGCTGGCTTTCATCAATACCTGAAAAGTAAAAAAAATAAAATAAAAATAAAATATTTATTAAAAAAGATCTCAAGATATTACTCTGAAAGGCGTTTTTTTGCTTACAGTGGCGCTTCCAGCTCAGAGAAGGAATGGAAATACATACAAAATATACTGGCTGACATCTACAGCAAAATTATTATTTAAATGTTTGCTTTGGGAATATAAAATTAACTACGGAAAGAAACCATTTCTGTGACTAGTGAATATGAACATAAGTAACAGAAACAAGACTCCACTTTTACATCTAAAGTTCATGCTTTATTTGACTTATAGTGAGCTGGAACCTTTCTTCAAATGATCTCATCCCCTGACCAAAACACTAATCAAGAGTCAGCCTGCAGCTGAGGAACCTTTCAGTGGGGTTCAGGTATTCCAGTGAGGTATCAAGGTTCCCATGGAATACTCAACTGGAGGAGGCAACAGCACCAGCCAGCAAACCATCCATATTATAAGTTAGAGTCTGGGCTACCTCTGCTTTGGAGAGGAAGGAAAACACATGGGTTTGCTACTGAAAAGCAAAAAGATCACACTTTTTAAAAACAAAGCCAAAGATTTTAGATCTCAATTTCCACTTCTCTTGCAGGCCAGCCCCTTGAGTCCCAGAGTACACAACTCGACGAAAAACAAGTCTCCCATGACCTCAGACAGTTTCCTATTCTTTTTCTGGCTAAGGCCCAGAAATGCATATTTTTGCATACTGTAAGTTCAATTCTCCATTTACCTAGAAGAACTTTCCATCCCTTAAACAGAGATGCATCAATGCCAAGGTTAAAGGTACTCCCTTTTAAGACTTAACCACGCACAGGCTATGCAGAATGTACCTAACTGTGTGATCCATCCCATTTCAGAATACAGAATACTTCCCATTTTGCTTCTTCAGCCAGAACTCCAGAGGTTTAATTTAGTATTTAAAACACAGAGTAGCAAACAGAATAAACTCTCTATGGAAACCTTTTCTAAGGGCCAAATAACACACAAAAATCTACTTCAATTCTGTCTCATGTGTAAAGGATTAAGGGCACAAGAGGAAAAAGGAGGTTTAAATTGATTCAAACAATAGGTTAATTAATCCTGGAAAGTGCCACCTACTTTCTTTTCTGTCTTTTACTCTTTAAGAGGAAATTCATTCATACGAATTAGGATTATGTGATTTTCTTTCTGAAATTGGTCTTCCTCCTAATTAATCTTATCTCTAGTTGCTCTGTTTAACAATTCCAGCAGAAAATCAACTACCTGCCAAAAATGAAGTGCCCCAAAACCACCCTAAAGCTGACACAGATTATGCTGTTGTACTTCTTTTCCTGACAGAGAGACACTTGAAGCTGCAAAGCACAGCAGGCTCTCAAATAGAAATTTAATTGCACTGGGTTCTCTCTGACTCCTAAGCTTACTGGTTTAGTTATAATCAGTATTTTTTGTAAATGAGTCCCAAGTGCACAGTCACTGCTAGGAATCTGTGCCCCTTAAATGCAGGGGGAAAGTGCAAACATATTTAAGTAGAAGACAAGTATTTCACCTGTTATTTCATCCAGAATGCCTTCCTCTCCAGACTTATGGTACACTGTGGAAGGATAGGTTACTGTCAGCTTGCTGTTGTGCTCCTTTCGCACCAGTGATCTCCTGGATCTTAAAGGGAAAAAAACCAAACAGGACAGGCAGACACAAGTTAATAGAAATGCTGTATTTAACTAGAAACCAGCTATTTACTTCCTCATGGAGTTAAACTTACTTGCAGTTTGGGCATTTCTTTGAACCCATGTGTGCTTTCCAGAACTGTGCTATCAGTTTATTTCTACACTCACACACATTTTTGACCTGATGAAGGAAAAAAAAAGACTTAAAAATATGAAAATAATAAAAATGAACTAAAACATCTTATGTGAAGAATTCACAAAGCGTTTTACAGTTAACATTAACTATCAACATGAACATTATTAGTATCAATGCACACACATCCCTGTACTGATTAATTCATGCCTTGATCTGTAGTGTTCTTTCATCATCTTGCCATTTGCTGGAGACATACATCCCTCAGTGCCCTTCACCCTCCTTTTTCAATTTATTCCATAAAGTCTTTATTTTTCAAGTCAATACTGGAATTTAAAGCCTTTTTCTAATGATGACTTAAAAAGGTATAAGAATGACAAAAATCACTTCTTTTGACAGCTCATGAATGTGTGATTTACAAAGTGGTTAAGCTTAGTTTTTAAACAAGTGATCAAGGAATTAAAACTGGCTTATAAACAAATCTGTTCAACTATCTTGGATTTCTAAATAACTTCTTCACTCATATTTGCCCTTACTAACCATACACATTAAACTACATTTAAATGGAAATTAGAACTCAATTACGCAAGTCTTTCTAAAAATTTCACTGTAATTAATTCTGCAAGTTTGCTGGATGCAGGAGTTCTCAAAATGTGTTCTGCAGCTCAAAACAGCCAGAGTATCACACAGAGAAGTATCAACATCTGTAGGTGATGTACTGACAGCAGTATCAGATTTTTATATGGTATTTACACCGTCAAAACATTTCCCTACACAGACATTTCCCTATTTTCCAGAAACTCAACAGATATACGAATGGGAAATAAGATCCTTTTTAAGTTTAATTTCAGACATTTCCCTCAAAAAGCCTTCTAAACATAACACAGCTCAGAACTCCTGGACAAAATCCAGCACCTACACAGTCAAGACCAGGCTTTGTTCTGCACAGTGCTATTTTAAGAGGATAAAGCCCAAGATCTCAGGAGAAGCACTGACTGTACTTACATTTGAACACCGATCCCTTATTTGAGAGCTTTGTAACATTTCCTGAACGTGGCGATTTAACTCTTCTTCAATTTCCGAGCCTGTTGCATCTGCACATTGCTCTACAAACTGAAAGGAACAGAAGAAAAGAAATTGGCATAGCTTTATAGTTATGAGACTATGAACTCCAAAAGGGATGGAGCAATACCCAGTACTTGCCCTGTTCAGAATGATTTCAAGGTCATGCACAGCGTGAAGCAACCCTTTCTCCAGCACCTTCAGCTGACTTAGCAGTAAGTGAACCACGGCTCGAGGACATGTCAGCATGTGACAATTCAAACAAGATCCTCGGATTAGAAGGTATAATTTCTGGAAAGAAAAGAGGAAGAAAAGGTTATGCTGGCAGATTTACTAGCTTGCACAGTAAGCAAGTAAATACAATTGTCTGTACTTATAGAAAGTGCTACTATAATAGGGAAATTAGAGTAATGGTTAATTTTAATCATAAAGAATATGCTTGAAAAAAAGATTTCTTTCAACCAAACTCATATGCAAAGCATGATCTGTAGATAAACTCTCTGCACATAACAGATGCATGAAACACCTGTGATATCTACAGCAGCTCTGGGACCAAGGATGCTCTTACACAGCACGGTGACTACAGCTCCTAACAGCTCATCCCATACAGGACAGTGTGGAACCCAAACCCCCACAGCAGTAAAACGAAACATTCTGGTCTCAATCCTTCAAGATCCTTCATACTATCACATTCTCCTCAAGGTCTGGGAAATTATCAGTGGGTTTTATAATTTAACACAGCTCTGTGTTATTACTTAATGCAGCTCTCTCACTCCAGCTGCATGCAGCCCCTGGGGGCCTGAAGGCTGGGAATTACTGCTGCAGGATTTTAATCCTTGATCAATACAGGTATTTGACTTAAAGCTGGAACAAGGCTAGAAGGGGGTACCTCATCTAACTTTAGTCACTTGAAAGTGAGGTTTTGACTCTCAACTAGTAGCCTGTGCAAAAGGCTGTTACTGTAAATGGTGAGATAAGCATCTCAGGAGAAAGTTCATCCCAGCTCAGGTTTCTTATAAACTGAATGAGTAGACAGCTGTTGATGTGCAGTAGTTTGTTAGAGGAAATGATAATTTCTACTGTGACATCCATTTAATTAATTAAAGCATGGCATCCTTAACAGTCATCACATACCTTACGATGAATATTCCCCCCTCACCTGTCTGTCAATATTGAGTAAAATAATAGTTACAACAACGTCCATATTTTTCAAAAGGTCTATTTGTATTGAACTATCATGACACAACAAACCTTTTCTACTACATTTGCTGTTACTACGCTTAAAAGAAAAAACAGATCTTGGCACCCTTATTATTTTCAAGGGCTGCAACTACATGGCAGCTCGGGCAGCACGACCCCTTTCACCAGCAATAATCAAGTGTACATACATCGAAGAACAGAGGGTTGTAGACAGTCAGAGGCAGTTCTATATGGCCAAAGTGTCCGGGGCAGTTGCTGAAGTTCTGCATGCAAGTCGCACACACTTCTTTGGAGTCCGGAGGTCCCAAGGCCAAGTCGTACAGTCCATTCGCAGCCGGATTCCCCACATTATCCAGGTACTGAGCGTTTGTTATGGGTTTCACGCTCAGTTTCCTGAAGTTGAAAGGAAGGAGTAAATATCAACGGCAGCAAACAGCAACATGACACACATGAGTGGTACAACTAAAATGGGCATTTAGTCTGCGTGATCTTAACCGATGAAAGCATCTTTTTGAGAGCATTTTGCGAATGCAGTGGGAATTTATTTACCATTGACTTCATCGTCGGAGCAAAATCATTCATATCGCATCAAATATTTTTTACATCTTTAGCCACTCTACTAAGAAGTCACGCAAATTTGCCTGTGTGTCCCCTCGAGCGGTGCGAGAGCTTGTATAAAACTCGGCTGCCACCATCCCGGCGGCTGGGCCCCGGCCCAGCCGGACCACATGTCCTAGCATGCCGCGCGCCACAGCCTGCCGCAGCTCGGCGGCGCCCCGCCGCGGGGCACGCTGGGACTCGTAGTGCCCAGCAGCACACGCACAGTTCAGTATGCGCACACATGGACCCTCACCTGATCTCCTCGGCCGTGTACATCCCGAAGGACACCCCAACCAGCCGCCGCCACGGCACCACTTTGGGCGGCCTCATGGCGAACGAGCGACTCTGTCGCGGCCGACAGCTGATCCCGCTCTCCCGCTGGAAGTGCCGCGCCACGGGCAGCACCACGCGGTCCGAGCCGCGGGGGGGGGCGGGGCCGGGCGGTACCACCGCCGCGGAGGGGCGGTGCTGGCCTCCCCCCCGCCGGGGGAGTGGTGCCGTCCCCCTTCCCAGAGGACAGCGCGCGGGACCAGCATGGCGGCGTGGCGGGTTGGGGGCGGCTGCTGGCAGCGGGCGTTGTGGCTGGGCCGGCGGTGCCGCCTCCCAGGCGGGCGGGAGAGCTACCGGTGAGGGTCCGCCGGGAGGGAAGGTCCGGGTGGCGGCGGCGGCACCGGGGAGGAATCGACAGGCGCGGGGTGTGCGGAGTGAGGCGGGAAATGATGCGCAGGCGCACTGCGGACGCTCGCAGTGCGCATGTGCGATGGCTCGTGGGGCTGGCATGGTGGAGGCGGCCTGGAAGGGGGGACCCCCTTTTCTGGGGCTCTTCTCTGCTTTTGGACGCCTTTCCTGGGGATCTTCCCTGGTGTTGGACGGCTCGGAGCCTCCCCGGGAGAGAGTTTGGGCGTTTAAGCGATTCCTAGAGCTGAGTCTAGGACACAGCGTGTCCCATAGCACGCGTGCTATGTGGACACCCCATAGCACGCTTCCAGTATCCGAAAGGGGTCTACCAGGAAACCAGAGAGGGACTTTTCGTCAGGAATTTTAGTGATAGGCAAAGGAATAATTCTTTACTGTGCGGGTGGTGAGACACTGGCACGGGCTGCCCAGAGAAGTTGTGGATGCCCCAACCCTGGCTATGTTCAAGGCCACATCGAATGGGGCTTGGAGGATCCTGGTCTAGTGGAAGATTGCCTGCCCACCCACGGCAAGAAGGTTGGAACAGGATGATCTTTAAGGTCCCTTTCAACCCATTAACATTCTATCATTGTATGAAATGAGGAGGTTTTGTTAAGGGAATGCCTCAAATGAAAAGGTCACACTTCACTGGGTACTCATGACTCGTATCTGGGATAGCAGAATGATACTTAATCACTTTATTGGACTTCCAGGAGCAGATAGAATTTTGCAGTGGCACAATAAAGCACAGAGCTGTGACTGCACCTTAACAGTCTCTCCCTCGGGGCAAGGTCACTGTGGAGGCACTGAAGGCCCGAGTTGCAGTAAGGCTTTACTGTTTGGTTGCTTCGTGAGCAAAACGAATAAAAGTATTTTAATGTAAGCCTTAGTCTGTGTTAAAAGCAGTAAAATGCGAACAGTGGTGAGAAAGACTTGAAGCAGTGTCTTGTGAGTGACACAAAGCAGCTGCTTTGTCATACTCAGCAGAGTGAGTTCATGTGTCTGTGCCTGCTCCAGCTGGGGTTTTGTGAGGAGCTTCTGCAGCTCTGTAGAGACATTTGGGCATCTGGAACTCACCTGGGCATCTGATTCACCTGCATCATCACACTGGGTTTTCTCCTTCTGTAAACACTATTTGTGTCTAAAGTATTTTTTTTAAAGTGCTGTTTCCAGCATGATTCTGTCTCTAAAGCATAAAGTGTATTTTCTGATTTATGTCTATGATTTTCTTTCTAAGATGCACTAATTCATGAAAACTGCTTTAAAAAGTCATACCCCAATATTAAATAATCACGGATATTTTTTTTGTAATATATTTTTTCACATATAACATCTTGTTTCTTGAAATTAGGGCCTTAAGAGAAGCGTCAAATACAAGTTTTATGGTAATAATTTGGAGTTAGTAACAGTGCAACATTGCCAGTGACTTTAAGGCACTCCAGTTCTGTCTAATGTTTTAGTACAGAATTTCACTACTCTGCTTTTGCTGTATTCATGTGACTGCCATAAATTCAAGCCCCTGATTGTTTTATAGGAGCTCTTCGAGTAGTGCTGCTCTTGGGAAGACTGTGGACAATTCACAAGGTAAGATGTTTTCATTTCTGGTTTATTGCATATATTTTTAATGTCCAAACACCACAGTGTGTCAGGAGATAAAGATGATGTAAACACTCCTTTTCTTGGGTTTTCTTTCTCCCCGTCTTCATTGTGCAGAAATTCCCTGGGTTAACTTGATTCTTTACCTCATCACCAATCAGCTCCATGCTCCAAGAGCATGAACTGAGTTGTGCAGCTCCATGAGCCTATGTTAAGACTGTGGTTTTAAAATCCTTGGTTTAGTACTTTCAGCTGGATCTGCTTAACTCATTAGTTTTCATAGAATCACAGAATTGCTTGGATTGAGAAAGACTTCTGAGTTAGTGGAGTCCAGCTATTAACTCAACACTGCCAAGGCACCTCTACACCATGTCCCTAAGTGCCACATGTACATGTCTTAAATCCCTCCAGGGATGGTGAGTCCACCACTTCCCTGGGCAGCCTGTTCCAATGCTTGACAAGCCTCTCAGTGAAGAAATTTTTCCTAATACCCAATCTAAGCTTCACCTGGTGCAACTTGAGGCCATTTGCTCTTGCCCTATCACTTGTTGCTTGGGAGAAGAGATTGACCCCACCTTGGTACAACTGAGGTCAAAATATTCTTTGGGCATCTCTTTATTTCTAATGACCATTTTAATATTGTTTGTCACAGTAACTCAAGAAGAAATTGTGCTCCCACGAAGGAAAACATGGTGAGTGTTTATTTTTGGAATCTTCACTTGGAAAAAAATCAGTGGTAGACAGCTAAATGTAGTCTGTCCACCAGATCTGAAGAAGAAAGTTGGGGTTGCTGTGTTCCTTGATGCAATTCCCATTAGTGGTTTTCCTGCTCATTTGGAGCTCTGTGAATATTCTTGATTCTTACCCTCTGTACATTCCTGACATTTCTTTTACAAATAGTTACAATTGCATTTTTAAGAAGAGTTCTGTTTCTTTGTAAAAGATCACATTTGCTAAAGACGTGTAAAATCGAGTTCACTTGGCTGTTTGCACGTGAATGTGTTTCTTCCAGCAAAATAAAACTTCATCATTGATAGCTGGCTGAATAAATTCTGCTTAGAAATCACACAACTGAACAAGAGCTATTTTGTTGGCAGCACTTAAGATGGAATTGAATGACTGTAGAGCAAAAACTTGAGTTTATGATCAAATGGTGTCTGCATGTACAGAGGTGGTAAGGCCGCCTTCACCTAAACCCTTTCACTGGCCTTTCCTTGTTTGCTGGGAACAACCAAAGTCTTAAGGATCCACAGGCACAGGAGTCCTGAGATAATCTGGTTTTGGTTTGGTTTCTTTTTTCTTGCAAAGTTATGTCTTGGAGAGGGACTTAATGTATTTATCCCTCAGAGATGCTCTAGGAGCAGCATTCCAAGGAATTATTCCTGTGTCTTTTCCCTATGGATCCTTCTTTGATAATGTATTATAAGGGCAGGAGTAATAGCAGGAAACACACATGCTCTTCTGGTTTTCCTCAAAATCTTTTTTTCCTGTGGTTGTTCAACAACTGAGACCATTTTTGCATTTTTCTTTCCTTTGTGAAAAGTGTTATTTTCTAAGTGCAGCAAAGCCAGTTTTTCCTAGAACTGAAAATCCTTATGGGTCAGGCTAATCCTGTGCTTGTTCTCCAAACAACGTAAGGCACAGCATTCAAAGCCTGCAGCTGAGTACTAATCAAACTCCTTTGTGTTTAGGGATAAGCTCGCGGTGCTCCAGACCTTGGCTTCTACTGTGAACAGAGTGAGTGGTTCTGTGGGTCATGGAAATGGGTCAGGTTGTCCATTTTGTGCAATAGCCTTGTGCTCAGGAGGCCTTTAATTTCTACTTTGGCCATAAATGAAAGATGGGACTTTCACATCAGGGTTTTCGCTTTGCCTCAGGGTGTTTTGGTGTGTCGTTAAAGCCTCGTTCTTGTGCTAAGAGAGATCTGCAGTTACCAGTGAAAGCTGCAATACTTTGGTAAGGCTTTCACTAACATAGGGAGCAGATTCCTTCACCAGTTCAGCTTCCCAGTCCAGAATGCCCTCCCCAGTCTCAGTCTAGAAAGGTTTTACAAAGTGCAGTGAGTGTCTGCTCTTGCTGGGCAAAACCTGGAAATGCTGTGATGCTGTTCTTTAATCCTGCCTATCTTGAATTCTGGGAATTGAATCAAAACCTGCAAGTCCCATCAGCTTCCCAAGGCTGTTAGGCTTGGGGTCCTATTTTCTTTGCAGGGCACTTACTGCTTGATATGTTATAGATAGGACCCTTTTTTGTCACCCTGCAAGTGTGTGTGTAAAATGGAAATACTTTTAAAACTATCTCCAAACAGGCTACACCTTTTTGAACACAAGGAACTTTTGTAAAGCATGCATAGGTGGTGGTTATGATGCAGGAATTCATTGTGCCCTAAATTCCATAAAGCAGTGTGTTATGCTTGTGCACACAACTATAAACCTTTCAATCCTGGGCTCTTTTTTCTACAGGATCCTACTGCTGCTCATTACATGTTCCAGGATGACCCTTTCCTTATGCCAAGAAACTCAGCTAATTCTGTAGGTATTTCCTCTCAGCTCCTTGATAGCTTCCTTCCTGCTTTTGTCTAGGCTGTGAATGCTCTTACCGAATTGAAGCCTGGTTTTGATTACAAAAGAAAATTAAGTAGCAGATTATTTTCAGAATTTTTCTCTTCTCTCTAAAATGAGATGTTTTTGAGCTTGAGGTACTAGTGCAGCATTTCAGATGTCTGAACTGTGTCCCTTGACTAAGTAACAAGGAAGTAGAATACAATGGCGTTTAAAGAATAGACATTCTTATACTGGCACAGATACCAGAATGTTTATCTGGAACGTTGTCCCTGTGATTCTACTAAGTTGAAAATGAAGCATGAGTTTAATTTCATCTCATCAGAATGTTCATTGTTAAAAAAAATTTTTCTCCTCCCTCTCATGCTTGTAATTTGTGTTATTTCTTCATCTTGTTCTCTCTCATTTCTATGCAGCGTCTGTATTCATTGTCAAAGGAGGCTGGGAAAAATGCTGCAAAATACATTATAAAGAGCTTTCCTCAGTATTTTGACAAGACTTTTGCAGAGCCCAACGTACCAGTAAGCTTTTTCCTTTTTTTTTTTTATTGTATTTGTGCTTTGTTGGTGAAATTGGCTGTCAGACTGGTCCAAAACTAAGATTAAAAGATAATTTTGTAACTGTTTTGCAGACAGTATGAAAACAATATTGTATTTCCATTGTATTTTTGTAGTGAATATTTTTCCTTGGGAGTTCAGTATCATATCAGGTTCTTGAGCTAAAAGTAAGAAAAGCAGTGTTTTTTAGATGTTGCTTTCTGGCACAAAAGTGAGGGATGAG
This sequence comes from Gymnorhina tibicen, assembly GCA_013399875.1. Classification (NCBI taxonomy): domain Eukaryota; kingdom Metazoa; phylum Chordata; class Aves; order Passeriformes; family Artamidae; genus Gymnorhina; species Gymnorhina tibicen. The sequence continues at coordinate 575,403 of VXAZ01007004.1, forward strand.
GATGTGTGTGGTCCTTCATCACCAAAAGGACTGGTGGTGTTAGGCTGCAAGCAGTGTACTGGGTGAAGAGTAAGGGTATTTAGAGAAGGTTTGAGCTCATGACTGACATCCACTCTTTGTTTTCAGTGCCTGATGCCTGAGAGTCTCACACCTCAGACTGAAGGAGTGAGCGAGGAAGCTCTAAGGGAGCGCATCCACCTCAGAATGCTGAAAGAGTCTGTGGACATTTTTGATCAGCTTCTACAGGCAGGTGTGTGATCACCAGGTTCTGTGGTGGAGCTCCACTTCAATTATGCCAAAAATATTTTAGTAGCTGGTACAGGTTCTGCAGACAGTTTTGTGACCCTGTTGCTCCTTTCACAACTGACTCTGGTCCAGTGAAGTGGTTCTTTAGAATTACTGGAGAATCTTAGCCAGTGCTTGTTTGACATGTCACTTTGGTGATAAGGAAAACAAATGATTGCTTGAACAGGAAGCAGATTAAAACATTTTGCTGGTTTTAAATCTGTTTCATAGAAAGTGGAACACGCAAAGTGTTCTTCACAGCAGGGTATATCCTAGGAAGAGTTATAAAAAGCACTAGAAATTTCAGATCCTGTGTTTGGCTTGTGCTGCTTCACAGTTCTGGCTGCCAGCTGTCACTTTCCTCTCCTACTTTATCAGGAAAACTCTACACTTTCAGTGGCTTCAGTAGAAAAACATACTCTAGTTCAGGGTTAAAATTGTCTCCTGTGATGAGTGGATTTGTGGCAGTACTGGTGTCACACCCAGGGCTAGGGACTTGCTAGAGAATGTCTTTGTGTTGAAAGAGAGCAAAGTGGTGTTCAGAAGTTTTCTGATACGGCTACAGAGTGGTGAGCTCTTCACTTTCTCTGACTGTTGTAAATTCTTGTTTTGTAAAGGTACCCCTGTATCTCTGGAGACCACAAACAGCCTTCTAGATTTGTTATGCTTCTATGGAGATGTTGAACCTACTCCTGAAAAAGAGGAAGAAGAAAAAGAGGGTTTGGAAGAACTAGGGGTATGGAAAACTTGTTGATCTCTATTTATTTCATACATAGGGGGTGTATATCAAGGTGATGTCAAGATTTTTTTACTGTAACTGTGTGCATGGGAGATGCCATGAGGTGGATCAGATGCAGTCAACATTCCCAGGAGATATATCTGTTATAAAAATCCCAGGAGTGACCTAGTAGCAACAGTAGTTTGTGTAAAGCTGTTAATATGTTTGGTAAAATAAATGTTGTTCTCAACGTAGTTATTGCTTGCTGAATGTTATGATAGAAATTATTCTAATATAATCCATTAAAAACCATCTTTGGTCCATGCTGCTGCACTTCAGTGTTGTTAGCAAATCATGTCATTTGATGTTAAATCATAATTTTGAACTTTGAGAAACTTAATTTTGCAAAAATCTCTCCAGGTGAAAGCTTCAGAACAGAAAGCTCCAAAGAGACAATTCCAAAGAGGTTCACAGTCATCTGGTCCCAGATGGAGGTACAGAAAATGTTGCCTATATTCCCGTATTCCGGGGGTTGTGCATTTCTATTGTTGTTCTAGAACAGACCTAAGTCTTTTAGCAGCCCAAACTCACAAACATTACTTCTTAAATAAGCCTGTGTTTGTTGATCTTTTAAAGTGTTCATGGAAATCTGGTAGGTGATGTACAGTAGCTCCAAGTATCAAGTGTGATATGTGAATGTCAGTCTTTTGGGGTACAGCCCATTATTTTGTTCTGCATGTTGAATCCTTTTCCTAAAGGTATGTTTTACTTGGTTCTTTAACATCTGTCTTGTTCATTGGTTCTAGGGAGAACAACCATGCTGAAAGGATATTTAAAGTAATGCCAGAGAGGAATGCACACTCCTATTGCACAATGATCCGTGGGATGGTGAAGGTAAAGTTATTCTTCAGTGCTGGGGGATTTTTTTCAGCTTGTGAAGTCTCACACAGTCAGAGATTGTTTATTTTTGTTTTTGCAGCATGGGGCTTATTCTAAAGCATACGACATGTACATAGACTTGCTGAATGAAAGGCACAAGGGTGAGTGTCTCTTGGCTGTGCTTTGTGGTCTCCTGAGTACAGAAACCCCGTTGGGCACAGGAGTGTTTGTTCATGGCAGTGATGATTGGCGCAGGGGTACGGACCTCAGCTGGATCATGGGAGCTGAATGCAAACTGGTAATTCCAGTGCAGTTGGCATGTGGCTGGCTCACTGGAAACAGGTTTGCATGAGACTTTGCCAAAAACTGAGCCATGCTAGAACAAACTGTTTCCTGTAGCCTATAAACTGTAATTTAAAATGGATTCTCTTACATTTTCCAGCTGATGTGCACACCTTCAATGCGCTGATCAGAGCAGTCCCGTATCTAAAGGAGAGGTTCGTAGAAAGATGGGAATTAGCCAAGGTAAGCAGGGTAGAGCAAATGAGGTAGGGAAGGAGTAAGAGTGTGGGTTCTGAGTCTGCCTTATTACTAAAATTTTGCAGTTGTTGGAAGACTGAAATCAAGAATTTTGTCCCCAGATACTAATCTGCTGCAAGGAAACTACAGTACTTTAAGCAGAAAAGCTAACTATGGACAAGTGGCAAATGTGAAAAATCCAACCTTGCCTTTGCAGAATCGTTTGCCTTGTGAGAACGCACCTGATCCAGGAACTGCCTGGACAGAAAGTAATTGGGGAAATTACTGCTGGGAGATAAAATAAATGAACAATTTTAGATAAAAACTCTTTGAATTTTAATTCATGGTGTTGTGACAGAAATGGAATTTTAAGTTTTAATGTCACATCAGTAAGGAAAAATGTTACGTAACTATAAAACTTTCCATTATGTTCTAGAGACAATTCTCCAAGATTTATTCTGATGTAACGTAGCCTTGGGTTTTGGTCATTAAAAATTAGACAGTACTTCCCTAATAAATGGTCAGTTAAAGCAGAGTTGTTCACTTAAAGGGGGTGAGAAGGATTAGGTTGAGGAAATGTATGTATAACCCACCTGAAAGCTGAACTGTGATCCATAACATGTGAAGCACTAAGGATTTGGGGATTTTGTTTTAAGGACTTCCTGACTCACATGGCTCAACAGGAGGTACAACCGACCCTGCTAACTTTTAATTCTGTACTGAAGAGTCTGAGAAGATGTGGTGGTGTGGGCAGAAGTATGTCTTTATTAGTATTAAAGGAAATGGAAGCACTTGATATAGGTAAGAGAACCAGAGTATTTATTATTTGCAATGATTATGATGTTCCAGTGCCACCTCCAAAACAGAACAGTTAACTCAGGAGCTCAGCACCACACAACATGGTGGTGATTCCCTGATTCCAGGGAGGATTTACTTCACAAGCCGTCCAAACCTAGTTCAGGTCTATATATCTACATCTCTACAGAAAAAACCTTTTGCTGTAGGTGATGATTTTTTCTTTCAAATAAGTATTGCAGAAACTGAGAATATGTGCAGAATTGATTTGATGTGCTGTGGGGTGTGCTTTGCCCCAGTAGCATCCTTGTTGGTTGGCTAAAGACTACATTCATGAGCAGAAGGGAAACTAGCTATGAAGTATTTTTGATTTTAATTTAGAGCAGGGAAGCTTGGCTCCTCCCCACCATAGAAATAGGATGCTCCAGCTGCTGGTCCAGTGTTGGGCATCACCTCTCCCAGGCGTGTGTACGTGAGGTCTGGTCCAGCATTAGGGTGGGCAGGGAGAGGTTTTAGAGGAAATTTGTGCATGCTGTCTGACTCGAGGAGCAGACTGTGAATTAGAGCTGTGGCACAAAGCTCAGCCAGGAATGTTGAAGTAACTGCAATGTTTCTGCTTTCCAGAGCCCAGCCTGGCATCCTATGATCACCTCCTCTCCGTGTACTACAAAGGCGGTACGTGCGCTGCCGGCTTGGCTGTGAACGTGCCTTGTGTGGCTGCTGCTTTGTTGTGATGGGGGAAGGCAGTTGACTTAGAGATTGAAAGATGACCTTTAATGGGTGTGATCTTAGTGTGCTGCCTGATTCTGCTTGGGTGAAAAAGAGGATGATAACCTCCTACAGGGAGGAAATGCTACTCAGTCGCTGTGGAGGCTGGATCTGACCACAGTGTGTGTGATTTCATAGACTGCCACTTAGAGGGGTGAAATTGCACGGGGATTTTGTTTTCCTGCAACAGTTCTGTGCATTAGAGCTGTCATGAAAAATAGCTGTGTTAGAAGGCAGAAACCCAACTGTTCAAGATCCCATGCCCACAGACTTTTGGCTATAGGAAGAGAATAGGCAGAGTAGTCATAACTGCAGTCCTTGTGTTTTAAGAAATGTGAGGGAATTGCTCTGGAGTTTCTCTGGGTTTGGTTCTGGGGACTTTTTTGGTTTTGTTTTTGTTTTTTTTTTTCCTGTTTTAAATGTTTGTTTGTTTATGAAATACTTTGCTTTTCCCAGTGTAGCTTTCTAACAGACAGACTTCAGGTCTGTTTGATTCCTTGCTAGAAAGCACTTCTATCTTTCTGAATCCGCCCTGCTGTGCTGTGGAAATCTGGCAGTAGTAGGGCAAATTTTAGAGCAAATTAAATTGCAGCTGGTGTGGACCACCACAGGAATTACTTTTGTTTAAAGTGATGTTGCTAGTTCCTAGTTTCATACTGTATGTGCAGACTGATGCTCTTCACTAAGGAAGTGCTTGGTACAACTGAGATGTGATGTTGTTTGTCTCTTTGTCCCACAGTTGATGGTCAGTCATCAGACATCATCTCTGAGGTGTTAAATGAGGTTGAAAAGAGGAGTTTCACTGCCCAGGACCCTGATGATGGTAAGGATTTCAAGCTTGGCTGAAAATGTACCTGTGAATTTCAGGTAGTTTTACTCAGCTAGGATAAATGCATTCTTCTCTCAGTCCCTTCTGATACTTCTGGAGACAAAGAAGGGCAAATTCCAGTGCTGGGAATTGTGCTGTGCATTGGTGCACTGACTTCTGTGTGGAAGTAGGTGTGTAGCTCGTGTGAATAAGCTTTTTAAGTCCATGTAATTAGTACCCCAAGGCTATTTACAAGATCAGTTTAAGAGGAACATCTGACAACAGCTTCACTAAATGATGCACATCAGGTGAATGGCAGGTTTTTGTTGTGGTGTGGTGTGAGTTTTCCTATTTTAGTTCTTCTTAATCCTGCTCAGAAAATTGTATTAAATAAAACTCTATGGAAAACTGGAGTGTGGGTCTGTAGGACAGGTGTATTCTGAACATCCCATGTGTTACTGGCTCTTTCTGCCATCTATATGTACATAGCTTTGCCCTGGGAAGTTCATAAGCCTTTCTGTACATTTGAAAGCAGATGAAGCTTCCATCTGAAGGTGGGTTTGGCAGAGAAAGGTCTGTAGACAATGTGGTGTCAACAAAGTGTTGGAAACCACTCTATCAGCTTTCTTTTTTGTCTTTGGAAGGATTCCTGGAAATAGTCAGAATGTTGTACGTGTCTTTCCTTTGCTTCTGTCCTGTTAGGTTTGTTAAACTGTTTCTGTGCTCTTAAGTTACTGCCAGAAGTGTATTAAAAAAACTCACCCAACTTGTGCCACACCGAAGACTCTAACAAGTCTACCAAGAAAGTGAAGAGCCCAGCTATGTTGTCAAACTGAGCTACAGATTGAGTTTCTAATTGAAGATACCTCATCTGTCCTCTGGGAGGGTGGGTTAATGAGCTGGTTTATGTCTCCTTGGAAGCTCGAAGTTAACAGACTCTCGTTTGCTCTCTTCCAGCCAGCTTTTTTGCCACCGCCATGCAAGTGGTAAGTGCCTCTTCCCTGCCATCAGAATTGCTTTGAGCCTCTCCAGCTGTTGGAGAATTGCCTGTGAGTTTACATCCTGTCATACAAGGTTTAGCTTTCAATAACTCCTATTTTCATCTGTGCTTATCACCTTCTGTAACTTTCTGCCCTAATTCTGCAGTTCTTTGCTTGACTCTTCCCTAATTGGTAATTTGCATGCCTGTGACATGTGCATGTACCTTTGTGAAATTGAGTCTTGAGGGATGTATTGACTGTTACATTTGGAAGCATTCAAATCTAAGTGGTTTATTGCAGTGCTGTGATCTTAAGGATATCAAGCTTGCCTATCAGTTAAATAAGGCACTGGAGAAGGGAGACAACTGGAAATTCTTGGATGTGGATCAGTTAAATGCCTACTGGTGAGTGGAGATCATATTCAGCATCTTACGTGTTGTTGTCAGCTTCAATACAAACTAGGATTCAAACACTGAACACCAGCTGGTTATTGAATGTCCAGTTTGGGAATTTGACCCTTCTTAAGAGCAGTAGTTGCTTAGGATTTATCTTCAGTTTGTGGACTTTGAACTGAAGTCCAGTGTCTTGGAGCATCAGTTTATCTTGACGCCCATCCAACAGCTAGAACAACCAGTTGTGGGTTCTACCGTTCTGTTGTGTACCTAGGGTGGCAGCTTTGGGGGTAACACCAAAACAGCATAATTTCTTAGTGCAGGGATGTTTTCCTAGTTAGTGCACTGGATCAAGGACTCAGGCTTGTCTTGTGAACTTGCACAAGTAACGAGGTTAATTTAGTTCAGTTCTTACATCTAAAGGTTGCATTTGAGACAGATTCAGGTGTAAAAAAACAAACCCAACTTAAAACTTGTGTCAGGCAGGAAGATTGCTTTTATTTTGTATTTTAAAACACAGTGGTCTAACTTCTAATTAGTTCTGCCAGTTATCTAGTGTCAGCAGTAAGCTGTCATAAAAAACACTGCTGCTTTTCTGATTGCATGGAGTGTTGCAATCAGTGACATTTCCTTGATCTCCAATACAAATCTGATCAGCACACCATCTTTTGCTGGTACTTCTGTATGGTTTGGTTGATCTAATCATCACCAAATTAGGACTTTTTTTTCTCTCTAGGTCAAAATTCTTTTCGTTGTTGTGCATGATGGAACAAATTGAGGTGGTGTTGAAGTGGTACAAAGAAATATCATCTTCGGTAAGTGTGTACCAGGGTAAGAGCTGCAGAGCTTCAGCATGGAGAAATGGAGCAGTCACAGGTGACTGAAATTATTCTCTTCCTTCATCAGCTCTTCTATCCAACTCCTAAAAATATATTGGACCTCCTTCAAGCACTGGATGCAGCCAACCAGTTGGAAGTGATCCCTTCAGTCTGGGAAGGTCAGTGATAGCTGCATGGCTTCGTAGGCAGTTTGTTTGACAAATGCCAGGAGTACTGCAGAGTTGCAGCTAGTTAGGAAAGTTCCTGTTGCTTGGAGTAGCCATGATGAGGTGCAGTGCTTGCCTATGGTATCTAATCACCTGGACCCTCTTAACCCTTGGTTAAGATTTAATCTAGCCCCCAGAAACATAGAAAAGAATACGAGTCACTCCTTAATCCTCAGCTGACAGTGGTGGAGGTCTCTGGCTACAGTGGGTTGTGGGCCTCACTGTCTAGCAGCAGTTCAGGTCCATGTTCCCCCTTAGGACTGGCAGCTGTTTGATGGTACAGACAGTGCTCTGGGTTGTTCCCTCCCTGTTCAGTGACAGGGTCATCACCACCACCAAGGTGGTCAGTGCTGGGGACCTTGAAGGCCATTATCAAGGGGAGTAGTTGGGCTGACACCTACAAATCTTGAGACCAGCAAGGAAGGGAAGAAGAAATCAGATTGGTTCATGTATTTGGTGTGCAGGACCAGACAATGTGGGGAAAGAAAGGGAACTAAATGTGACGTGCTCAGTCACAGAGAATAGCTCTGCCTTGTTAAATTGTGCTGACCGTATTGCCAGGAGTTGGGAACAAGGATACAGGTCACACCTACCAACTACTGCCTCTCTCTAAACAGATGTGAAACAGCTGGGGTTTAGCAGGAGACACGACCTGTTGGAAGAGTTCTTGTCTCTGATGAGCAGGGACCAGCACCCCAGTGAGGTAAGGAAGCTGATAACCCCTGTGAACAGCTGAGCCCCCACTCACCTGCTCACTTGCTCCTCCCCTGTGGAATGGTGGAGGGAACTGGGACAGTAAAAGGGCTCAGTCACCATTTCCCATCACAGCCATCCTTGGGAAACCCAGGCTCCTGGAAAACTCAATTGAAACAGTTACTTGGGAAATCAAACACCATCACTCCAAATGCATCTCCCTTCCTCCTGTCCCCAGCTTTATCTGCTGAGCATGACATCCTGTGCTATCAAATATCCCTTGGGTCATTTAGGGTCAGCTGTCCCAGAGGTGTCCCCTCCTAACTCCTTGTACCACACTCCTTGTGCGCCCCCAGCCTGTTCATTCACTGGGGGAGCCTTGATGCTCTTAAAGCACTGCCCAGCAATAACAAAAATATCCCAGTGTTACCAAACACACTTTCAATCTTAAATATAAAACACAGCCTCATAGTAAGAAAGAAGAAACTCTGAAGAAATTTAACTCTATCCCAGCCAAACCCAGCACAGAACCTCAGTAGAGAGTAGTGGTGTCTCCCCAGACTGTAGGTAAATGCTATATCCCTGGTCAGTCCTAGAGATCCAGTTCCAGTGCATCTGCCACTGCAGATTTCCAGATCCATGTGAGCTTATCCAGGCCTGCTAAACCCTTTGGACTGTCTTCAACCTATAGAGAAACCTGTAGAGAAATTAACACAGAGCAGGATCCCATCTTAGCAAGATTTGGAAAACTAATGCAGCCCAGCCATCCACATCTCTGGGGAAACACATGGCAGAATTCAGGGATTTTTGCCAAGGTTTTCATGGCAGTAACTGCCTTCTCAAGCTCAGTGGTGTTGAAGGTGGATACAGCTGTCCCTGCAGAGCCACCTTGGAGCTTGCCTAGTGGGGACATTTGTCCTGACAGAAGTGAGAGATTTATCTCCCAGGGGTAGCAACTGTTAATTCACAAATTTAAATCACACACAGAGCAAACCTGTAGGAGCTGCAGGAGAAATTGCCCTGAAAAGCTTCTGTTAATTTCAAAGGTTTTGTTCTTAATAGCACAGTGTTTTCACAGATTCAGCTGGCGTTTGCCAAGTGTGCTGAAGAAATCAAAGCTGTCCATGAGCCCGCTGGGCCAGGGCAGGTCCCGTTGGAGTGGACAGGGAGTGCTCTGGGCCATGTCGTGGTGCTGTTCTCCAGGGCTGGGAGGACCCAGGATGCCTGGTACGTGTGGGCTCTCTGAGCTCTGGGCTTGCTGACTCTGCAGCTCAAGGCTTAGTCACAAAAAGCAAAAGCTAATGATCAATGCCTTGGAATGCCAGTGCAGACAAAGAGAGGGGATAAAACCTGCTGGGACTGTGATGGGTTTTTCTGTTACTGTTCATTCTTGGCGCCCAGTTACAGTTGTCTGTCTTAGAAATGGTTTAGAAATGAATGTATCTGGTGTAGAGCTTTGTACAGCTTCTTATGGCAAGGTAGGGTTTTGTTATCACTTCCCTGACTGCCCACAACTTCCCATTTTCTGATTTTTAGAACTCTTTGGAATTCAAACTGATAAATAGATTAATTAGTTTAATAAAATTTTTATTTAGCATCAACCCTAATTAAAACTCTAAATAGACTATTTTTAGAACTCTAATAGCTAGAATTTACTGTCCTACATGCTCTGAAGTTGAAAAACAGGTTAAAATATCTAGCCTCCAATTTAAGGTTCTGAACTATTTTCTTTTAAATAGAGATGTTCCCTGTGCACTGATTCATTTGAAACGAAGAAGTAGCAACAAAGGAGTACTTTAAAATACTAAAAATAAGTAATATTTTAAAGGAAACTTGCCACCAGTTACACTTTGTTTTCTGCACAGTTTAAGATACTTTGTGTTGAACTAATCAATGAAAGTAGCTGGTACAGATTGCATTTGCAAGGATACAGCATGGGATCCATGGGGAAGGTTGTTTCATGAATTTGAGCTTACTTTTTTCAGTGGAGGCTCATCCGAGAGGCTGAATATCTGTCTGTTCCTGTTATGTGGGGTTTTTAAATTATTATTTTGTTTCCTTTTGAATAGGAACATGATGGAGCGTTTCCAGCAAATGAATAGGATTCCCTCGTAAGTATTTTTAGGTTCTTAAGTTACTGAGTCTCCCCTTTGGCTGAGATCCTGAGTTTCTGTTACGGAATGAAGGAATAGTTTGGGATGGAAGGGACTTTCAAAGGTTAGGTAGTCCAGTTACAGCTGACAGTAGTGGTCCATTTACTTCCCAGACATGAATGTGTGTCTGTCCCTGTGAGCATGGCTGTTGGTTTATCCAGTGGATATATTCCAAGAGCTTTCTGTCTCCAAACATGTTGAAAACACCAAGTGGGAGGGAATGAAGTGGTTGGTCACTGAAGCTCTGGGCCATGGAGAGCAGTGCCACTGATGAACTCAGCAGTGCAAATCAGTCTGAGCAGGACTCCTGAACATCTGGTTTCCCATGTGCTCAGAAAAATTCCAGTATGCTCTTAACCAAGTACAGGTGTCTTAGAGGTGCCTGGATTTCTGAAGACAAATGTATCAAGTCAAATCCTAAATCTTAGGTGGTACCCTGTCAGTCTACACCAGCCTGCTTGTCTCAGGATTCTGGAGGGAATTGTCTGAAGTAGAACACAATTTTTAAGGAATAGTAATGGGTTTTGTTTGGGTGTGGGTTTTTTTAAAATAAAGTTGGAGCTTGCCCAAGTGAACACCATGAGGGTGTGTGGTACCAAAGGCCACACACCTCATGGCACTCTGTCTGTGCCTGCCCTTTTCTGCTGGGACAGAAGTTCCCAAACTTAACACATAGCCTTCACTCTGTACCAGAGGTGAAATTCCTGGCAGCAGCAGAGATGGACTGGTTGAGTGATCTGAAAATGTCACCTCCTCTCCCTCTCTAAAGCATGGGCTGCAAATTAATGGGCACCTCTCCTGTGACTCTGAGAATAGTCACCATTTGCCTTTGCCTTTGCAGTGAGAAGGAGATGGACGAGTTCTTGAACTGTGCTAAGCAAACCAATTCCCCAGATGAAGCAATTAAGATGGTAAAGCTGGCAGCATCCCTAGGGCTTCCTTCATCTCAAAGGCTGAAAAGCAGGATGGACAAGGAATTTGAACTCTCTGAAACACAGAAGTAAGTTGGAATATTTCATGTTACTGCTGAAGGAGTACAGTAGACAGGGTCGTGGATGGGCAACTCCTTTGGAAACTCTTCTCTGACAAGGGAGCAGAGAACTGGCTTCAGAATGATGTGCTGGTGTGCTGACTCCAGGACTGAAATGGCCCCTCAGCATTTGATTCCATGCTGTATTCATCCCACCTAGGAGGGAAGGGAATTTTCCGTGGTGGGGTTAGCCTTACCCACTGCTCAGTCCTGCTGTTGCCTTTCTTTCCCAGAATCTTTCCTACCTGGTCTGGCTGCCTGAAGATACTGCTGCAGCCCAGTAAAAGCAGGGGGTGTGGTACAGGATGGCCCTGCACGTGGCTCCCAGGTTCTGAGGCTCATGGTCACCTCTTACTGCACTGCAGTGATCCTCAGATAGTGCTCAGGCTTAGCCTTGAGGGACCACAGTTTGGAGCCAGATCTGGTCCCAGGGAATAAATACAAGGCCAGCACCCCTGACAGCTGGCTCACCACTTTGAGGACACTAGGCATTAGACAGCCCATCATGTTCTCTGTGTTTGCCTTGTGTCTTGGGATCTCTCTCTTAAAGCAGAAGTCACAACAGGTGACTGATGACTGATCTGTTTTACATCGCAGGAAGGCACTGGACAGTATCAAGTGGGATGGTGACAGCAGTGATAGTGACAGTGACAGTAGTGACAGTGACCGTGAGTAGCTGTCCCTCTTGTCTTCCTCCTGGGAAAACTGGGAGCAACCGTTGCCGTGATGCCAGGAGGCTTTGGGAGGAGTGGAATTACTGAAGGAATGGCTTCTGGGAGGTGCTGCAGCACTGATGAGTGCTTGGAGTGTTCTGATACAGGACCTGCTTGGCAAGACACCATTCTCCTGTGCCAGCTGGCAGCTGTCCTGTTAAATCTTCTTGGTAATGTGGAACACAGCGTGGGCTACCCCAGGTCTCCTCCCCAGCACCCCTGCAAGAGCTGGCTCCTGCTAAACAGCATCGCTGAGGGGTGGAGGGCTACAGGGAGAGGAGTGCTGTGCACCCTGGAGGCTGCTTGGGCAGGCACAAGACTTCCACAGCTTGAGCAAGACTTCTCGTGGGCCTCCTGTCACTCGACCCTGCACCAGATGTGATTCCTTTCCATCTAACTTTGCTGAACTCCTTAAATACCGAGTTTATTCTGTATATGAACACTGGAGTAATGCAATACTCAGCATCTATGGTGTTACTCCTCATCGTATGGTGTTACTCCTCAACTCCTCGTTTTGGTGCTTTGGGACAGGTGTTGGAGTGTAGATGTTAAATTACACTTTGTACAGCTGGAGACTGTAATAAATGGCTGACATTAAAGCTGGCTGTATTCTGATAATCCTTGAGCAGAAACTGTGGTTGAACCAAAGTGTGCCTTTCTGGTAGAAATACTTGGTCTTCCAAAACTACAGCACAGCAGCTCTGACAAGAAACCTACCAGGGCAGAAATCACCACAGGATGTGCTCTGACACCAGTTTGTGTACACATCCTGTACTCAAAGAGGGATTTGGTTTTTTTTGTAATGAATCACATCAGTGAATTCTTGCTTTCTTGCTCCCTGAAAGAAGTAAATCAGAGTTTTAACTCTTCATGTCATGGAGAAAGATTGCGCTTGTACTGCCCAGCTGTAGTTGATGTTTAAACAGGACACTTAAACAGCAGGATCAAGTGGTTGGAGTCTTGTTTTATTCAGCTGACAAAGTGGCAAATGATTAATGGCAGGTTACAAACATTATTTTGGTTGGATCACAAGCCCACTTGGTAAGATGGGGAAACATTAATTTTTACACAAATTGTAGGGAAGCTTCCTGAAGTTGGTTGTCACGACAATTCAAAACCAATAAAAATACAACAGGTGGTGAAATTAAATACAGTGCAAGGAAACAAGACGGTACCCGTGCTTTGATTTAATGTTTCCAGCCCCTGCCCACAGCTCTGTTTGAACCCTCAAGAGATGATGGGATTTCTCTCTGGCACAAAACAGCTGAACTGCCTCCAACACTCCAATCCTAGCTCACTGCACTTGAGTTGTTCCCAACCCCACAGCACTGGCGTATGCTGTCAAGATATCCACGATCTGTTTGGTTTCTAGGGTCATGCGCGCTTCCGTGAGCCAGTCGTGTGCCACCCTCCTCGACTCTCCTCGTAACTGGTTGACAAACTTGGCCGCCAGCTCCAGATCTCCGTGTTCGATGCAGTAGGAAGCGTAAGACAGTAACTTAAACGTGTCGAGGTCGTCAGGGCTGAGCTCGGCTGGCGGCTTCAGCTGCTGAGGGTGGAACACCAGCAGTGACTGCAGGTAGGACAGGAAGTACTGGTACAGGCTGTTCCTCGTCTCGTCGATCATGGCCACTCGTTTTGCCAGTTTTTGGACTGTGTAGAAACGTGCTCTGAGGGCCTCCTCGCTGTACACCCCCCGCGTCAGGGACTCCTGCGGGAGAGCTGCTGTTAAGGCTTCCGTGAAGGCGTTGTCGGAGCAGCTGGCTTTGATGGCCTTCACCGCGCTCCCCAGGGGCTCCATGGGACTGTCCCCCGTGCCTGATCTCATGCAGTATTTGAGCGCTTCCACGGAAAGCCACAGCTGATGGGCCTTCCTGGCCTCCTCTTCTGCTACTGCGTGACCTGCAAGGGAAGCCAAGAAGGGACTCTCAGTTGGGGCACACGTGGCTTTGAGCACAAGCAGCAACAGCCATCCCTTTCCACCCTCTGCTTTCCAAGGCTGCCTCCTCAGCACATGCTCTAAGGCAAGTCTATCCCACAACTCAGAGCCAGAACAAGACAACAACTTTTGGAAGAACCACCTTGGACTTGTTCATCTGGGAGTTGCTGGGTGCTCGGCCGTGTGGCAAACCCAGGCCTGTGAGCGACAGGCCTAAGCCTGGGTTTAGACACCCAGGTTTGGGTAAAGGGCCTTTGGGGATCACCATTTTAGTCCTTAACAGAAGAGGAATTCAGTGCTCACTCTCAACTGCTTGCTCAATTCCCTTCAGCCTGGCGTAGGCAGTGTTTATATCCAAGGTGAAGTTGTCGAGCTGTTCCTGAGTAAGGCGTCTGAACTGCAGCTCCTGTTCACTGAGCTTCTCCGATAGGTTCTGGAACAGAGTGCAATACATGTATCAGATCAGGAACAGCTGGTTAATTATATTTACCTTATTTTTAAGACACATTTCTATAAATCTGTTGTCCTTGCTAGGGCCAATGCATACAGTAAATACAACGTACCAGTAAGAAACCTTACTGGGGTGAATTTAACAGTTATTGCACTTGTGTCAAAAATTTGTCATCTATAGCAAAAGCTTTCCAGACCAGTCTGAATAAAACCTATACATTGAGGCACTCTATATCACCACAAGGTAAGCTTGCTTCCCTCCCCAGCCCTCATTTCAATCTCCTGGAACATGATTCACGACTCTTGCTGCATGAATATCCCTTTAATTCCCCTGGGGACTTCTCTCTCTTACCTGCTCAAATTCCACCTTTAGATCCTGCTCCTGGATCTTCAGGACGTCTCTGAGGTGGTCGGTGTGGGCGGCAGCCTGGCGCCGGAGCTGGGTGCGCATTTCGTTCTCCATCACCTCTCGCACCTCTTCTACCTGGGCACACACGAGGGGTGTTACTGCACCTCTACTGCTCAGCTGCTTGTCACACACTGTCACTATCACATCAGTGATTACTGAGGGTACACGTTAGAGCAGTGGCACTGAGAGCCTTTCATCTTAACGACCTGCTGAGGTCCAGCTTTATAGCTGAGCCTTTCCCTAAAGATGTTATGGAATAGATTTGTGGTCCACCATGTCAGTAACTGCTTGTTACTCAGTAGGCACTTAGTGCAGCTATGAAAATAGTATATAAAAAATAACAGCAAGAGGTCAAATGAAACACTTAGGTGTTTATAAAACAGCTTCCCAACCAAAGAGAGTTCACCTTCTCCCTACATAGCCCTAGAATGGCCACATAAGGTCAGATCCAACACCGAAATTCTTCTCTGTGAGAGTGGTGAAGCACTGACACAGACTGCCCAGAGAAGCCCCAATCTCTTCTCACGACCATGCTGGATGGGGCATGGAGCAACCTGGTCTAGTGGAAGACTTCCCTGCCCATGGCAGGGGGTTGGAACAAGGTGATCTTGAAGGTCCCTTCCAACCCAAATCATTTAGGATTTATTTTGACCGAGTAATCCTGTCTCCAACTGGAGACAAGTAACATGACAAAGTCATTCCCTGTATGATTTTTACCATTTTAGCTTTGCAGAAGTCTCCCTACTCAACATCTCCTTTTCATGTTTAGCCTGGGGGTCACCCATCTGAAGTCTCTCACCACTCAGACCATCCCAGTTGCCCCTCTGGGCATTTCCATTAACTCTTCTACCTCCTTTTTGAGCCAAAGATTTAACCAGGTACTTTAGGCCACTTTACCTTCTTCTCCTGTTCTAGTTCAATCTCACTTTTGTGACGCTCCAGTGCTTTGGCCACGGCTGCCTCAAATGCTTTTTTATCTTCAAGTTTCTGATTCTCCAGGGCGGACTCGATGTGCTGCTGCTCCCTGACGCGCTGCTCCGCCAGCTCCCTGTTCAGCTGGTCGATGCGCCGGTGGGCGTGCGCAATCAGGGAGTTCAGGTCGTCTGTGGACAGCTGCCCAGCTAAAGGAAACACGGGGCGTGAGGGAGGGAATGGGAACCAGAGAACTGCTGCACTGCTCACCCGCCTCCCACTCGAGCGCTCTGGGGCTCCCAGGGGTTGTTGACCACTGAGCTTGTCCTAGGGAAGGTCTCTGAGCACTTTAAGCCCTTGACCTGTGCTAATGCCTACCCGAGACCACCTTCTGAACTGTATTTTCATTCTAGGAGAGAAATTATCTTAGTTTCTTCCACATTATTCCCAGCTACAGTTCACAGTTCCATATCCATGTCACACTCAGAGACTGTCAACAGCTCTGTCTCTTCTTGGTTTTTACACCACCACGAATTTCCCCTGTGCCAGCACACAGAGCAGCAGGGAATGTCATTGAAAGGGACAGCCAGAATTACATTTTCTCTTCCAACAGTCCTCCAGATCAACTGCTCCTAATCAGATTTCTTACCCCAGATTGTACCTTTCAGGTTTGCCTACTCAGAGGGCAGCACAATTCACAAGCACATTGTACCTGGGAGAGGAGCACCCAAGCTACCCCTGCAGCATTTGGTGACCTGAGAAGGGCTCTATAGAACCCTGCATCTCATTTTGCTCTGCCTGCCAGCTAAATCGCCTGCATGGAAAACTTGGACTACTTGGGAAAGCATTCCTGCAGGGTCTAAAGCAAGCAAGATTGCACAGTCCTTCAGTCACCTTGCTGTTGAGTGCTGGAGAAAGGACTGGCACAGGAGGACTTGGAGCAGTTGTGCTCGTGTCCAGTGGGAAAGCTGCCCAGAAGCACCAAGCTCAGCTGTTGGATTTAACAGTGTTACAAACAGATCCATTTGTGGTTTAAGCCAGGTGTGCAAAATGACCGGAAAGGATCCCAAGGCATACCTCAGCCTGAAATGTCCTAGGAATGCCACATTTCACCCCTTTGTTGATACTATCTGTAACTTAAAAGTTATGCCCCACACAAACAAAGGACAAAGGACAAAGAGAAGAGATAACTTTCACGGGACCAGAACAAGTGACAGTAACTCACCTAAGTCAGCTATCTCTGCAACAGAAAGGAGACAGGTTGGAAAAGTTAATGCACATTCACTACAGGAAGGCAGTCATGCAAAAGTAAAATAGAAATCTAAGAGCTTATCTACAGTGACTTAAACATGAGACCAAGTCCTTAGGAATTCAGGAAGAACAGTATGTGAAATCTCTGTATTACAGGCAAGATGTAGCCCAAGATACCCCAACCACTAAAATCACCCTTGGAAACCCATAGATGGACATTCAAGTTCAGCCAAAGCAAGGAACAGAAGTTTGAAGTAGAAAAGTGCAACAGGACACTGGAAATTTTAGTCTGACATTTCTAGGTTCCTCCAAACAGAAGCAGTAGGTCAACAAACAAATTCCCCAGTGGCAGTGAGAGTCAGGGACCCCAACAAGTCAGTCCCATGTGCTTCAGTAGGTCACACCAGTAAGAAACGAGGCACAGGGAAGCTACCAGGAGCTTTCCTTTCCTCCCATAGAAGGGCAGTGATCACAAAACCCAAGATGTTCTCCTTTTATCCTGTGCAAGGAAAGGCATCTCCATCCCCAGGGAGCCTAAATAAGTGGTTTTTCTTCAAAACTAGTAACACCCCAAAAGCAAACTCCACAAGCAATTTGTTCATTTCAAATGTTTTCCCCATGTATACTGAGTGTGTGGTTGGCTGTTTTTCAAATGAAAACTGACCATTCCAAAGGTCTGGTGTATTCATTTAGCCAGGAAAATGATTTTGTGGACTAAGGTCCACATTTCTAAAGCATGAAGTAGCATTAAGAGAGTCTGCTGTAATTCTGCATTGTATTCTTCAAGGAAAGTATTAAGGCAATACTGACACCACATTTTTTTCAAATGGCAGTTATCACTTCTAGAAAAAAATCTGTAACTCAGAAATAAACCCTTGACAGCTGCCTCTGAACACATCAGCTAGAAAAGTCTGAGATCACTTAGTACATTTATGTTAAACCCTGAGTGGAAATATCTGGGAAAGCTGGATTTTTTTATGGAATTAATTTTTTTGAACTACCACAAGCAGTAATTGCTCCATGAGCACACCACACGTGGGTTCTGGCAGGAGCTCATCCACAGTAATGGTTAACACACATATTCCACCTTCTGCAGCTCAGCTTGTCTTTAAAATGAAAGCAAGTTAAGGCAAGCAAGGGAATCTGTGGCAAGGAACGTGCAGGGAGCATTGTTGTGGGTGAGCTGACTGTTCACTGCTTTTGTTACAGGTGCATTACTCTGTCAGTTTAATTCAGAAATAAAATGTACTGGGGCAGGCTGGGTATGAACAATGAAACCTCTCAGTTTCATAGATGATGGAGAAAAATTCAGGGAGTTCTTTATCATCCTGTAACAATGGTGTTTTATAATACCTCTAATCAGAGTCAGCCAAGCATCTGATCACTGATTAACTCAGATTTGACTGAAATCTGGAATGACTTGGCTCCCTTCCTGAAATACCAGGGAGGGGAGAGATGTTCATACAACCATATGGTATTTATCACACAAGAGCTACATTTTGTGATACTTCCCATACAGCACAGGTAGAACTAATCCTCTTCATAACACCTGCTTTAGATTATTTAATTTAGTTGTGAAATAATTTTCGCTTCAGACCAACCAAATACAGCGAAAATTTGAAAACTGGGATGGTGGACATTGAGTGGCCAAGCACCACAAAGCACAGTGCAACAAGCACGAGGTAACCCCACAGTGGGAGACTTACTCATCCCCTTCCAGCCAGGCTTCACGTCGGGGGTGATGCTGTCGAGCTCCCGCTGGAACTCTTCTCTGGCTCTAGCCACCAGCTCATGGTACTGAGCCACGATCTTGGCCTCAGACTGTGCTGCCTGAACCTGGAACAAACAAGGATGAGATAATTTTGTTTTTCAAGGCAAGGATTGAAATTGAAGGCATGTATCATTTAAA
The DNA here is from genome assembly GCA_013399875.1 of Gymnorhina tibicen. Lineage (NCBI taxonomy): Eukaryota > Metazoa > Chordata > Aves > Passeriformes > Artamidae > Gymnorhina > Gymnorhina tibicen. Next base: position 594,051 of record VXAZ01007004.1, read on the forward strand.
GCCAAGTCCTGGGATACTGGCACATATCACCCCCAGCCCAATCACAGCAAACTCACCTGGGAGAGCACAAAAACCCACCCTGTGATATTAAACCTATTGTACACAATAACTATTTGCTGGAACTATCACTAATCCATTTTGCCTCACATGCCCACTGTAACTACACAGCCAGTCTGTAGCCTGGACAGGACCAAGAGTATCCTGAATTCAGTTTATATCTTAAAACATCTCCAGCTCCTTTTCTCTGCTCGCAGCCATCATACAGGCCTAGTAAGCGATGCTTGTGATTGCTGCCTTCCTCAGTGAGTTCTGATGTTCCCACTATCAGGCTAAATTCACTCCAAACACACCTGATGGATTATCAGCTGTCCTGCAAAAGGAGATAAATGTCACCTTCACAATTCTTTCCCACTCTTCTGAACCGCAAAGTGATTTACCCACCAAGTCATTAGCATTGAACACTGAACTCCTCCCTAACCTCGTGGTAAATTCATCTTGGAATCAAATGGAAAAATTTCAAGTTGCCAGCAGAAAGGACTGGCACCGTCAAGCCACCTGGAGACTCTTTGAAGACAGAGTTCAAGTTCTCATGAAGATCTTGCCATGTGTGATTACTGGCAATATAACCAGCTCAAAGACTGAGTACAGCTACAAGAGCATGGATTTACACTTTACAATGCACTGGAAGTGGTCACAGCACCGAGCCTGTCTGAGCTCAAGAGGTGTTTGGACAATGCTCTCAGGCACAGGGTGGTGAGAGATTCTTGGGGTGTCCTGTGCAGGCCCAGGAGTTGGATTCAATGATCCTGATGTGTTCCTTCCAACTCAGCATATTCTGTGACTCTATGAAATTTCACCCCCTGCAAGAGAGTTGGGAATGGGGGGGGGGTGTCTGCACAAGCTGCCAAGGAGTCCCTGCTCTAGAGGAAATTATAAACAGTCTGAGGAAGCTTTACCTTTTTCACCACATTGTCCAAGTCCACAATCATATGATGGAGATTTTCTTCTGCAGCGACAATGTGAGGTTTGGCTCCTGCCAGCTGAGACTTCTTGGCCGTCTCGATTACACCCTTCACCGTATCTAACTCCTCTCTGAAAAGAGAAGCAGCTGCTAAATGTAACACATACAGGGCATATAATCCCAAAGAAAATTTACTTTATGCTGTTGGTATTCACAGGAAGAACTACTGGGTAACTCTACTGGTGCTTCCTATCTACCAACTCTAAGATGCTTTGACTAAGGATTATTTTTTTTCCCACAGCCTGAAACCTAAAGATGTCAGTGTGGCTATTCCATGTAAAATAAGAATTATTTATACTGCAATTAGTCCTCAGGCTTTAGCTGAAGGGAAGATGGAAATTCACTGAAAGGAGTTAGTATTAGTAAAACTAGGTTAGAGTTAGCAGACATTTCCAGCACATAACAGCAGCAAGGAAACATTTTTAATATAGATGGCTTACGCTTGCAGAAGTGTTTTGGACATGGTGACTGGTGGAGATTAATGAGGATGGGAGAAAATTTATAGGGCTCTGTAAAGATAGATTATGGTTTTTTGTAATTAGGAAAGAACTGCTTTCCTTTAGCACAATTGGAAATCAAGGAAAAAGTGAAAAAATGTTCCTTTTCCAAATCCATTCAAATCAACGGAGGTTTCCAATGACCTCATTAGAATAAGGAACAAGCTTTAAAATAAGTTAATTAAGAAAATAAATAAAAGCAAAGATATCCAGTGGAGCAATAGAGAATGAAAGCTGGTGCATGTGGGGTTTGCATTAGCTTTGTTTTAACTATGAAACCTCAATTACACCTCCCACTAATTTTAGTCAGCACAGCAACATCAAAGATAAGGGAAGTTTATAATGTGATAGCAACCATGCAGCTTCAAGGATGATGTTACCCTCTCAGCCTCAGAAGCATCAAAGGGTTTCCAGATTTATTTCTAACCTCATTACAAGGGCATCTTTGAGATACTGTTTGTCATTTTATTTCTGCTCCTCCAGTGCCTGCAGACCACACTTGGGGTACATCAACACAGTTCATACAGAGCCCTGGGCACAAGCAGTGCTCCCGTTCAGAATTCAAGTTTTTCTTAGACATGTGCTTAGTAAAAATCTAATTGCTTAAAAGCAATTCTGTGGACACAAGGAACTGCCAAAGGATGCTGCAAGGTTTAATGTTTCATTACAACTAAAAGAAGCTGGTGATGTTACTGACTTGATAGACAGAGTGCAGTCATGGAGTCATCCTCAAACGGTTTGGGTTGGAAGGGACTTCAGAGATCATCTCATTCCACTCCCTGCCATGGACAGGGACACCTTCCACTAGAACAGGTCACTCAGAGCCCCATCCAACCTGGCCTTGAACACTTCCAGGGATGGGGCAGCCACAGCTTCTCTGGGCAAACTGTGCCAGGGCCTCACCACCCTCACAGGGAAGAATTTCTTCCTAATATCCAATCTAAGCCTGCCCTCTGTCAGTTGAAGCCATCCCCCCTTGTTCTGCCCTTGTAAAAAGTCCCTCTCCAGCTCTCTTGCAGCCCCTTTAGGTGCTGGAAGGTGCCTGAAGGTCTCCCCAGAGCCTTCTCTTCTCCAGGCTGAAGTCCTTACAATAGGTTTATTGTGAACAAAATTATTCAACAATAATACTGAAAGGACTGTGTATTTTGTTTTTTTAATCTCACTTGAACTTACCAGCACTCTATGTAAGTACCAAGGAGATAAACAAGTTCTTACAAAGAACAGGACCGTTTCAGACTCCGGTACAGGGAGGACTTTGTGCACAGGCACCCAAGGTTTACACGTCAAATTAAAATGCTCGTGCTAATGAGTATTAAACTGTTTTTTGATTTGGCACAAACAGATCATTCAATATAAACACAGGCAACTCCAGACTTTCTAGAAACTCATCCAGTGCTTGCCAGCCCTCACATGAGCAATGTAACTTATTACTCCAAAACTTAAATCAAGCAACTCACTTGGCTTTCAGAAGGGCATCAGCAGCTTCATCCACTGCTCTCCTGCGGTCCTTCAGCGCGTCCTCCAGCGTGCGCCACTGGGAGGATTTCTTCTCCCCAGCTCCCTGGGAAGCACAGATTCCTCATTAGGGTCATTACAGTCACTAAACAAGAGAGTTACCATAGAGTGAAAGCCTGCAGAGATTCACATGTCGCTGAACACTTCCCTCAAACTGAGCTCCATTCTTGTGCCTTTCAACAGCACAGCTGGAAGCTGTACAAGTGATGTCTCTCTCCCAACATTTTGTTTGATTCTTAATGGTTTTTCTCCCTGAGCCACAGACCTCTGTCCATGCAGAAGAGCTTACATGAGGATCACTGTATGGTGCACAAGATGTTGTGGGGAAATCTCCTCATGCATTGAAGTACTGTTAATACTTTAAAATTACTTTTAAGCTTAATACTTAAAGTACCATAATACTTTAAAGTGGGTAATTTTAAATTAAGCTTAGTAATTAAGCTTAAAAGCAATCTCTCAAGGCAGTTATTTTACTAACTACTAGATTAAGTCTCGAGTACTTGGTTGGTTGCCCAATGTCCCTACTACTTGATTAACAACTGAATTTTATCTCTGCTCCAGAATTAAATGGGCAGTGGCAGTTCCACACAAACCCCAGCATGAGCACACCAGGACCACAAATGTTATCACTTGTACATCCCCTTCCTATTTCCTGACAAGAAACAAACAATCCAGCAAGAGGATGCTGGCAAAGGGAATAAGTTCAATGGAATTATTGGGGTGGACAGCATGACCTTAACTAGGTAAAAAAAAATCTTGGGAATTAAAATAAAATTAATTAAAATACAGTGAGAAAACTATTAATATCTTAACTTGAATTTTCTCCTTGCAAAAAGAAAACACAGGAGTTGGGGAAAAAAAACCCAACTAAATTAAAAATCTAAACCACTGTATTATTTGCCTATACCACATTTCACAAGTGGAAAGATAAGTTAAAACTGTGATAAATGTAAAGACATTGCAAGAAAAGATTCCAAGTTTATTTTTAATAGAGATTAAAGTTTTGCTGAACACAATGAAAAAGAAAAAATGGTCCCCACTTGTCCAATTTACCTCAGAATCATCCATGGCCTCCTTCAGTATTTGGGAATGGGCATTCACTGCTTGCACAGCTGACTCCTGAGCAGTGATAGCCTGAAGGGTTACACGAGCAGCTGTGTTTAGGGCTCCTTCTAGAGTTGCTGCAAGGGCTGGAAAAAAAGTTAAGTCAACTAAGCAATAAAGAAGAGTAAAATAATAAGTATAATAATTAGCAAAATTACATGTTACAGCCTCTGTGTCTCTTTACATTATTTTCTATGACTTAAAAGAGCTGGTCAGTTTGGGAACTAAACAGCAGCCTACAGCACAAGGTCACCAAAATGCTCTCCTCATTTAGAGCAGGGGTTATTAAGGTACAAGTCTGCACCTACAGCAAAACACTACCCAGCAGAAGACCTTTCCCATGGGTTTGCAGGGGCGTGCAGGTATATCCCACATTCACTTGTTCTAATGGTTCTTAAGACAAAACAAGTAAATTTTCCTATCTTCCTTGAACCTTGAAGTCTATTCCAACCTCAAATTTTCCATTATTCTTCAATTCTCAGGGACTTCTGAGTGAGCGGAAGAAGCTTCACCACCACTCCCTCTGCCAACTCAACGCAGGGACAACAGCCAAGAGGTGTGTAAGCAGCTTAGGGCTCTAAAGCCAGTGCAATCCCACAGTTCTGTCCCGTGCACACACAGGAACAGTGACACTGTGGACTTACCTGATACCTTCTCTTGCTCCTCTTTTTCTTGCTAGGCAAGCCGGGCTGCAACTTCTTCTGGTGGCCGTTCTTTTACAGCGTAGGAACCTGCCTGTTCTTTACCTATTCAGAAGTAAAGAAAGAGTCAAATTGCTTAAGTAGAGAGTCCAAATTAGTGTACAGAGGCTACTTGTAGGGAAGTAACTTTATCAAAACTGATTTTTATAGTTGGTATCGCTTAATAAATCTGACTTCTGCTCAAAACCATGCTGAAACTACCTGAAGAATCTTTATATCCGTAATTGCAAAGGCCATTCTCAGAACTTGAAGACAACAGCATGGACACCTCACATGCATTTGGGGATTTTACATTGTCTAGTTACAAAATTACACTAGATTTAGAAGCAAAAGGCAAAGCAAGAAGTGAGAAACACTTATGGAGGCAAGTTTAAATTTCAAGTGAATCTCTCTTCTTGATTTTTTTCAGTTCTCCTCTGGCATGCTTATGTAGCCCAATCAAAACAACAAAGGATGAGTGAGAAGGCTATGGTGAATCACAAACTCTATTCCCTTGCCTGTGGCCACTTAAAATGCCTTTAAGAGTGAGAGTTGACTTAACTAACGCTCTCAAGACCAACAGCAAGTTGCATCTGAACTGAGGAGAGCCCAGAGCTCTCAGCCTCAAGCTGCAACAAAACCCATCAGGTCACCTCTGAATAATGCTGATGTTACTCTGCACCATGTACTTACCCCTGGCATGCCTTCTATGAAATGTGTTCACACCTAAAGGAATTAATATAATATAATCTCATCTGGAAGAGACCAACATCTAGAGGCTGGTGTCTCTTGTTGAGTTTAACAATAAACACAGTTTCTTCACTTGGCCCTGGGCAGAGATATTCTTCTGAGCAGCAATCATAAAGCCACCAAGAGCAGAGGCAAACTGGAATGTGCAAGTTCAGTTCAGCATAAAGGCAGGCTTTGCTCTCGTGCTCACACCTACACCTGTCTCAGGCATCAATCTCAGCTTCTCACTGTGTTAAAAATCTATTAATAGATGATGGAAGTTTTCTGCAAAAGGCACAGAAACTCACACCTTTAAACACTGACAAATACCAACGCAGAAGCAAGAGTGCATGCACATGAAACTAGAGGATTTGTGTTTTCTTCATTGTAGTCACATGATTTTGTTCACCTTCTTCAGTCTGTATCCCCGGAGCTGGCACCGACATGGCTACCCCTGTTGCAGAGATGATCTGTGCTGCAGCCTTGCCTGCTGTTAAACACAGTTGCAGAACACACCAGTTAGTACAGCTGGGGAGATGGGCTCCATCTGCCAGAGGACAGGCCACAGCATCTTCGGCCAGGGGCCTGCCTGCTGAGCTGGTGTTTTAATAGGAGCTTAAACCAAAGCTGCTGGGAGAGGGGACCCCAGAAAAGGAAACCTCACTTCACAGAGACATGGTGGGATGGCTCCTGTGACTGGAGTGTTGGAATGGAAGGATGAAGGCTCTTTAGGAAGGCCTGGCATGGGAGATGAGTGTGATCACCCTCTCTGCCAATGACCACATGGAGCTCTGCCTGGGGATGGATGAGGAGCCAACCAAGAGTTTATGGGTCAGGATTAAAGGGAGGGCAGGGACAGCTGACATTACAGTGAGGGTCTGCTACAGGCTGCCTGAGCAGGATGACAGAGTGGATGTTGGCCTTCCATTGAGGGAGCAGCATTGCTGAGTAAGGGAAGAGCAAGTGACATCTTCTCCCTGGACTTCTGAAAGCATTTGCCACTGTTCTGCATGACGTCCTCATCTCTAAACTGGGAGAGACATGGAGTGGATGGATGAACCACTGCCTGGAATAGGCACTGGCTGGATGGTCACACTCAAAGAGTTGTGGTCAATGGCTCAATGTCCAAGTGGACACCAGTCATAAGTGTGTTCCTCAAGGCCAGTGTTGGGACCAGGACTGTTTAACATCTTTGTCAGTGACCTGGGCAGTGGGATTGATGCACCCTCAACAGGTTTGCTGATGACATCCAGCTGAGCTGTGCAGTCACACGCTGGAGAGAAGGGATGTTCATCCACAGGGACCTGGACAGGTTCAAGAGGTGGGACTGTGTGAGCCTCATGAAGTTCAACAAGACCAAACGCAATGTCCTGCACCTGGGTTGGGGCAATCCCAAGCACAAACACAGGCTGGGGGGAGAAGAGATCAAGAACAGCCCCCAAGAGAAGGACTTTGGGGTGCTGGTGGATGAGAGGCTCAACATGACCCAGTCATGTGCACAGACAGTCCAGAAACCACCTGTGTCCTGGCTGCATCCCCAGCAGGGTGGGCAGCAGGTCAAGGGAGGTGATTTTGCCCCTCTACTCTGCTCTGGTGAAGCCCCACCTGCAGTGCTGCATCCACCTCTGAGCCCCCAATATAACAAGGACATGGACCTATTGGAGCAAGTCCAGAGGAGGCCATGAAGATGCTCAGAGGGCTGGAGCACCTCTGCTATGGAGTCAGGCTGGGAGAGCTGGGCGTGTTCAGCCTGCAGAAGAGAATGCTTCAGGGAGACCTTCTAATACCTTCCAGTACCTACAAGGGATTACATGAGAGCTGGAGATGGTCTTTTGACAAGGGCATGGAGTGACAGGACAAGGGGGAAGGGCTTCACACTGACAAAGGGCCGGGTTAAATTAGATGTTAGGAAGAAATTTATTGTGAGAGTGGTGAGGCACTGGACCAGGTTGCCCAGAGAAGCTGTGGCTGCCCCATCCCTGGAAGTGTTCAAGGCCAGGCTGGATGGGCCTTTTGGGTCTAGTGGAAGGTGTCCTTGCCCGTGGCAGGAGGTTGAAATTAGGTAATTTTCAAGCTCCCTTCCAAACCATTCCATGGTAAGTGCTGTAATGTAATAACAGGGATATAAGACTTAATTTTTTCCTCTGTAGAAACATATTAAATGGATATGGATGTTATTATTTCCAGAAGAAGATGATTTCCTGGATAAACAGCAACAAGATATTAGTTACACATACACAGAGCCATTAGTGATAAAAGTAAAAAGACATCATAACTGCTCCTCTCTAAATGAGTTCCATCTGATCTGGCTTTACAGTAGCCCAGTAATTATCCAAAATTAAGTGTCTTGTGCTTGCAAGAGCCTCAGAGTCCAGCACCTGAAGTTCTCTTCCTGCCGAGTCTCATATCTAAACTATGCAGGTTAGTCATTATTTATCTTAGATTCCAAATATCCTATAAAGTAAATACATTTCCTAAAAAAATGGGGGAAAAAAAAAGCTAAAGCCATTTTAGACAAGTGTTATTACTTGGAAGGAAAAAAACACTAATACTAAGAAATTACAACATTTACCTTCAACCATTCAAAGGACAATTTTAATTTATTCTAACATATAGGATACAAGAGATTATTAGGTCATTTGCTTCTTTATACATAACATTCTATAAATTTACCTCCTTTTTCCTCTGTAGGACCAGTAGCTTCTGGTTTGCCTATCTGGGATTTGGGAGCAGGCTGTTTAGACTCTTTCATTACTTCTGCTACAGATGAGATCTTCAGTGGACCTTGATGGATCTTGAAAAGTCAAAAATAAGAAATATCATCAGTCTTTCAAACAGCTTGGATTTTACTAATTCCAGTATAATGGAAAAGAACTTTTCCATATCCAGGTGTCTCTACCGTAAATCTGAGCTTCAAAGTACACATGAAAACAGCAGCAAGGCCATCTAATTTCTTGACTTGATTTTTAATACAGAAGATTCCTGAAAATTTACAATTTTCACCTCTCCAAAAATGCAGGTAGAGCTGTGGCGGTTTTCACTATAAACAAATATTTATTAACTTACGCATAAAAAGCAGACAGTTTCATGCCTCAAATATTCCAAACACTTCTGAGTGCGTTAAATGCAGAAACCCTAAGTTTGGCTTCACTGATTTCCTTTTGAGAGTCTTCAGGTGTGGGTGGTTGGGGCTGATACCACTCAAACACAGAGTACTGTAACTTTTTATTATATTAATCACTTAATATCCATTCTGGAAAGTCACAAGGTAAAAATAAAAACATCTGAGTTAGAGCCATGACTGGGGAGGTGATAACTCTGCTGATAAATCTGGTTTGCAAAATTCCCTAGTGCCTGGGAGGCACCAAGAGCTTGGATGATCACACAAAGTGTAGCTAAAACAAGAAGAGAAAGTTTTGTTGATTGATATTCCCCCACTCATTAAGAACAGCTTTCTTAAAATCCAATTAAAAATATTTTTGGTTTTCTGAAGGCCAAAAGGCTTCTGAAAGCTCAGAAAAACCATAGTCAGAGCAGATTTTCAGCATTCTTGATAACTGGGAAGTGTTTCCTTTCAAATGCAGGAGCAGAGAAACTTCCAGGTTCAGTTTCCAGAGTTGTGCCAAAGGCAGTATCAGATTTTCCTTTCTGCAGGATCGTGCCACTAAGATTTCCAAGTATGATGCTTATGCCTGCCTCTGTACCATTCAAATCTTTACTTATTGAAGAATATTTTCAGTCCTCTTTAAAATAAGTTCATTTAGAGTAAGTTTTGTAATCCTACTACACCACTAACTACGCTAAGCCTCTAGTACAGCAGTTAAATTCCAGCCTGTCACTTGCCTCTCTCCCCAGTTTATTTCTGAGTATAAGCAGAGCAGCTATTCGGCTGGGACTCTATTAGATTATTTTACTGTAAATAAAAATAGGTTTTACAACCCACAGGCCACAATCATAAGATGATAATGGGAAACATACAAGCATCACTTACACAGCACAAAGTAGTAACTGAGTTCATAATTCTTAAACCTTCTCAATTTAAGGAATCTTACTTCTTAAACTTTTTAAATTCTTAGCACATAGCAAAATTAATCAGAATTTGAAACCTAAGGGCAGATGCTCTCTTTAAAACCAGAAAAATGTGTGGGGGTGAATGGGAAACACTTACTGGTTTCTTTGGTGTTGGTGTGCTGGAAGGTGCAGGGCCAAGTGCCATCTCAAAGAGTTTGTCAGAGTAGGGAATGGCCTTCTCCACTCTCTCCCGGAACTGTTTGTCATAGCTGGCATACAGGACGGTTCCACCTATCCCTCCACCCACAAACAGGAGACCCGCACCAATGACTTTGCCTGCAGAAATGCTGAGGAAAGAAGAGTGAAAGGGATGGAAATTATATGGCAAACATCAAACAATTTGTGAGTCTTCAGCTTACAGCTGGGGACACCACTCTGTTCCAGGACCTGCCAACAAACCCAGCACCTGCTTTAAATCACCTTCACCCCTGGTACAATACTGGTTAGCGACTAACCCAAAGGTAAGATGGCAGCCCACAACTTCCCTGATAAATATTGATCGTCTTCATTTTCTTCATCTAAATCTGACTAAACCAAACAAGGAGCACACCCATGAGAATAAAAGTTACTCCACACAAAAATCCCACTGCCAGGAGTCTGCTCTCATGTGAAACCAAGGAGCAGATCCCCTCTTGGCCAACGCACCAGCAGAACCAGTTCCACCCCCCAAACCCCGCTACGTACCCGGACTCCCCGGAGTGGGTGGCATATCCGCGGTACAGCCGCGATGGACGGAGTGAGGCTCTCACACACCGGCTGTTCTGCGGGGGGAGGAGGCAGGGGTCAGCAGTGAGCACAGTGAAGCATCTCCCCCCCTACAGCAGTACCGGGCTGATTTGCTCCATTGCCACAACATGAATGTGTCTGCAGGAAAGCTGTGACCGGCACTAGGACAGCGACATTGGACTTTTTCCCTTGACACATGGAGAGCTTTCCCATGTGCAGCTTCCACATTCAGGGCTTTTTAAGCAGTCATTAGAACTTTGAAAAATGAGAAGGAACGAACCCTACCCGGCTTATTTCTGCATTTACTTTGCTGATTTATGTTCCCTACCTCTGGTCTGGGTTAGTTCAGATGCACTTCAATCTCACGCACTAGAACGGCTCAGTGTGAGCAGGGCAGAACACAACAACAGCTGTTTAAATGCTTAAAACTATTTTTAATTCTCAAGATATACAAGTAATTCTTCCTGAGCTTCCAAAGCAAGACCTCTTCTTTAAAAGAATTAACATGTACACTTTACAGACAGACATCAGATTATAATATAAATTAAATTAGTATATGAAGAGTGGTATTTTATTATATTCTACTTAATAAAATCCACATTACCAAGATTTTTATCTCCTCTGAAGGACTGGTTAAGCTACTCTAAGCCTACAGAAGAAAACACACTGTTGCCCTCAGAGGTTTTTTCCCCACGTGGGAATTACTAACAGGGAAATACAGGACTCATGAGAAATCAACGTACAAGGCACAAAAAGAACTTTTCCCACAGTTGAGGTATTTTGCCCTATGGGGAATTTTTTCTTTAAAAAAGAAAAAACTGGGAGATGCTTCACTACAATACAACCCCAGAAGACAAGCTTCTCTATTTCCTCTTGCACATGGCAATAACATGCACAACTTCTGTGGTTTAGATCCCATCCTTGTCCAGTGGCATAGACAGGAAAAGGCAGGAACACTGCATTCTTATTCTTTCCACAAAGGCAGCCAAAACATTTTTAATTAGTAGCAGGAGCACACATACAGCAACAGGAAGCGTGCTCCTCTTACCCCTGAGACCTTCAGGAGCCCTCACTGTGCTCCGTGGTTATGTTTTCTGGATTGTGATGGGTAGAATGGGCAACAAAATAATAAGTATATTCTGTAATGTTTTTGATTATCTGACTTGATGGCCCCAGGAGCACTTACTGAGACTTCACTGGTCCTTTCAAGGGGAATTTCACTAATAAAAGCCTCACAAATCATTTTGTTATCAACTTTTGAACATGCTCCTAACTCTCAGTATGTCCTCCCTATTACACTGTGAAGCTCAGGAGGAGCAAAATAATCCAGCATTATGCATACAGCTCAGTTCAATAAAACGAGAAGGGAAAAAAACCCTGATTTTCTATTCATCAGTTCTCAATTTCCAGTCCCTTCCATCAGTTTGGGATTAGGCTATTTTGCCTGGTGCTCCCCTGGAAACAAGCCATCACTTCTGAGTTCCTGGCCAGGCTTTCTGGAGGTTATCCCACCCTGCACCACTGTCACTCCCACATCCTTGCTCAGGCTGGACTTGCCTTCTGAGCCAGCTCACCCCTGTCCCTGTTGGCTAAAACCCCTACTCACACCTAGTGATGGATACAGACCCATTTAGCTCTACACCTTCAGCAAACACATCAGTCCCTGCCCTTGGGATCAGGCTCAGGGAGCCACCAAGGCAGAGGAGAACACCTGCTTCTCTTAGCTCAGCATTTATGCTTTATACACCAGGAGGGGTTTTTTGGAAGGATTACTGATTTTAGTCCAGATGCCCTTTGGACCAGATGATCTTTCGAGATCTCTTCCAAGCTGGACTGTTCCAGAATTAGCCAAATCCTCGTTTCTATTTATTTTTCATCAAGATGAGAGGAACCAAAACACAGGCCTTCCATCTATGGCACTGGGACTCTCACACATGTAGCACTGGGAGCAATAATTAAACCCAAAACAAGCCCTCACCAACTCCATCTTTCACGACACTGCAACAAATTTTCACAGGTGACCAGTGGAACAGCAAATACAAATCTGTAGGTATCCATGTTTTATGAACAGAAGCCCAAGTTCAATTTTCCTCCCTCACATCCAAATACACTAATAACCTCCAAAAATCACTTATCTTTTAAAAATCAATTTTTAAAGAAGCATTGCTCTCTTTTGGCCACCATAATAATATTGCTTATATTTGCTGTACCACCATAATTTGGAAACTTGCAGGTAGTTTCTAATCTTCCCTTTGCGTAATTTCCAGGAATTCGTAAATTTTTAGACCCCCATTATTTATTTGTAATAACGCCTCAAAGAATTTGGGAGAAACACATCACACGTGCTTTTCTGTGCCCTGCAAAAGGCAGAAATAAACCAATTTCTGTCATGCAGAAGACAGAAAATTCTTTGGATGAGGCAGCACGGACACAGCAAGGATGCTATAGCAAGAGCACTGCAGGGCAGCTGTTTCTAGTTCTTCCTCCTCCTCCAGCAGTTCTAGATAACATTTGTTTCACTCAACTTCTTAAATGCTTATTATTTTACATTCATTATCTACCATTTAATCACCACAAGAATCACTTTGCAGGGCACATCACACCTTCACTGTGGTTAATATTATGAGCCCCAGTGATTTAAGGACATTTAAGGATATCCATGTGAGCTCGCCCTGGCACAGTGCTCAGGGCAGGCGAAGCAAGGCAGAATATCATTAAACAAATAAAATCTGCCTTGCAGGTTTATACTTCATGTGTAACTTCCAATAACCAGGGACAGGACACACCATCCTCTGTTCCTTCAGTCCTTGTTCAACCTCTCTTAGGCACCAGGCTCGAGCATCCTGATCCAGAATTTCTGCAATGTGGAATTCATGCACTTAAAGAGCAAACCAGAAACTTTAGAGAAGTTTTTCTTCACTAAGACAGAGGTCAGATACAACAAGGACATCTGACCACAGAACTCTAACTGACTTCCCATCACTCAAGACTTCTTGCAAATATCACACACTTTTACTAAAAGCCCTGTTTCTTTTCAAAGAAAACTACAAAAATACTTCAAGTAAGAGAAAAGTCTCTCTGCAGCACTGCACACATAGCAGAAAACATTTTTGAAATCGAAATGATGAAAAACCCTTTCTCTCAAAGCCACAACTTCAAATTACTTGCTACAAGTTTAGTGATGCTCCACGCACAGAGCTCACAGTAGGGAAGAATGAATAAAGCTTTCCCAGTCTTCATCGTAACCTCTCTGGTACAGATAACAAACTTCACAGAGTGCTGTGGCATCTCTGTGTTTGCACAGTTCTTAGGGATAAATTCTCCCGTGTGACGGTGGTCAGGCCCTGGCACAGGTTGCCCAGAGAAGCTGTGGATATCCCATCCCTGGAAATATCCAAGTCCAGGCTGGATGGGGCTTGGAGCAACCTGGGATAGTGGAAGGTGTCTCTGCCCAGGGCACGGGGTTTAGAATGAGATACTCTTAAGGTCCTTTTCAATCCAAACCACTCTGTGACTCTTCCACCAAATATTTATAGCCTGAAGATCAACTTCCAGCTGCAAAGCACCACCCTGGCTGTTTCAGAGCTGTACAGTCATTCCAGACACATTCTGCTAAAGGCCGAGCACATGCAAATAGCCTCAAGTGATAAATATCTGCCAAAGCCTGGTTTCCATCTTCTCAACTTCCAGAGGAAACTTTCCACAGCCCGGCAAACCCAGAGCCTTTTTTCAGTGGGCATCAGGTGACCCAAGGACTCTCCAGCCTCACAGAGCAGCAGAGGAAATGCAGCTGCTGCAGTGGGAAAGGCTGGAGCTTTAGAGGGGAGAATGTACAGCTTCTCCTTTGCTAATCCGTCTGAACAGAGGGTAATGAACACTGAGATGGAGAGCAGGATATAAAATCAGGTTATGTTTTACCAGTTAAGAGGGAAGCTGAAATACAAGTTGGGGCCTTAGTAGGGGAGTCACCCTCACCTATAAAACCCTGTGCTTCCTGAAGTTGGCCTACTGCTTTGAAAAGGCTCCACAGCACATCATCATCCTTATCTCTGCTGATAAGGAGAGGGAAAGGTCCAGGACACACAGCACGAGTCCCACGGGCACTTCTGCCCCCGGCATCGCGCGTTGTGTCTTCCTCGTGTCCCACTGTGCGGACAGAAGGATCCCCTTAAACATGAGCGCTGTCATCACTCGTGTCCCCAGGCTACAGACCGGACGCACCGGTCCCGACCCTGCGGGCGGCCGGACCCACCGGGTCCAGGCGGGGCTGCGCGGGAGGCCGCGCCGGGGAAGGCAAGGTCACGTCCTTTCCCGCCGGGGAGCGCGCCCGCCACCCGTCCACCCGCCACCCGCGCGGGGCCGGCGGGCTGGGCGAGTCCCCACCGAGCCGCCGCCGACCGCCGGGCCGCGC
>VXAZ01007004.1:610589-698408 GCA_013399875.1 Gymnorhina tibicen
TATGTCTCATATATACATTATCCATAATACATTAATATAGCATCATGTGTATTAATTTTTTATTATTTGTAATATAGTCTATATATAATAATTTGTAGTATTATATATAAAATGTATGTAGTATACATATTGGAACTCCCCCATTTCTATATTAATATCATAGAATCATAGAACATTTAGGTTGGAAAAGACCTCTAGGATCATCAAGTCCAACCCTCACCTCAGCACTGCCAAGGCCGCCACTAAGCCCTGTCCCCAAGTGCCACATCTGCACAGATTTTAAACCCCTCCAGGGATGGTGACTCCACCACTGCCCTAGGCAGCCTGTGCCAGTGCCTGACAACCCCTTCTGTGAAGAAAGTTTTCCCTAGAATCAACCTAAACCTGCCCTGCCAATGGCAACACTTGGGGCCATTTTATCTTGTCCTGTTGTTTGTTGCTTGGGAGAAGAGACTGACCCCAACCCCCATATATATATATATAAAATACATACATACATATACACACACACATATATATAATATATAAACCTCAGTCTGACACACTTGGGCACCTTTGCACTCTGCAGTGGGTCTGTGTTAGCCCCAAGCCTCCCAATTCCATCACCATTAATGCTTGAAGCAGGAGGTAAATTAGGATATTCTTTGCAGCTATATTTTACAATTAGTCTTGTCATCACTACTGTTTCTCTTGCTGCAGATGGGTGTTGGACTAGATGATTTATGAGGTCCCTTCCAATCCAAACTATTTTGTGATTAATATTCTAAAAGTAATTTCTGAATCCAAATAACAGCTGAATATTGGCTTCTGAGTGTTTGACTGTTTCTAGATTAAAAAAAAAAGGTGCTCTGTGTAGAATAACTTTGAGCTGAATTTTGACAAGAGTCCAGCCCTGAAGTTGGTATTCTACACTCATTAGGTGCTGTGCTGTAATGTTAGAGGAGTCCTCATTACCCTTCAAACAAGCCACAGCCCTTCTGATCTTTCTATGTGTGATAAAGGCAATGATTACTTTTAGAAAAAGGTGTTTCATTTCTGTTCTGTTTTCCTCCCTGTTTTGGGGTTGGTTTGGTTTTTTTTAGCGTCACACCTCTACTTCCAAGTTTACTCCAGCAGCCAGCAAGGACCCTCACCTACTGCAGCTTACGGAAAGGAAAGAGGAAAAGTGTGAAATCTGTGGTCAAAAGGTTCCTCCGGCTGCACAATGGCCTCTGGGTTAGGAGGAAGGTGAGGTTTTTTGGATAATGAGAGCCTGTTCTTTATAGTCAGTGTAAAGTGTAATTGTTTTCCTTCCCTTGGTGGGCAGTGGCTGGTATGAAATTAAGAAAAGCTCTGCAGAGACTCTCCTGTTTTCCTGAAAGTGGGGTGTTTATCCAGGTTTGCTGAGCAGTGTGGCTGTTTGTGTATTTGCAGTGACCTGCTAAAAAGTGAGGGGTTTCTGTGTGTGTGTTTTCTCCTGACAGTCTGGTTATAAGAAGAAACTGTGGAAGAAGTCGGCTGCCCAGAAGAAGCGTTTGAGGGAGTTTGTGTTGTGCACGAGGACACAGTGTAAACTCCTGGATAAAATGACCACTTCCTTCTGGAAAAGGAGGAACTGGTACATTGATGATCCCTACCAGAAGTACCACGACCGCACGAATCTTCGTGTGTAGAAATCTTGGTTTGTTTTTCTCTAGGAAAGGGGGAGTGGTTATGTGGCATGGTCTGAATTTTGGAACATAAATCTGTAATGCCTGTACTTCTTTTAAATAAACATGTGCATATCATCTGAGCAGAATTATGGGAATCAATGCCCAAAATAAAGGAATTATGAGGTTAATTATGTGATTATCTTCATCTACAGCTTGTGTTTTACTTAGCAGATGTCAGGCTGGTCACCTACACATTGTGATGTGTGGTGGTTTCCTGTGATTGTCTGACATGGAGGAGTACACTCTAAACAGCACTGAAAGTGAATAATTCAACATGTTTAATCTTTTTTTTTTTTAAAGAGGTATGTTTCAATAACCCCAGGATCTATTTTGCTTTATCCATACTTATTGGTGGCTCACTGAATGGAGTCTTCTGGGGAAGAGGAGAAAGGAGAGCAGGGTCCATCTCAGCACTGTTGCCTGTCACAAAACACATTGCCTTGTGTCCATGCTAGAAAGCATAGGGAAAAAAAAAACCAAAACCAGTTTCATGGCTACGTGCAGTGTTTATAATTGATTTTAAAATGTATTGGCCACTTTCACTCACATTTTGTGTCCTCTGTTGGTTTTTGAGTAGTATAATCTATTCTTTGTGTCCAAGCAGACGAGTCAGAGTAATTTCTTGTTTCCTTCTCCTTTAAGCCTAACTACACCTCACACTGCACATTCCTGGTCACACATAAATGGGACAAACCCAAGGGTTTATCATGGAATCTCTTTGGAGTGTGCAGAGCAACTCGACCCTGGTTTTGCTACGGTTGGATCAAATGCTTTCTCTACAAAGGTGATGCTCCAGCAGGTGTATGAAAGCAGTGCTTTAAAGCATTCCCTGATAACCCAACAGTCCCTGGCTATCAGCCCCAGAGCTGCCTGTACAGCAGAGGTGGTTTGCTGCACAAGGCTGTAGCAGTGCAATGAATTCACTAGTTACTCAGAGTGTTCAGTAGCTGTATTTTGTTCTTTTTCCAGTTCATGATACAGAAAGTTCTGAAGGACATGCAGCACTTAGTGAATACATCTATATACAGTCAGCCAGAATTCAGATAAAAATAATACAGTGATCAAAGTGATTATTCTGGCCTGCCAGATACATTGAACAGACTAAAGATGTTTGGTTTTGTTTTTGTTTTTTTTTTAATAAAGAAAAGATTAAGACTTTATTCAAGATGTATATCAAGCAGTATAACAAAACCAGCAAAACATCAACCTTTGGAATACTGTTGTAATGGCCGTCCTTGTGAGGCATCAAGTGTTACCATTGTATCACAGACCTTTTCTACCCATCACAGGAAAGAAATCACACCAAGTGCACAATTATGAGCCTTAAATAGTTTGTCTAAACGCAAATCCCAAAGTGTTCTCTGCTAGTTCAAATATGGTGCTGGATGCAAAACAGGTACCCGAAACTAACAGCAAAAAGGAGACTGTGGGTGAGGAGCACAAGGGTTCATCACAACGCGAGGACTCGCCAGCAGCCAGAGGCAGCAGGTTGTTTACAGGAGGAGCATCGTCTCCAAGCAGCTTTCTCCCCCCTAGCAGGAATAAATCACTCAGTTCTCTTTCTGTACTGGGTTTGCGCTTCCACAGTTTAGGTTAATGATTCATTCCAGGGTGACAGGGACACTGAAGTCTGTTTTGTGTTGGATGTGATCCTGATTCAGCAGTTGGCGACCACTGGAGCTGCGCTGACGCTGACCCCTACGGCAGGAGAGGAGGCACAGAGGGCTGCACTGGGCTGCTCCAGGCTTATTCTCTTCATAACTGACTGAGTTTATGGTAAACTGGGGAGGTAATTCGCAGGCCTGTTTACCACAGACCATCTCC
The DNA here is from genome assembly GCA_013399875.1 of Gymnorhina tibicen. Classification (NCBI taxonomy): domain Eukaryota; kingdom Metazoa; phylum Chordata; class Aves; order Passeriformes; family Artamidae; genus Gymnorhina; species Gymnorhina tibicen. The sequence continues at coordinate 614,105 of VXAZ01007004.1, forward strand.
AGCTGCAGTTTCCTTCCCCTCAGCCTGAATTTTACATTTAAAATAATGCACGTTTCAGTGGAGCCTTGAGCTGGCTAAAGGCTGTTTCCTAGGGCTGGCCTGTTCCCTTCTGGGTTCCACTCTCCTGTCCCTCTCTGAGACATCAGGAGGTGCCTGCCTGCCCTACAGGACTGATGGCAGGCCCAGCTGCCTGAAAGGCCCCAAAACTGGGCTTTGTTAACTAAGCCAGATCTGCTGCTATTTTAAACCATCAGCTGAAAGGTTGCTTGATTTTAGGATGGGACGTCTGGAAGTGTTCAGCCAGCCTGCACACTCAGAGCTGCAACTGGAAGGGAGCTGAGAACTGCTCCTTCTCAACACACACCTAGAAAGCATCCATCCACCCATCCGTCCATCCATCCATCCATCCATCCATCCATCCATCCATCCATCCATCCACCCATCCACCCATCTATCCATCCATCCCTGCCTCCTCTCCTGTCCCGGGTCCTGCACACCCCGGTTTGCCAGGAGGGGTCAGCAGCAGCGCAGGAAGGCGACTCGCTGAACCGGGCTCGCTCCTTGGTAGAGGCTCCAGAGAAAAGCTGGAACAAAAGACTTCACGGGTGGTGTTTATCCCGAATGAACACACGTAGCCTTAACACTGAACTGACAGCCTTGGGGCAGCCCCTATAAACAACCTGTGCGAGGAAGGTGAGGAATCAAAGCGAGTGGCCGTCTCATCTGTACAGAACACTGGAGCACAAGGAGCACAAGTGCATGTGGTCAGGCATTCACGTCTGTCTATCTATACACAAATATACAGCTCCGTTGATAAATTAATACATTTTGTTTTCCAGAGATATGAAAAGGTTTATTTTTCTCATTTATACAGTGAATGTTTTGAGAGATATAAGGCAACTCCCTTGTCAACATTTCACCTCAGCACTTAAGAAATGCTAAACAGTCAAGTTTACGGTAAAACAGCAGATTAGACACACATTAAATAGTTTTAGTGAGAATCAATGTTAATACAGCATGTTGGAGATTAGAACTTGTCAGATGTTATGCAGCTCTATGTTGTTGGGGTTATTTGGCATAATTGAGTGCAAACTTGTCAGCTTCTTTTTTATCTTACAGCAGCCCATTGCATAGCAGGGAAACATGGCTTGCTTGCAACAGGATTTTATTTTCTGCTAACAGTGCAGGCAGTTTTCTATTTCTTTTTTATATTAGCCAAAAAAAATCAAAAACTCTAAAGCTGCTTAGAAGTAAAATACATAAGCTTAGCTTCTCAAACCTTTTGCTGAGTATCTTCCAGGGACCTACTCTTCTGTAACTGCTCTTTAAGACAGGTTTGTTTGGGTTGTTTTTTTTTTAATTGACTTTCTGAAGAATTTTTCAAAATTTGCAAAATATGACTGAATCAGCGCATGTAAAGAAAATAAAACTCTCAGGTAATGAGGCCAAGTACTGTAGCAGACACAGGAAATACCTGCTTGCTTTTTCCATTTCCCAGCCAGGTCAGATAAACATTTCTGTGTGCGTGTAATTTCTTCCTTTCTTTCCCACACATGTTGGAAGCTGTGGGGGTGACCTCAGGGATCCACCAGATGGGCAGCTGGGATATGGATGCACACCCAGCAGAGAAATGGTTTCAAAGGCCACTTCAGAGTTATCTCCGAGCCTGGCATACTCCAGCTGGCTGTCGGTACCCTGGGCTGCTGCACCTGAGCCAGATGAGCAGTGACCACCATCAAGCCCCTGTGCTGATCCATTGCTGATGGCACATCCTACATAATGCTAAATGCTTTTCTAGTCTATGTGACAGGTCCAAGAGCAAACACAAAGGGTCACGTAATTAACTTATGTGTGAATCTCACATGCTCAACACTTACAAGAGACACCAACTTGAAGCACAAATACACAAACCCTACCGTGTCTTCCTCTTCTTTTATATTTCTCATTTATATATGGATACAAATACACCACTCCATCTGGTTGTTGTGTTTCTAACCAAACTCCATGCTACAGGAGAAACTCCAGGCTTCATAAAGCAACTCAGACCCAGCACCCTCCTCTGCTCATGCAAGCAGAACAGCAGCCCCTCAGCAGGAGAGCAGAGTGCTGGGACTGGCACTGTTGCAGCAGGGAATAAAGGCATATTTTCCCCTGGAAATGCATCACTAAAGTGATTCTAACTTCTGTTGCTGCAGCTTGCTCAAGCCTGGCTTGCTCACACTTTAAAACTTGCAGTAGAACATTGGCCACAAATGGTGGGATTTAGTTCTTCTACCCATCATTTTCCACAAAATACTCTCCTGGGTGATCAAAATTAGGACTTCCCCTTCATTATGTCATTGAAACCTTTTCTTTGCTCTTGCACATCTCTTCCTCATCCTCTGTAAGTGGTTCTGTCTCTGTGGGTTTAGCACAATGATTTTCTCAGAACATGTGATCTACTTGCAGAAAAGAGAAACGCAGTTGCACTCAGCTTTCGCTAACATATCTTGGACATTTTGTACAGTCAAATGTACTTTGACATTTGTTACATCATTCACAGTCTTGAGGAGGAAGGGAGGAAAGAGAAATCCATGGGTTCTGCAAATCCACTTCATCAATGATAAAGCCATAAATAAATACACTGTCAATGTAGCATCATGAGTAACTGATTATTGTTGTTTCTGCTGGGCATTCACAGAGCAAGAGCTATGCAGACACAAACGAAGCTGTAAATGTACAGTGTGGGTGGATGCACGCTCTGCAAACCAAACCAGGACCCCTCACCTGCAGGTGCCTGCCAGACTGTCCAACCCACGCCAGGGACAAACGCCAGCAGCGTGTCACAGAAGGATGCGGAGAGAGGAGGGAGAAAGGCCATGTCTGCAGTGCTGTACATCAAAGCACATCCATCCCACTGCTGTTTCCTACGTTTTGAACGAGTAGCTCTTTAAGGCAGAAGAGAGACATTCTGTGGATCTTGGTGCTATTGGCTCATTGCACTCACATTGTTTCAGTGGCAGAGGACGAGGTACTTTTCTTCCTGAAGCGAGGTCTAAGGGTCCTAGGCGGTGCCTGCAGAAAAGCAAGACAAAAACTTCAGTGGCATAATAGGAATATCTTTTTTTTTCCTTACAACTCACCCATCTTTTTGGGACCTCTGTGACAAGGATCCCATTCCAGGCATGAAGTAATGGAGAAGCAGATTTTGGCCCTAAAAATCATTAATGAATGACCAGCTGAAGACTAATCTCTTAAAGAAAGCTGTTGTATACCCAGGTCACACCAACACCTTCCCCTCTGGTGCTTGGTTAGAGGTGTGGCTGAAGATTGCTAATAACACAACAGTTTAAAGAGACAGGACAAACTGGTGCCATTTACAGCAGCTCAGGAGATCAAACTGGTGGCAGGGAGCCAGCTCTGGTGTCTCCCAGCCCATCCTGCACTGTCCAACCCATCCACAGCTCCTCAGAGGGTACAGCTCCTGGCATTACAAAGCTGAAGGGGTCCCCAAGGTGAAACACACCAGACCTGTAATTCTCATGAGGTAGAACTCTTAAAAATCAGCCTCTTGCTTGGAACAGAGGCCAGACACAATCCATCCAAATTATTTTAGAAACCAGCTACTGGAATTCTGCCTTGTAGTCAGCTGATGCAGAGCTTTTACAAGGAGCCCTGAATGCCCAGGAGGAGGCAGACCAACTCCATGAATTTGGTTTCCTGTGGTTAATAATCCTGTTCTCCAGATTTAGACACATGGCAATTAGGCTAGCAAATAAATGAAAGAAAAAGCCCTAATCTGCAGTGCCTACTTCTCTCAGAAGAGTTCTGGCGTGGCTTTGTGCCTTGTGAGCTTCACAACAAGAATCAGTTATCAGATATCATAACAGAGCAAGGATTCTCAGCGTGGAGCCCTGTCACAGCATCCAGTAACACTGCAAGGTGTGGTAGGCTCTTCTACTCCATTTACCTAAATACCCAAAGCCTTGTTTTCTTTAACAGCATCAACCTATTTACCTGTAAGGGCCTGACAGGACCAAAGTGAGGGCTTTGTCATTTCTGTTTTATAGGACCTTCAAACACAAGTTCATGCCGTGTTTCTGCATTCCCATGATGCAGCAAGGTGTAAATATTCATACAGACAAGGGACTGTGGCATGGTGAGGTTTTGTTTAGACTCCACCTAAATCTCCATTTTTTCTAGCTTGACCGTAAACCAAAGTAGTTTCTCAATGGGATGGGACTAATCCAACACTTCACCCCATCTTCCAAGCCTGAAATCTTACCCCAGATCCCCACAGTGAATCCCCAACAGCACAACAGGTCTGGATGGGATGGCTGTGCCCACAAAGGCACAGCTGGAGCAGAGCTGAGGAGCAAAGCTGCTCTGCACGTCAGTAATGGATCCCACACCACACCTGACTCCATGGCTGCTGGCTTGGAGTAGCCATCTGTAAACCAGGAGCCCAGGGACACAGCCAGACAACTAGAGCAGTACCTCCAGCAGCTTGGGAGAAGGCTGCTCTTTGGGAAGCCACGTGGCTTGTAAAGCAAAGCTGTCATTAACTGCACAGCAAAGACTCTTAAATGGGGAATGAACAGCCCTTTGGGAGGCCACTGGACAGCTCTGGGAGTAGCCGGAGAGGCTGCACCTTTCCACAGCTAGAACAGAGCAGCCCAGACCTTGGTGAAAACCCCCAGAGGTCGGACAACCCAGCAGAAGGACTGCATCTGCTGACCAAACTCGCACTGAGCCAAGGGAAGGAAGGAACAAACCAGCTTCCCAAAGGTGAAGATCTCAGCTGCTGGCTGTGGCTCCATCCACCCTGCCCAGATCTGCAAGGAGTCTTTGCCTACAGCATCTTCCACGGAGGTTTTATTTCCTCCATAACAAAATGTTGCTAAATTTGCTCTTGGCAAACCACAGAGTGAGATCTGCATTTCCTTTAGTTCTTTTGTTTACATGAAGCAACTTAAAGTGTGTTTAGTGAGTTTAGACCAAAGAGAGGTGTTTGTTCAGTTGAAGATTCCAGTTGAAGGTTCAAGGAATGTCATAGAAAGAGGAGCCTTGACAATATGGAAGTACCTCAAGTGGTTGATCCTTCTTTTTGGGCCTTTTGTTCATGGATGCACAATCATTGTCTTCATCATCTGAGAACACTGAGCCTTTTGTTTCACAGTTTGTCTCAGGTGGCTTCCCATACCTATTGTCCACACTTATTTCACCTATTAATCACAGCCATTTACAGCCTAAACGTGAAGACACAGGATGAGGAAATCAGTGATGGTTTGATTCACACAAATCAGTCACCTCACTGCAAAGCCATGCATCTTCCAGGGATTAATAGACAGAAAGGTCACACACATCACACTCTAATAATAGCAGCTGTGGGGTTAGAAAGGCTCCTCTTTACAAAGCCATTATAAAGTCTATTTTGATTATTTTACACAGAATTGAGACTAAATTCACAGCCTCTGATGTTTGGGAGGTTGATACTAGAAAGAGATTTTTTTGTTTGTTTGCTCAGGGATAAATAGAATAATTGATTTATTTAATTGCTGGTTCCATCCATAGCTCCTGCATCTACTGCTTCCTCTAGAAGGCTCCAAATGGGTGTTGAAGCCCTCTGGTGAGCACAGAGAGACCTGCCTGGGGTGCAGAAATAGGAAACACAGCAGCACTAACAGACTTGAAGCTGAGAGTGGTCAAGGCAAGCACTCAGTCTGAGATCCACTGAAGTTCACACAAAGCTTCACCAAGCATTGAATGGACCCTCAGCAAGTGGGTGTGTTGCTGGAAGACCAGTGCAGGGAAAAGTCTCTCTTCTGTCACTCTGGAGTAAACGTGGTGGAGCATTAGCTCTGCTGAAGGATCTGAAGGCAGTTTATTGCCCCATAACTACAGACCACAAACACTTTCTTGGTGGTTCTTATCCTTGTAACTTACTGCACAATCTTTTTGGGACTGGTCATGTCACACAACACAATCAATTTGCTGCCTAAATACAGACAGTAAATGAGACAGGGTTTTTAATGACCAGTCCAAAGCATGAGGTACAGAAGAGGAAACTCAACATGACAAAGTTTCCTGCATCTCCACAGTTTCTTACCAGCAGGGCTGGAGGTTTCTGTGTTTAACTGAGAAGGCTTTTTTGATTCCAAAACATGTCAGGAGTGGAAGTATTTGCTGTTTAGGTGGCATGAATCAGAATTACTGGGTCTATACTTTAATTGTTGCATGAACATACATAGAAATAATGCCCTGTGCTTCTTGTCCCAGCCTGACTGTAAGAGTTTGCTGGACCAAAGACTAAACCCTAAAGACTGAAACCAAAGAGGATTCTTAAACATCCAATACTTACTAATCCACTTTGATTCTTAAAGCCCAAAAGAACTGAATTCTTCGACAGCTGTTTCATCTGGGTAACAGAGGGGAAATGATTTGGCTACAGCAACACGAGTCATGAGTAGGTCATTGGGGCTCTCTCCAGTGCCAAATTAAAGTCAGCAGCTAATAGCCCTCAGCCCACAGGATGCAGCTGCTGCTCAAGACAGCAGCCTGTGCACACCATCCTCTGCCCACTGACCCCGTGTTTATACCTCTTTATCGCCATTCACATGGGCAGGCTGGAAGACACCACTGCAAGTTTTCAGGAAGAGCTGGAAGTTGACTTTTTCCCCAGCTGTACTGAAGGTGTTGATAGTCATGCTGCAGAGAGGCCTGGGATAATGCTGAAATGTTTTTCTTCTATGTAGGACTGTAATGTGAAAACTGCACTGTGGGGAGAATGAAATGTTCTCTAGACCACATGGCAGAACAGTACAGCAATGTTTTGGTTTACTATTTTATCCCTCCACCTGAGAAATGAGCTACCCAGGAGCAGCCTAGCTTCGACTGTCTTGGATGTGGAAGCTGTTCTTCGCTGCCTCCCTAATCCAAATCAAAATTTAGTCAATTTTAGTAGCAGTGGGTCAGGACTTCTTTCAACAGCGTCACTGAGGTTTGCACAGTGGCCCAACAACACACCTCCAGCCATGTGCCACTGTGAGCAGACAGGGGCTTTCCCCATGGAAAAAGGACTTTGAATGGAACAGGATGGAGGGGTGTTGGAGAACCATAGTTAGGGTGTTCAGTGACCAGAGTGAGGAGACACTGGCTGCTGAGAGCAGACAGGATCATGTAAATGTGCCCTGCTCCCTTTCTCCTACAACCAGCTGCTCCACTGGAAAAGGAGACAGAAGAACTGTCAGCCTGGTAATGCTTCTGTGAATCCCATGGTTTTGCAGCATACATTGCTTTCTTCATTACTGTTCTCTCTCTTCAATTGGATGCTGGGAAAAAAGATACCGAGGGAGCTCTGCCACCCATGTCGCCTCCACAGCAGGCACAGTCTCCTGCAGGCTCTTCTGTTCTCCCCGTCAGCCCAAGCATCACATCCATGTCCTGAAGCTGCTTCCATGAAGATCAAGAGGAGAGTTCAACCTCCAAACTGGTGCACACTGCTTTGACCCCTCCAGCTGAGAGGTCTGTAAAGTCCACTGGAAGTTGGGCTGACGCCCTCTTCTTCCCTGCTCCACCTCATTGTGAGTGGGACACTGAAAACCAGCCAAATGGGAACCAGTTTTGCTTCAGCCTCACTGAACTGGAAAAGGGAAGAAGATGGGCTATCCCAGGCCTTTCCACTGCTTTTCTGGCCATTGATGAGAACAGATCTTGAATACACAGGGCACTTTTCTTAAGACCTGGAACAAGAAGGGAGGATTCCCTGCCCATCCTGCCTTGGGAAGGACATCTGTATTGTGAGCAACCCAACCTCATATTGATCTGCCAGACTCTGGGGTGCCTGACTTTGTCCCACGTTTGTGGAAGCATTATGCTGTTGTGGGATGGTAGAGAACTCATCTCTGAAGGGTGGCTGCTGTGTGAGCCCCTGCTCTGAAGTTGGTTGTTATTTCTTGTGAATATGGTGATGACATAATAAAGAACTGATTTTCTGACACCAAGAGAGTGAGTAAAAATGTAAAGCAAGGGGTTAACCAGAAGAACAAACACACATGTGAGGAACTGATGAGAAAGGAGATGGAGGTTTAAAGTGAGTGAAAGAGTTCTGGGACACCAAGGTTTATTACTGGAGAAGGTAAAGACTGAGGAGCAAACACATTGTCAGGGCTGGAGCGTGCGTTTTGAGGACAGCACTTGGCCTTGGGTGACCTCCTGTGTGTTTCTAAGAGCCGAGGCAGAGATCTGAGGCTGTGGAGCCTCAGGTCACTATCAGATGTGCCCAAAGTAGCAGACTCAGCAGTGTGTTCTGCTCCAGGGAGGCAGCCAACAACCCCAGGGACTGCCACAGCCAGGAGGTGGCTGTGTAAAAACATGGATCGTGCACCAGACCTTTGCCCTGATTCCGTGTGGGAGACTCTCACTCCCCATCCCAGGGTGGGCTGTGTTTCAGGTGGCTCCACATCTTTGTGCGGAGGGGCTGAATTGCTGCAGAAGTGGGAAACGGGCTGGTATTCCAGGACTAAAGCTGCTGCTGCCTCTTGCAAACACCTTTTCAGTGCACAGACCAGATTACACTCCTCTCTCCACTAAAGCAAGACAGAATCTGACTGTAAACATTCTAAGGAAATGGACCCCTTAATTCCAGTTCCTATCATAATTCCTCCCAAGGGAACTGATACAGCCAACACTGTGTGGGAAACCCTGAAAACAGGCACATTTCTAGTTAAAGTAGACATTTGAGTGCTCTGCAGGTTAGGATCTGAGCTGTTAATGCACCACAGGGAACAACCCAGCACAGACCAGAAAATGTGGGGCCAGATCGTTGTAATCTTTGATCTCCATGATTCAACAAGGCTAAGAAATCTCACTTGCAAAACTCTTTCTACAGCAATATCTGGGATTCAGCAGTGTGCTGTTTTTTTCAGCAATCACTTTGGTTCAGACTCTGGTCCATGCTGCTGTGGAAATCTGCAGTAAATTCCTGTGGGATTTTCATGAGTACAACAAGTCAGGACCTGGCCCACTCTAAATAAAAGTGAGCAAATTACTTTGATATTGATCCTCTGAAAAATCTGGACACTTAAATACATTTACAGTGGGAATCAGGCAACTTTGAGAGCAATTGGACCTCCCCTTATTTTGCTGGGCACAATACTTCTTCTTCCCATCACTTTAATTCCTCAGGAGCAGTGGGGAAAACCACAGTCACAGACTACTCAAACCAAGAGCGAGGTATTGTATTATTGTAATGGAAGGTAAAGTCACTCCAAAGTTAAGCCTTTCCAGGGGATCATTCATATAAAGAGGTTTGCACACCATTTAATAAGCACAGGAGAACAGATATTTATTATACGATGGCCATCAGCTTCTTTCCCCTGCAACAAAGATAAATTCACCATCATTTCCAAAAGACATTGATCCAAGTCCTGTACTTCCCCAGCAGCTTTCATTGCCAAACCAAGGAGTTAGGAGCAGCCAACTACACCAGCACACACTGCCCAGGAGCCACCAGAGGCAGACATCCTTTCCAAAGTTGGAGTCAAATGCAACCAAAGCAAACAAGCCTAATCACATCAACAAAGTCATCCGTTAATGAGAACACATCCCACAAATGAGTGAGTTGTTAAGTGCTAGTCTATTCCAAACACCTCAGAGGAAAATTCATGCAATCTGCAACACTTACATCAGAGTCCCATAATATTTACATAGAGAAAAAGAAAGAATAAACTGTTAGGAGAAAACATTTGTGTGCAGAGGGGGAAGGAACATTGTTTCAGAACACAGAAATATTAATTTTTGCTTTTCTCATATCTGTCACTCAGCTGGAGTTTATTAAACAACAATTAATGTTTTAACTTTCTACTGGTAAAGTGCAAATGTACTTAAAAATTACTGATTTTCTGTGAAAATTTTTTCTTCCCTGAAATAACCAAAATAAATATGAAACTATTTTTAAATCTCAAAAAGAGACAATCACAAATTGTATTTCAGAAGTACCAGTGCAAAGTGATGCAAACCAGCCCTGTAAAAACTTGCTTCAGTATTTAGTAAAGGGAAATTCTAAGGAACCAAATGCCTAGAGCAACAGAAAATTGTTTGTTCTTTAAGTTCAATAAGGTTAAAAAAAAATCCCCCGAATGAGAGCTGGAAGCAAAACTGGCTAAGAACCAACATAAAACCACCTACACCATTTAACTGAATTAGTTCAGAGATGTACAATCAGCCCCTTTGACACAAAGTCAATTAGTGTTTTTAAAGCACTTTCCACTGTAATAACTCATGTGCAGTTCATAGCACACCACAAAGCAGGGGTTGGATTCAGCTAACAGACCAATAAGGTGATTTGTTTAAAACACAATTAAGAGGATGTCCTATCGAGGTCCTCGGTGAGCTGCACTGCTGGTCATGTGTGATCTGTCACCTTGTGGAGCACAACCCTGCAGTGCACACCCAAACCAGACCCATCCATCACTAATGTCCCTGCACTTTTCTTACACTGCCTAAGGCTTCTGATAAGCATTTTAGTATTAAATGCCCCCTCAGGTACTTGCAGTTCCAACAGTTCTCCTGATATACAGCTGATTCTTCAATTCATGATAGATACATTTATTTTCTGCAAGAATTAAAATGGTTTCTCCCTCTCAACCATGTCCCAGGTCTTTGCAACAGCACCTAAGAGACGTTAGTTAAGAGAACACCACCAAACATAACATTTGTTACTTCTTAAATGCCAGTCCCAAGCAAGATTGTTTAATATTGAACAGCGTTTAAGCATTTGCCAGGCACTGCCAAAAGACAAACAGAAATCTCTGGAGATTTTCACTCTGTCCTCTCTGAAGGGGAGAAGGAGCTCTTACATAATTGTACTGTTGTTCCTGAATGCTGCAGCCTGACTTTCCACAGAACACAAAGAAGATAAACCAGAAACTTGGGTAAAGACCTGGAAGAAGTTCCACCAGCCAAGGCCTGGCCCTGAACAAGAGCAGGAGGAGCTGGCATAGGAGCTATCAAAGAGATGTGCTGGAGTCCAGCTGTCAAACAGGCTTGTGTTTTAGTGAAGCTGCCCAGAGCAGAGGAGGATGAATGTCATGAATTGCATCAATGCTTTGTCATGTGCAGAATGTGAGGTCAGCGGGAGCGATCCAACTGGGAAGCAAAGGGCTCTCCTGAGAAGCCAACAGCTTCAGCACACGGAGAAGCCCACCACTGCTGACAGGGACAGTCCTGCTCCAGAACAGAGGAGCCCATCAGCACCCAGCCCACCACCACTGCTGACAGGGACAGTCCTGCTCCAGAACAGAGGAGCCCATCGGCACCCAGCCCACCACCACTGCTGACAGGGACAGCTGCAGCCCAGGGGGCTCAGGCTGTGCTGAGCCTGGCCTTCAGGCTCTGCAGAAATGCACACTCCATGGCACCTGCAGGCCTCATCCTCGTGACACCTTTTCTCAGGGTGTCATCTAGGGAGCAGAATGCTCAGACTTTTGCTCCACCAGCCTGTGCTCTCCTTAGAGCTGTGGAGGTTTCTCTGAGTCAGACAGTGAAATAAGTGAGTTCTACCTGCAAGAGCATTAAGGCAACTACTCCTGCCAAAAAGGCTGCACCAAGGCTGTAAGGCAGAGTTTAATATTTCTGCTTGAGGTAAGGCTTGACTATCTGCCCATTTAGATTATAAACTCTCTGGAAATGAGAACTGTTAACGATGGGACTCTAAAACTGGCTACACGAAAGTTTGCACCAAGGAAAGATGAGTGCCAATACCTCAAGGCAACTTAGTCCTAGCTAAACAAAATAAGATTCTTTCTTCCCCCAGCTTTTTGTGGCACTGAAAAATGTTCACGTGACGTAGTCAGCTCTCCAAGCTACCAAAGATGCACTTACAAAGGAGCATTTTAATGGCAGGCCACTGTCTGAGAGTCCATTAATGCATCTATTGCCTTGGAGACAGAGAAAGGGCAGCCTGTGGAGACAGAATGAACCCTCTATGACAGAGCCTCGGCACATCCCTATTGACATGGTCTAAGGGACTGGATTATGCTGGAGAGGGGGGCAGGAACAGTAGAACAAGCCAATGTGAAAGACAGGGCACACAATTTCAAACAGATCAAAATTACTTTGGGTCCAATTCATAATCATATTGGACTGATAGCTGCTTTAGCATCATTAAATGACTTTCCTAAGATTAACTCATGACTGTTAAGCACATAAGGATTCAGTGATTCTTTTTACAAGTAACACTTCGAAGTCAAATCCATAAAATTGGTTTAGGCTAAAATTAGAAGGGTTCTAATAAAATGCCCTGTGAATACACGTATTTCATGGTTGTTTCAACAGACATCACCTTAAACACGCTTCATTGTCCTGCACAGTGGCACACTCACCCAGGAAAGGGAGGGTAACAAATCAAATATGAGGGTGGGTTTGCCACCCATGCAGGGTGCAAGGAGGCTGTGTCAGGCTGGAACCATCAGCCTCCAAGCACCAGCACTGCACAGGGCTCTGGCACCAGGTGCGGGGCTGTGGGAAGGCACAGGTGCCTGCAGCACGGTGGCAGCACTGTGATCCTTTAGTCCCTCTGCTTCTGTCTCCAGGTTGATTAGCGTGCAAAATAAACAAAAAGCACATGAGATGAGAGGAAAAGGAGTTACGAAGATCTTTAGCCTCCACGAACATGAGATGCTGCCAGTCTGTATTTCTTTTTTCTCCCCAGACAAGCTGCTTGGCAGTCCCATCCTCTGGCATGCCCAAATTGGAGTTCTCCCACTCCTTTCATCTGCCACTGGGAAAAAATGCAGAAGTGACATGTCTGGGCTCTTAGCAACCGAGCTAACTGGCACAGCACTGAAAAGACCACCGGCAGCTAAACCATTCACTGCACTCCGACGTTTGTAAACACAATAAATGCAGGGGACAGTGGGGACATTTTTCAAAAATGGTTCTGCCAGAGACTGAAACAGGGAGAGTCTGTTTAAACCTATATTTTCATACCAGGGTCTGCTACTGGGCTTTGCTACATACCCTACTTATCCCAAACACAAATGTCCTCTCCACTAATGAAGAAACATGCCAATCCTTAGGGAACAGTGCAAAATAGGGCTGGGACTGAGGAGGGTTTGCTCTTGCTGTATTCTCAGTGGATCTACACCAGCACTGGGGGACATGGGGCAGAGGAGTTACACTGCACAGCAAGGACATGGCACATCCTCTAGAAGAGAAAGGAATGAAGTTCTTCTCCAGAGAAACAGTCCCCATCCCCGGGTAACACAGGTCAGTACGGTGAGAAGCACTGCAATTCTTGCCATCAGCTCACACACACAGCTCCCAAACCTGCTCGCAGCCTGGTCTTCCCCTGCTTTGTTCCCCTGGTGTTAGGAAACCCAGTGAGCAAGAGCATCAGGAGCAAGCCAGGCTGGGGAATGCAGCCATGCCCAAAAGGGATGCATGGATACCAGGACACAGGAAATCCAGCACTCACCTCTGAGGAGTCGGCATACCGAGCAACACGTGCACACTGAAAGAGGAGCTGAGCATTAGGAACTCATCAGGTGAAGCCACTGACTCTTAGAAAACATTTGGAACCATTTTGAAGTGGACTTCAAAGCTCTCGTGTGCACAGGGAGATGAGTGTCTCCACTGACCAGCATGGAGCACAGACTGGGGAATGTGCCTCATCCCAGGCTGTGTCCATATGGGTGTTAAGGATGGGGTTAGGTACAGCTCCCTGGCTCTGTTCTCAGACCACTGAACAGAAGTAACTCCTGGCTGGAGGGACCTGGGAGCGTGGATAAGCAATGGGAGTGTGGATAAGCAATGGGTAACACAGTGCAAAAGGCTGTATGTATAACAAACAGGGTGCAATACTGGGACTTGTAATTCTATGTGCCTGGATTTTTTTCAGTAGATTTAGACTTCTCGTAGAAGAAGTCTGGCTGCTGCAATCACTCACACAGCTTCTAAAGAAATTATCCACAGATCCCTGATCTTTCTAAACCAGGAGGGTCCTACAGGAATTAATATCCTGATGGAATTGCCATAAGAATGAAAGCAACCAAGAGAATTGCATTGCATCCTTCAGTGCAAATGCAGGTGATTCATAACTGTTCATGGAAGTGTGAAGTTTACAGCTTCATCTTGAGCACAGTATGTGTTCCAGGAAACAGCCTAAATTTCCAGTTTGAGCCTTTCAGTTTAATGCTCACAGTGACATCAATGACTCCACATTAAAAAAAAAAGTTTTTGAAGAAGAAAAGGTTTGAGCTCTGTGTGATTTTTTTCAGTTATCATTATCCTGCACTGGAGACACTGGAAGTTCTTCCATAGTTTCACAGTCATTTTAAAGCAGCACAAACCAGTGCTGCTGTTGAAAGCAGATGTCCCACTGTCCCTTGCACTCTGGCCTCCACCTTCCTTGTCCCACTGGTGATGTTTGTGCTGCTGCTCTCTACTGGCTTGAGGATCTGACCCAAGCCAAGAGCAACCTGGAAGCAAGGGCAGCATTTAACTTGAACCAACTCCTTGACTGGGGTCAGCATGTAAAAATAAGATTTAAATATATCCAAAGGAAAAGACAGCATTGGCCAAAAGCAAGCAGCTGGGTTACACCCTTTCAGTGGGACGCCTGCCTCACGCTGGCTGGATGCTGCTGTGAAACTATGGGTTTCCTCAAGAGATCTGCTGTGGGTTCAGCCTCTGATTTTACACAGAAGGGAGCTGATCACAGTTTTATGACAGTTTATTCTCTGGGAGTTCAGACAACATATATCTGGGTTGCTGTCACACATCTTTCTGGTTGATGGGGACTGAATACCCAAACACATCCTGACTGCTGATGTTCCCCCACCTTTGTTCTGTACTGCAAAGCCTTTGGTCCTTCAGCACAAGACCAAAAAGCAAACTTGAGTCTCTCCTGCTCAGAGGAACGAAGCACACTGTCCATTTCTGCTTTGAAATTATTCCAGATGAGAATAATCTCAGCATGGGAAAGCTTAAGCAGAAAGAACACTGGGTTTGGGCAGTACAGAGGGTGGCTCCACTGTTTGTGATCCTCTGGCCCAGGCAGCATCAGCTCTGGACACTGACTGTCCTGTGATGCAACACAAATCAAGGCAATACTATAAAGTTAAGAAGTGCAAAAGCTCCTCACTGTTAATAAGGACACGTCTGTGTGTGGATTGTTACTGGACATCTGCCAGAACAACAGGATTGCCTTGAAAAATAATTGGAAATATTGTTCTGGAACTGACAGTTTTCCATAACAATGAGTAGCCACATGACATTTACAGTTCCCAAAGGAAAGAGGCAGATCTGCCTGTGGAAAAAGCACAGGTTGGAACAGGCATTGAAGCTAAAATGTCAGTCTATCATCTGGGTGCCAGGACCATAGGCTGAGAAATGCTGAACCAAGAGTAAAATGAAAAATCAGATGAAGAGATGGTGGGCCTGCTACGTGGAGGAAAGGGATCATGGTGTGTCCTTGGTGCCTGTCAAAGGAAGGTGTGCACATTTCCCTGGAGCAGTGGTGATGCCTCATGGGATGTGCTGTTTGTGGGGCTGGCAGCCACCCATAAATCATGGCAAAAGCAGCCTCTGCCTCTTCATGTCATCTGGGTGTGGCTTTTGACAGGGTGTGAGGAGGAGGACAAGGGTTTTTCTGTGGGATGAGTGTGAAGACACCTAGAGCCCACTATGTGCTGAGCAGTCCCACGCCTGCAGAAGGACCATCCTCACAGCAGGACTGCACAATGGATAGGCACTACTGAAAGGCAGCAAAGACAGCAAAATATAGAGGGGGGGAAAAAAAGTAGCAAAAGGTAAGAGGAAAAGGAGCAATTCCCCTTGTGTCAAAGGCAGCTCTTGCTTATTCTATTCCTTGGCCTCATAAGACACTCTTCAGCAGGCAGAAATAAACCTTTGCTGTGTCTGCATGAGGCCATTACCAAGTGCCAAGCTCTTCACAGAGTGTCAAGAGGGGATTCAAAGAGTCACAAATCCATCTAATCAGCACCATTCACATTACAAAAATAACAGTAGTGGAAACGAAACAGGCTGAGTGTTTATGTAGCCTGGTCCTGCAGCCAGCTTTTGGCCACAGCCACAGCCCACTGGTGTCACGAGAGCCTTTTCACGTGCTTCAGGGGGCTTGGAAACGTGCCCAAGAGTTGTGAAACCAGAACCTGAACTGCTGCTGGTGCTCACTTGGGGACTGGGGGATTTAATATCAACAAAACTGAATTTTAGCAATCTCTTCCATGCAGGGAAGACAACAGACCTCTCTCTATCTCCCTGTCTGTTCAAATCACTTTCTTTCAGATATCACATCTGCTCTTAAACACAGTCACACAACAGGATTGGAAACAGCAACACCAAGTCCCACACCAGGTCTGGCTGTGTTTCCATTGCTCAGGGAATGGGACCCATCTAAACAACTGTAAGCTCAACCTAAAGAGCCCTCTCTTGTCTTTGCTTCACTGCTGTAAGTCAGAGTATGCTTCCATGGGCCATTTGTTCAGCAGCAAAGCTGGCTTGAGGAGCTTTCAGTTCCTGGCCTCTGGATCTCACATGTCCCTCAAAGTCTCCCAAAACAGAAATCTTGGAGGCTTCCAATAAGGCAGATTAGCAAATTTGCTCGAGTTAAAAATGATCCCTCAAAAATAGTACAAGAAAGTATTTTTAATCTGCATCAAATTCAAGATTTCTTCCTCTGAGTTCACAGCTCTCTACTACTGGACAGCTTGAGTAGCCAGAGCTGGGCTGTTCCATCACCTCATCACCAAGACAGATTATGGGCTAATAGAATCACAGCACAGCATGGGTTGGAAGGGACCTCAAAGATCATCTTGTTCCAACCCCCCTGCCACAGGCAGGGACACCTTCCACTAGACCAGGTTTCTCCAAGTCTCTTCCAACCTGGCTTTGGGCACTTTCAAGGATGCTAAGTGTCAGGTGCAACTGAAGACCCCTAACAACATAATGATAATGATAATGAAAATAATAATAATAATAATAATAATAATAATAATAATAAAACTCAAAGAAACCCTCTTCAGCCTAGAAGAGCAAAGATCAGTGCCTGAGGAAGGGACCACCACAGTGCAAAGCCACCACTTGTGGCTGGTATTTGCAGCAGACCCAAGTGGGGTCAGCTCTCAGCATCCTCCATGACAGGTCCCCTGTGATGACAGGGGT
Organism: Gymnorhina tibicen; assembly: GCA_013399875.1. Classification (NCBI taxonomy): domain Eukaryota; kingdom Metazoa; phylum Chordata; class Aves; order Passeriformes; family Artamidae; genus Gymnorhina; species Gymnorhina tibicen. The sequence goes on from VXAZ01007004.1 coordinate 631,271, forward strand.
TTAGCTTTTATTGGCTAATTTAGTTATCATGCATTTTTATGTTGAGACATCATTGTTCCAGCTATATCTTAATTCTAACCATATGAGTTTCAGAGCTTTCATCAAAAAGGGATGGTGGTTTTGGTCTGCTTTTCTTTCCTGAGTGCTTCATCTAAAATTCCATAATAGCAGGGGCTGTTACCCCTTGGAAAGTGAGCTCTGCTCTCTTGTCAGTCAAAGAAAACACACCAGGTAAGAACATGGTAAGCATAACCTTTAACTCCAGCCCTCAGCTAATTCCCTTAATTAGAGTGGTCACAAAGAGATCAAGGAGCAGGCACAATTCTAGCTGGCAGCAGCCAAGGACAATCAACATAAGCTTTCTTTGAATTATATAAAACCTTAAGTTCTTGTTTTGGGAATCATTATCCTCCTATTTTAAGGTTTCTCTTAAAACACCAGGAATAAAACACTTGCAAGAGGAAAGGGTAAGATGTTTCCTTTTTTGTTGGTTCTTTTTTTAATGTTCCTAACATAATTTGTGGGTTGGCAGTGGGACTAGGATGGAAGGAAAAAAGAGAGGGAAACACCTCTAAACAGCAAAATAAAAAATTCAACCCAAAAAGATCTACTTTAAGTCTGCTTTGGGTGACAGGTTGCTGATGTAAGAGGTGATAGAGCATCAAGAAAATAGAAGTACAATGCAGGTTAAGAAGAGTTAGCTATTTAAAATGTGAATACCCTCATGCCAAACACATAGTCTGGGGTATTTCTGCTGACTCCATCTGATGTCACACTGACTATGTCCCACTATCTCTAAAGCAGGAAAAATAAAGAGGAGTTCCATGCTTCTGTGAGGCAGTGGGGACATCTGACAGGGACATTTATGTCATCTGAGGGCTTTGAGACAGGAGAAAGAGCTATGTGTCTGCTGTTCTGTACTGACTGCTCATGCACATTCTCATATGTGCATGTATTACATGTATACGTAGCACATTAACGGGCAGAGGCAAATTATGTCCAACTCTCCCACCTAAACAAATATGAAAGGTGGAAGGATGGAACTATGTCTGGGCTTAGTGTGCCTAGAGCAGTGTCATCTCACCAGAATATGGCCCTCAGGACGTGACACAGTTTGGCTGACACATCACATTCTTACACACACACACGTGACAGCTGACTCTGATCAATTCTCCCCTCCAGACATTCTGACTACATACAAAATGGTGCCCACACAAACCAGCACAAGGACTGGAGAGACCAGAGCTGTATTTTTTCACTTAATGTGATTAAAAGTGAGAGCAAAGCTGTGGCTGGAGTCTCTAACACAGCATGATACCACCACCTGCAAGTGGAATCGCCCTCCAGAGGAGTCTGTCCGTATTCTCTGCAGATGGAGAATTAGGGACCTCAATGAAATCACCAAGTGAGATGGGACAGATAGAGGTCTTGGAAGATTTTGCAAATTTGTGCAGTTTTCATTTAAAAAAAAAATTAAACACAAAATCTCAAATTACTTGGAGCCAAAAACTTTTGATAAACACTTAGGCTCAGTTTGAAAAGTTGATGAACAATTTTTCAGAGATTCATTCTGAGAGATCCTTGTACAGTATTGATAAAAAACCAGAACAAAATCAAAAACTTCTGTGTGTTGAGACAGGGGTTTGTGGCCAGCTGAGCTGACTTCACTGTCTTAAGAGCAAAACTACAAAGGCTGCTCTACTCAACATGGAATTAAGATAACTGAATTATGCTTTACTTGTGACATTATTTTGGTCTAAATATGTGATTTTTTAAAGACTTTTATATTCTGTGTGTGAACATTTTGTTTTCAGATTGATTACTTCAAGAGAAGTGTACACAAGACCTTATATAAAGATAAGAATAAAACCACTGTGCACCAACATTTCAGTTTACCCATAAAGAAAATGTATTCAACAGATAATGTTAAAAAAAAAGAAGTCTGATTCTCAGAATTTGTAAAAGGCTCTTTAGGAAAGATGAGACAAGACATTTCTAATACATTCTAAAACTAAAGCAAATTAGAAGAGGTAGCAACTACCCAGGCTTGAAATACAGCGAGTGTTTGCACAGACCTCAACACATTCAAGTTCAAACTGCTGAATTTCTGACTTGCCAGCATATGTTTCACAAGCTACCAAGTGCAACACGCCTGCAACTTTCCGTGGCTTCTCATCACAGCACTGGAGTTGAGTGATCTTTGGTGGTGTGTGGGAATCCCAGAAGCCATCTGGAGCCACCTGCTTGGGATAACCCTCCATGTCTCAATTTTTGAGATCTAATCTGCAAAGCTATCTCCAATTAAATGTTTTGGATTTGGACTCAAAAAGATTTCTTTAACCAAGCTTGAAATAAATTTTTTAACTGAATCCTCAGGAAGGGATCTTATTCACAGCATGATATTTCTTCCCTTTGTTCTTTCAGAATTAGAAAACAAACCATTGCCCTTAAGAGACACTTTTTCCAGCATGGCTTGCAGCCCCCAGCCCAACTTTCCAGCTCAGGTTGCAAGGACTGAGTCTGGCTTCCCTGCACGCTCAAGCCCCATCCTTGGTACCAGCCAGGAATAGTAACCATCAAATGATGATACTGTTTTTTTCTTCTAAGTGCCAAGAGACTCAACAGCATGTCTGTGTCCTGGGAATTCTGGTATGTGCTGCCTGCAGTGTCTGTTTCTCTCTGCTCCTGCCAAGGGCATGACTTCATTGAACGGTGTGTTATTCCAGACAACACAACACTGAAAATAACACCGGCACTTACCTGAGCTGCCAGTGCCTTCTGATGCACTTCTGGATGGTTTTGGCTGGCTCTGTTTGCTACTTGTTCGTACAGTGACTGAAGGAGGAACAGTGCTGCTGCTGTCTCCACGAATCGTCGAGAGATCCTGCATGCTAAAGCTCCGTAGTCTCTCAGACAGGGCTCCCTGTCCCTAGTTAAACAAGCAAGTAAACAACACAAAGTTAGATCCAGCATTTTGAGACTATTTTCTCTCTTGCTCATTGAAATCCATCAGGACAATAGGAAGAGAAAAAAATTGCCTAGTCCAGTAACCTAGAAATGGCAAAAATGAGTTGCTAAAAGCATCATTCCCTCTCTTGGATCTTCCTTTTGGAGTGGTTCTATGGCAAACTTTTCTGATTCTTCACTGCAGTGACCTGAGCTCAGAGCAGCCTTGGCCATGTGTAAAGGAGCAGGATGTTGCTGTATCTTTCTAGCAGGTACTTTTCTTCACTAGGAATGAGTCAAACAGATGCTTGGCTTCAGAATCACAATTAAATGGCCTGCATCAAAATAACTCCCTTTTAAAGTTAATAATCTATGATGATACTCACCCAGCCATTCTCAGCAACACACAACATTTCCAGAGCACAGAAAATTTGAAATTTTAAAGTAATAAAAAGAAATTGTAAAATTCCAAGAAATACAACAACGCCTTTTTTCATGCAGCTTAAGGAAGAAATAAACTAATGCAATATTTTTCTTTCTTTTTACACTAATTCTGAATCTGACAACAAAGATATTCCTCAGTGAAAGGAATGTAACTCTTCTTTGTAAAGGATGGGTTGGTTAAATGACATTTTCCATTAAAATTGCATCCCATCAAAACTCTGTTGACTCTGTAACCCTCATGCCACATCACAGCCATAAAGCAGGAACACCAGAAAATTCAATCCATACAGAATGATAGAATTGTTGAGGTCAGAAAAGACCTTTAAGCTACATTAGATGACATTCAGAATATAAACTGTGTAACTGATAAAAATTACATTTACGTTTTAACATTTTGTTGAGGGGGAGGATCTGAAAGATACTTCATAGCATATAGTCTTGAAAAAAATACTGAAGTAAACACAGAGCCTGATTCTAACATTCTTTCTGCAACTGTAAATTAGGAAAAATTCAATGGATTCTTTGACTGAGATGAAATCAGAAGGATGGCAAATAACAGACAGTAAATACTGTCCTGTTTAACAAAAAGATAAGGCACACTGTAGCAATTCACCGGCCACTTTCATCTAGACTTGTATTTGTCCAAGCAGCACAGCCTGACCACTGCCAGAGGACTTAGGCTGGGGCTGGACCAGAACCCATCACTGCTCCCTTCTGGGCTGCAGTTTTGAGTATCCTGACCCAGTGTGCAGGTCAAGGCCAGTGGAGAGTTCACTCTGGTGCTGGCCTGGCAGAGAGAAAGGACTTACCCTGAATAGCTACAGTCGAAGGCAGGACTGGACACATTCTTTGCTAAAGCTGTTAGGCAACACTACCTGTCCCCCATGCACTGGCATTGACCCATTGGGAAGGCAATGCAATAATTTACTTACTGATTTATCAACACCACTTCAGAAATTCTGCATGCACAGTAAAGGAAAATCAGTGCCTGTACCTCATACAAATTCCTTAGCATCTTACTTTTAGGGTGTGTAAGTACAGAGGGCATCAGGTGCTTGTAACTACAATCACTGTGACAGTCTGCACTTTTTATGTTCAAGAAAAATGACAGACCAGCGATCTACCAACTTTTCAGCCTGAAGCTTTTTGTACAAGAAAAATGGGTTCAAACTTCCTTCTCAACTCCACATTTAGCTTTCCTGCAGACTGTTACAGAGAAGCAGCGGACTTACTTTGCTCTTTCCCACTAGCCTATTCAGCTTTTGAAAGTATTTTAAATGGATGGGGCTTCTTTGCTTACATACCAAGACATATTATGTTGCTGATTTTATATGCGTGGCAGTGGAGTCCTGAGAACTTATGCCCTGCTAAACTCTCACCTCTGCCATCACATTCTCCAACCTGGCACAAGAGTTGATGCCTGAATTTTGGCTATGCCTGCCAGTGGCTGAGCCGCTCTTGGAGTATGTTCTCACTCCAAGAGGCATCTCCAGTTAATCCTCTTGGGCCAGTGCAAGCTGCATTTACTCTGTAAATGTTACTGGGCTGGTAACTGTAGTTGCCTTGCATGGCTGGTCAGCTGGGTGAGATCTCAGCTGCCCAGAGCTGAGTGCAGTTCTGGATGGGTTTTGGAGCTTGCACTGAATTCCTGCACTGACACCCTATTCTCACTGACTGATTCAAAGCCAACACAAGATATCCTACCCTGCAGCCTGGTTACAACAGACAGATCTCCAGTGAGAACAAGCTGAGAGCAAGCTGACCATTAAATAATATTTTGCTATTGCAGAATGACTGGGCCAGCAAAGCCAGAGGGTTAGCAACTGATGAACTACTGTAACTTGAGTGCTGTATACCTCCCTCACTCCCTCCCAGCTCAAGTGTCAGCAGGGCTCAGGCTTTTAGCCTCCCCCCAGCTGCTCTGCTCAGCCAGCTAACCCAAGTTCCATTTCATTCCAGCCAGCAATTTATGTATGTGGACATGAGTCAGGTTAGAGACGAGATTCATGTGTCAGACCAACCTGGCAGGGAAGATGACACTAATACACTGAAAATGAAGAAGATGTGTTAATATTCTTGCACTGCACCTTGTGATATAGCAGCACAGAATGATCAAAGGCCCCAGAGAGAGCTTTGAAACAAGGGCCTGATATATGCCTGTCATCTGTGGGTCTGCTACCTCAGCATGTAATACAGAGCCCTGAGCACAGACTGAAGCAGCTGAGCTAAACAACTTTGACTTTCTCCAGGAAAAAAGAATTAAAATTGCCTTTTCCTAATTTTTGCTTTAATTTTACCCGAGTTTCTAACAGCAAAAATAGAGAGAGTTTAAAAAACAGGTAATAGCAAAATATTACTGTTACTGTTCCCACCATTCCATGAAACAGTTTGTCCAAATATCAGAAATGGCAAGAACAGCAAAGGCCTGGGCTAAGTGAAGGCACTGAACACCTGTGAAAACCTGCAGTTCCATTCATTTTCTTTCCAATTCCTGCACCTTTGGTCTTTGTAGGGATGGAATTGATTTAACTCCTCCTAGAGCAGAGTATAACACTCACAATTCTTTCCCAGTTACCACATTTTTACTTGACCGCAAATAGAAACATGACAGAAATTACCACAGAATCAGGATGGTTTCAGAGTAAAATGGAGAATAATGTTTACCAGCCTTTATTTCCCTGCCACATAAGCAGCTGGTGTATAGGAAATCACAAACATTTGAAAAGCCAGCATGCTGAGGGTTTGTACTGCTATGTTTTAGAAATAAAGACTTTATCCAGATGTAATGCTTATTATTCCACAAAAAGACTTATCATTTATTAGCAAAAGAAAATAACAAGTTAATAGCTTTATTTCTCAACAGAATAGATTTAGCACAGCACATGTTTTGGGCTGTGTTTCATTGAAACAATCATGTGGAAGATGAAGAGCAGCTGTTTGGGGGATTTTTGTTTACTGTTGTGGTCATGATCATGCAGATGCTCTTCCAACTGCTACAGACATGAGAGATATCCCAGGAATTTCAGCACAGAGAGAGGATCCATGTCCTGAAGCTATGCCTACGCTGCAGGCCAGAGGCATGTTTGCAGCACATTCACACAGATCTGGGCTGGTTTTATCCTAGAGAGTGTGACAGCAGTAATATCATGACAGTAGCTGTAGTAACACCATCTCACTGTGTCAACAGCAAAACAGCTCAATGTCATTACACAGCCTTCTGAAAATTGTGACTGGGAGGGCTGTGGGACTAAGGATGACACCACCTCTCTCTCTTCCTCACTGAACACCAACAATCATCAAGATGATTGTGCTGGCAGTGTGGGACCTGTGTTTTGGGGACTTTAGAGGACACAAGCATGAAGTGGTGCTGGAAAACTGAGCCTTAACTTCCCTCGGGACAAGACTTCCTGCCTAGACTCAACTTCTATCTCATCCAGTTTCTCTTAAGACATGGGCCATCCCTGTGGGCATGGCACTTCTGATTTTACAGACAGTGAGTTTGCTAGATGGTGAGGTTTTGGTGGCTACAGGTGGAACCAGCTGTCTCTCTGTTCCCCGATCACTATGGTGTATCTGCCCCCAAATTCATCTGATCTTGCCCATAGGTGAACGTACAGCTAAACTGAAAGTGGAGCTCTTCAGGCTTCCTTCACCTCTTCTTCCCCCAGGATCTACCAACCTCACTTTTAACGGGGAAGAGCCAGGGTTCAGTGCTACTGAACAGAATAAAAGACCAGTACTAAAAAGGACATGGTAATATCACTGCCCAGTCACTGCTATCACTTGGTATCAACCTTACTTAGATTCATGACTGCACCAACAGTATGAGGGCATTGGCCATCAAGACAAGCTGAAGAAGCTCATTTGTGATTCTAAGCAACATTAAAGCTCCCATCCCTGTGGCATAGTAATTAATCTAAAACTAATTTAAGTATATCTGCCTGATTTGGTCAAAATGACAGCTGTAGTACACACATTCCTTCCTCACCCACATTCTCGCCTTTTTGCTTTAAAGAGTAGAACAAAACAGTATTAAAACACTGAACTTCCAACGTGAACCTGCACACTGCCTTCCTCTTCATGTTGCAGACATCACCATCATCCTCTCCAGAAACAAACATCAACCTCTCTGGGTCCAGAGCACAAACACTGATGCAACCAGTATTTGCCTGGAAGGATCAGAAATTCTTTCAAAAAACTGACATCTGCATTGTGACAAGCACTGTAAAAGGCACTCCATCACAAAGAGCTGGAACTGTCTTCATTTGTTTACCACTTTATTATCAGTCTCTGCATTCACATTTGAACTAAAACTTTTTAGAAGGAGATGCATTTAGGAGTCTGGGAAAAACTGGGTTTGCATTCAATGGAATTATTCATTATAAATATTTCACGTATGTAGGTAGCTAAAGCTAAAGTAAGTAAAATTAAGCATGTAATTTTAAAATCTGCAATTTATATAACAGTCCCATTAAATATGACCTAAATATAAACAAATAACACTGTCTAGATTTTATCATTCCTTCAGTCTGAAAATATGAAAGAATTCTGTACACATTATTTAGGCTTCAAAACACCTTTAATACCTACAAATTCCATTTTGCAGCTGTGGAAACTAAACACAGCATGACAAATCAGGAACCCAAAACTGCCAAGTCACAAAAGAGAAGTTTTTAATGCAATCAATGTTAATGCAGGATGGCACCTCCTGGCCTTTTGCATCTTAGGATCAGCAGTTAATGGACAAGCAAGGGAACACTAAGTCACGCTCAGCACACTTCCAGCACAATACTCAATCTGTTAATATTCTCCTCTCTTTTTGCTTAGCTGTGGTTAGTAGTTCTCCTCCACAGATGTCTGCATGCATGTTGCAGCCTCCATCCTGCCAGTGTCCACTACAAGGTGTAGTGCATGTTCCCAGGATGTCACTTATGCCTATGGTGTCAGCAGGACTGCTCCAACCACACCTGTCAGAGATCCTGGCTTCAAAAGCTCCACTGCAACCCCAACCACCCTCACAGGGATCACAGCAGAGGGAGAGAGGCTCCCTTCATCCATTAGTGAGAACACAACAGCAAACACAGCAGCTTGGCCAATGAAGCAGCAACCACCCCAGTTAAATGAGTGTTCTGTGTACAAAACTCCCTGCCTGGCTGCTGGAGTCTCTTCGACTGCCAGCAGAGGACTTGGAAGGCAATTTGCTGATGAGATTAAGGACAGGCTTTTAAAGCTCAGCACACAGGATCTACCCACTGGAAGCAGAGCAGACAGCATTTGGTCTCAGACCAATCTCAGCTGAAAACAGTCCAAACTAGTCTATCAACTAATCTAACAGGGAGCAGACATTAGTTAGGGGTTAGTAAAAGCACTCAGCAGATTACCTGCCCTTTTTTCTGGTCCAAATACAAGTGTAAATGGAGTAGCTGAGACACCTAGCAAGGGAAAAAAGAGAGCCATTGTGGCAACACACATAAAAGCTTTGAGAATAAGATCTATCTGAAGCATAAGTAATCGAGGTGAGATATGAGCATGACACTGGGCATCATATGCAGGGACTCACATACACATAAAAAGCAGGGACACCCACCCATGGACTCCACCTCTGAACGTAGGTTCTCCCTTCCTCAGCTTTCCCAGAGAGATGGAGAAACTACTCCATAACCCCAGCTGACAAGGTGTCACCTAACGTGTTTTTAAAGAGTAAAGCAAATTATAAACACAGTGGGCTGCTACTCCACTCCTTGCACTTGATTGATGCTTCCCACTGGAGAAATCCCCAGGCCTAATGACTAATTTAGGCTCAGGATTATGTGAGGGACACGTGGCCATCATTTTAGTCCTGGTGACAGTGGGGAATTGCTCACAGCAGTGAGCAGGAGTTTGCACACAGAAGCTTCCTCGTGTCTGGCTGCAGGCAGGCCCTGAGCAAAACCATCAGCTTTATGGTCTGAGCACAGGCATGAGTGAAGGAGTAAATTGCTTCTGCCACCATATGAACACAAATATCCTACAAGCAAATTGTTATTTATGGCCAGGGCCTGTGTGCCATGTCTAGTTTGGAAGAGCTACCTGTTTGGAAGTGTCAGACAGTAAAAAGACTCAAAGGGAAACCAGCTGACGTTAATGTTGATGGTGGAAACATAATTTCATCCACCCTTTTTGTTTGTGCAGTTCATTTCCTCTCCTGGGAACTCTTTGTTATTATTTCTCCCACACTAGTCTCTCTGTGTAATTTATTTTTTTGATTCTGCTGTCCTGTGCATTCAGTGACTGCTGTTTGCTTGTTGGAGACACCCACCAAACAGCCGACAGGAAAGAGAAACTGGAAAGAGTTACCTGGATTGTAACTCAAACCCCACTGGGATTTTATAATTTGTGAAAAACAGATCCTTAAAGGCTTCTGAATAAAAGATGCATCATACATGACAAGAATACTTCACAAAGTACTGTAATCAGTGGCATGCTACCATATGTTTCAAGAAAGCCATTTCTTCCTCTTTTTTGGTGTAACATAGCTCCAAGATCTTTGGTTTTGAATCCCAAGTGGAGATCCTTTAAAAGAAGCTACTTTCAAAAGCAACAAGCTCAGCCCCTCTGAGAGAACAGTAATGTGTCCCCAAAGGCTTCTCAGACTGTGAACTCTAAATCACTCCTGACCTCTGCAGCTCTAGGCCACGTTATTAACCAGGGCACATGATGTGGCCATCCCAGATATGGTGCTAAGCAGATTGCTCAGAACTGTGCTCCCATATGTTTGCTCAGCAAAGGAGCACTCTCCCTCTGAGCAGGGGGATCTAATCATTACAAAGAGGCTTTATCAAGCATCTTAAGGGAAAGTATGCTCCTGACCCCCTGCCTTCCTCTTTCCCAATTCAAGTAGAAGTGCAGTTCTCCACTGTTATGCCACAAAAGGCAGCATGTCTCTCCCACACAAGTTTTTTTCTCCCAATTCCCAGACTAAATAGGTCTAAAGTCACGTGGTAAATTAGGGATCTAAATATTGATTTTCAGGAAATTGCACTGGCTACACCAGCCGAATACTAGAAACGAATTAAAAGATGCTGTTTGTCTAAAGAGGATAAAACCTAAATCATCACCAGCATTTCCCTCCCAGTGTCCTGGTTTAAAAACCAGCAAATGTACTGAAAAACTTCCTGATAAATTCCTTGGGCTAAGGGGCCCTAAGGTAATGAAGCTATAACCCTCCAGGGGAAGGTGAGCCCAAAGGCAGAAATAGAAATGGAATAGAATAGAAATGCCAGCCCAGACAGGTGGTTTGGGACCTGCTGAGGCTGCACTCCTCAGCATTAGTTAAGGAGGTGGATGCACATCCTGAAACCCTCCTGCTTGTCTGCGTGCCTGCTCCTTTTAACGATACACGGAGTGACTGCCGGCTCCGGCAGCACCGCGAGCCACATTTCCCCACGCATGAAAGGCTCCTGGACTGTTTCTCAGACTTATTAGGCACAAATGGGCTTTTCACTGACACCAGTCATGCGTGCCTGCTCCCTCCACCTCATTTATCCTCTCCTGCCAAGGCTCTGTGCCCACTGCCAGCACCACGCTGTGCCCCACTCCCCTGCGTAAAAGCGGGCACGCGATGGGCCACAGCACCAGCTGCTCTGCCACCCTTACCCACAGAAGGGCAGGAGAAGGGCAGGGGAAGGTACATTATCAGAAACCTGTGGAGTACACTGATCTGTCGGCAGTGGGATGTTTTCTCCAGATCTCCTTTGAAAAGCAGAGTTGAGGCTGCAACTTGGGGATGGTTAAGTGGTTGGGAGCAGGGTTTGTCTTTAGGTGGAGAAAGACTTTGGTCTGTTTGGCAGAATTGGTTTGTTCAGGGTGGGGAATAAGGATACATCCAAACAGGATCTGGGAAACCCAGGAGCTTGAAAGAGAGAATGAGAGAGCTGGGGGAGAGTGTAAAACTGGTGATGTGTGGGTTGTAGAAAGAGAGGAGGCAATGGCAGGGCTGGGCAGCTCCTGGGAAGGCAAGCAGGGATAGAAGAGTTGGGTACTGGGATCATGGCAAAGCAGCAGGTGGTAGGAGGCTCAGGGTGACAGGTGGAAGATAAGTGCTGGGAGTGTGGTGACTGCAAGGGAGCACATACACGTGTGCTGGAGAAGGCTGGTGCTGCCTCCAAGCCATTGGTGCCTCTCCTTGCTGCATCCGTGCGTGTCCCAGCTGCTTACACTGAAACCTGACTGGTGGCAATGCAAAGCACACTTATGCTCAGGATCCATCTGATGGATGCACTGCCTGGCCAAGGCCTTGCAGCTGCCCCACGACTGGGGCTGTAACAGCCCTGCTGCTGCTGTTCCCCTTCTGCTGGGACCCAAAAGCAAGCTCCTTTCCTGCTTCTCTTCTCCCCACCAAGGTGAGCTGGAAGATGGTGGTTGTCAGTGCCCAGGAATGGAAATGGCTGAATTAGCTGGAACTAATTGAAAACACAGAAAGAGCAGCAGGATTTACTGCCTGGTCATTTAATCCTACCACTTAGGACTGACCCACTTGAAGTCACCACATGTGACAGAATCACCAAGTGATGAGGACAGGATTAGAGCCCCAAATGAGATTATGCTCCTTGGTGGGGATTGTGAGCTGCTGGGGGCAGGGAAAAGATCTGTGTTGAGTACCTAGCAGGGTTATAAGACCAGCTATCCAACATTCTGTTTGCCTAGTGAGCATCAAAAATAGACTCTCTGGAGAGAGAGAAAACACCCAAGTGAGCCAGCTGGGCAGACTCAGGGTGCTTGGGACACTGACAGCTCCTCAGCCTGTAAAATGAACTGGCACAGGTTTGTGCCAGCATTAGCACAACTGTGGCTTCAAAATGAAACAGAGCAGGGGAAGGGAGCAGGAGGAGGGGGAAGGACAAGCCTGCAGTTGGCTAACTGAAACCATAGGATATTTAAGTTAGAAAAGGGAAAGGGCCAAGGGATCAGAGATAAGGAAGGTGTGGCTGTGCACAGCTTGCAGCATCTTAGCCTGCAGTAAATATATAAGCAGCAGCCTGTCACAGACAAATGGCAATCAGAGAGCCAGACACATTGTGCTGCACAAATAAAATGATGATGGATAAACAGAATGGATAAAAAAATATGACGGACAAAAAGAATTGATTAAAAAAATATGATGGATAAAAAGAATTAAGAGATGGGCCTTGCCCAAAGATCTTATCATGAAGGACAAAAGACCAGGACGGATCCCAGCTCAGACAGAGAGGACAGGGCTATGCACAGTGTGAGTCATGTTCTCCAGGTATAGGAGCCTTTAGATTTCATTTAATTTACTGAAAACAGGTCTGTACAGAGTCCCTTTTCAGCCCAGCAGCTCACTGTGTATTGCCACTGCATGATGTCAATTTGCAAAGTCTGAGGGTCCATTTCTGCATACAAAAGCACCTTTTCCTTGCCCAGTAATCCAAGTGAAGCAGTAAATAATCCTCACATTCACTTGCTGGTAAAAGCCATGTTTTCCATGGAAGCAGCAGGAGCTCAGTGCTTCTGAATAAATCATCATCTCTATAGGTTCCAATTTTAAGACAATCCTTTAAAGGCTGAAGCCAGATGAACAGCTCACTTTCCCATCTACACTCAACACTTACCATAGACTAGCTGGATACCCTTAAATCTTGGCATTGGGAAAGCCATGATAAGCCTTAGAAATAGTATTCTCTTTCCTCCTTCCCCCTAAGGACAACACTGCAGTCTGGTCTGGCATCTGTCTGCTGAAAGTGTTTTCCAGATAATTAGTCATTTAAACTTCTCTCACGCAGGATAATCTGGCTCAGTTATACCTTCTCAAGTGAGTGAGTAAGGGCACTGACATGTAGTTGACAGCAGCTGAAAACCAGGGCAACAGAAACTGTTCCCACCCCTGCCTGTTGTATCGCTCCTCTCTGGGAAACAACTCCCTCCACAGCAGCAGGGACAGCTACATGGAGACACGTCCACACCTGCCCAATCACATCCTGAGTACCTGAGGAACCTCAGCTCAGCACTTCTACTCTGAAACACACCAGGCTGTAATTCACACCAGGCAGCTCTCCCTGCCAGAACAGCGGCACATTCCGTCTCAGAAGGGCAAGGGAGAGAAGCTGCTCTAACCATTCCTGGATATTACACTGGGAACGGATTGGGGTGTAGTTCCATGAACAGCACAGCTAATCTGTCTGCTTCCCAAGACCAGGAAGGGATGATCCTGCTTTCCTTTCCTCTGGCCATGCTCCTCACAATGCAGTTCAATCCCTTTCCTTATGCTGACTCAGGCACTCGACATACATTTGTGGGCTCCAAAAAACATACCGCTTTCTTTTTCTTTCAGGATTAACTTTCTGATAGATTAGAGATAACCTGAGGGGGTCCAGAGTGCTGGTGCACACTGGGAGCTGGAGCATTACCCCATCTTGGAGGAGGAGAGCTGTCAGATCAGCTCACACTCTCTTGGATCTGGACCCTGAGGCACACAGAAACAAGCAACTTGCTGGAGGCCACAAGCCAAAGTAGTGAAGGAAGCCAGGGGTCCCATTTTTTCCTCACACATTCAGAGTAATTTAAATGTCAAGGCTGAAGGAAATACTTGAACAGTCCTTGCTTTGTTGTAAAAATCAATCTATTCAATAACAACCTCTCAATCTTTTTAACAAATCATCTTCCCCTCCCCAAAGTAGTGTGCAAGACAGACTCTTCTGGCCCATTTAAAGGTTGCAATATCTTAACAGTGTTCTCTCAAGCTGTGTTGGCAGATGTGCAATACAACACCACCACACGAGTCACTGAGTTGTCTTCTTCCACCACTGAATGGGGAGTTTCATCAGCTATGGAAAACAACGGCTTCCCTGTACCGTGGAGACTCTTCCCTCTTTCCCCCATTGCCACTGGAGCCACATTCCAAGGCAGAGAGATTCTTAAGAAAAACACCAGAAAAGCGGAAGAGTGGGAAGGAAAACTGGTGCTGACTGTTCGTTCCAGTTGAACAGCTGATGCAGACACTGTTGCAGTCCTGATGGAGGAACAGGTTGGTGCTGTGGGTTTGGGTTACTGTTGAGATTCTCATATTCAGGAGCTACCTAGACAGGAGCCAGAACTCCTTGGGATTCACACTTAGTTTCTCGCTGTGTCCTAAAAACAGCACTAGCACAGACAGTCTGCAGCACCTTGTAGGAAGCGGCTCAGAGCAAAGGCAGTGCTGCAAAACTGGCATTCCTAGAGCCTATTTATGTCCCCAGTGTGACTTCTTCAGGCTTACATGGCAGCATGTAAGCACTTAACAGTGTTAAGTGTCCTGAAGGCATCACAAAAATGTTATTTCTTTGGGCATATGATATACAGCACTGCCCTAGCTCCACATTTATCCCAGGTTTCAGTCCAGATTTGGATTCTCACAGTCCCTGGGTTAGAAGAGCCTCCCTACTGAAGAACAACAGTTCAGGAGAAGACAGGCTTGACAACATAGTCTGCACAATGCTAGGCAGGGAAAAGGGAGGCAATTTTTGGGTTTTGCATATCCTTGTGATCCCGTGAACATGGCACACCCCTTGGGCTCCCCACTTCTGTAATGGCTTGCATTCAACAGACTTTATAGCCTTTATGGTATTTATGGCCTCCCAAGGATGCATTATGCATTTTTGCAGAAAGTAAGGCCAAGACATACTAAAGTGATGTGCCTGAGGTCATAGAAAAAGCATTTGGCAGAGGAAAATAACTTCCTTCAACTCCCATTCTCATTTTTTCCTACTACCAGTACCCTCCTTCTCCATATGTTTCTAACTATCTGTAGCAGGGCATATCACCCCTCTCCCAGCACAGGTGGCCGGTGCAGATAGGAGAGATAGCCCAGGTGGACAAGGTCCAGTGGGTATCCTCTCCTGGCACCAAAAAGCCTGCCAGCTTCACAGATGTGGGAAGAGATAAACAAACATAGGTGACCAAAAGGCCTGGTTTTACACTATAAAAGTACTACAGTTTATCACAGAGGCAGAAGTCTTACACACTCCTTGAGAACATGTGAGAAGATTTCTCCTCGAAGCTTGGATACAACTTCGGGCCTGCTTTTCTGGGAATTGAGAGAGAGGATTTTTCAATGTGTACTCCATCAAAGAATTGGATGGTAAGAAACACTGGATCCCAAATTATCCTATTTCTTGGCTAGCTGTAAATTTAATGGTACCTTTAACTCTGCGTGTAACACTAGTATCCCTTTTTGTCTTATCCCTGTGTAGTAATAGTCTGTTTTAAGTCTTATGTCTGTTAGTTTTGTGTCTATTAATAAATAATTCATTTTATAATAGACCAAATCAGCCATTATTAAAGAACTTGCGAATGAGAGTGGGTTTTTGGGGTGCTGGACACATCAATAACACAACTGCCTGCTGCCAGAGGCCTGGGCACAAGGCAGGGACTGATTTAAACCCACATCATCCATTCATAACACTATCCTTTTGCAACAGGTGTTGTAGCCAGCCTCACCCCCAAAACACACTGTGCACATCGACTCTAAGCCATGATAGCCCAGGGCCAGAGGGCAGGACCACAAAATGCAGTTATCAAGTCCTTGCAGCTTTTATGCAAGAAAAGGAGCAACAGATAACAGCTATTTTCTGGGTTTGGCTCTAAGCCAGGAAAGAGAGTACAGGATACACCCCTTCAGATGAGACCCCTCATCCAATATCTACTTGTCCTCCAAAAGCAACTACTGGCACTTCCCATTCACTTATATAAGCATCTCTGCAGAGAATTATACACCAGTTATGTTACGTGTATGCCTCGGTGAAGAACTTTTAGCCTTCGTGAACTTCATCTTCTTTCCTGCCACTACACAAATTATAGGTCACTATACAAAATCAGTGAGAGAATCCCTACCCCCACCATCTCTCCCCCTCCACACTGTGGTTGCTGCTGGCAATGGATGCAGATAAGATGTTAATGAGTCACCATCCTAACCTACACCTTTACCTTTGAAGCTGCCATGACGGCTGCCGTGGCTGCGACGTTCAGCCCCCGCTTCCCAAAGTGCACAAGGGCATCGTAGCTCCGGTCTTTTGCCTGGATGAGGCAGTCATCGATCTCCTGTCAGAGCAGACAACAAAACAAACAATTAAAAAAGCACCAGAAGGACAAGTTCAGGCTTATGCTCCCAGCCTCAAACTCTTGGTAGAGTCAGGTCATCCTTTATGGAGGTAGATGTCCTCCATTTCCTACACTGTGGCTGGAAAGAAGTTCACAGCCAACATTTGCAAAGAGGAAAAGTTTGCTGGGGGGCAATAACTCCCATCACAGGGTTTGAGAACTCTTTATTCTACAAATGGAATATTAGGACCCAAAGCTGGGGTCCTGGAAGCAAGAGAAATCTGCCCGAGCAGCATGGACCAATAGCCATTTGCAAACCATGCACTCTAAAGACAAACGGGATTGCCTCATAGTTAAAAATAATCATATGATGACACTGGGCAGCTGAAGCTGCATTGCCCTGTGTCCAGGACAGGTGGTCTCAGAAATGTCTGGGATATCTCTGCACATCACAGCAGTGCCCAGTTTCAGATGCCCATGGAATTGGTAGGCCCAGAGCTTCTGGACTCCGATGATGCTCAGTATACAGTGAAACAGTTAGGAGGTTCCTGACCTTATTCTCCCTCCCTCAAGACACTGGGGTCTGGATGATAATGATGGTAATGACTCCTAGTACTCAGCTGGTGGATGTGCTGCGTTAGTAGGGACTGGAGGATGTGAGGAGTCGCTGGCTGCTCTCCCTATTCCCCGTAGGTAAGAGGTGGCAGCTCAAAATGCATGAGCCCTGCTTGGGAGGAGCACAAACAAAGGGAAGCAGAGACAGGGGATTGATCCCCACTGTCCTTCTTGGACAGGACTGAGATCCAACTGTTCCTGCACTGCCTGTGGCTAAACAGAGAGGTTTCATTTCCAAGCTGCCAATGCAGTTATTCACTCAGCAGTCTGCATGTTGGTAAGTGACCAATAGCTGTTCTTGGCCTGTTTATTCACATGAGCCAAATGCATGACAGTGTCCAATTCACGACCACAGGAATCTCCTAGGCAGGCAAATGATCCAAGCTGTAATGTTCCCCTCCCAAAATTAGGATCTTTAATTTAAGCAAGACATTTTTTAACCCAGGACCTCAACATGCTACCTGCCTTTTTTCACCACACTACACAGCCAGGCATGTGCTTCCTAAGCCCACTTTAGCCTGCCTGGGCTGTCTGTCTCATTGCTGTGCAATGTTTTAGGCAGAGCTGGGAACAAAGTTGAGGAGTCCTGGCTGCCAGACCAAGTTTCTCTATTTGTTATATCCAGCCACAACAGAGCACTCCAGCTATAATCAGCCAGTACATGCAAAGCAGCTCAGGAGGTATTTTTATCTCCCTCCCAACTTCTCAACTGCACAAAGATGAGTTAATAAGTGTGAGTGCACTGAACAGATGCCAGTATTTAAAAACACAACCACCACAAAGAACAAAAACATCAACCAAAAGGAGGGGATCAAATTATAGAGGAAGAGGATCAGCAACTCCCAATCCTTCCATGGAAATGAATGATACAGGGACTGGAGTAAACACACCATAGTTCTGTTCCACCCGGAGAGGACCCAGGCACCTGTGATTACCTTTTCTTTTGAAGATAGTGTTGGATGGACAAATTTCCTGTACAGGAGGCTGGAGCCTTTTGTGTACGGAGACAGCAGCCAAGCTACAAAAGCTATTTTGAGTTCATAGTAGAATGGAAACCTAGAAGAAAAAGAGGGTTACTGTCTGCTGCCAGTTTAACCACTGCCCTTAATTAGAGATGCTCAGCACAGGTAGGGATTTGCCAGGCTAGCTCAAGGCAACTTTTCCTTACCAAAGAATCTAAAGATTAAAGAGTATTGACTCAGTTTTGAACACATCTCAATGAGGCATGTGGGTGAATCTTTACTTGGTTATCAGGACCATTATTTAATGGTCTGGAAAAGACTCTGCTGTGTGATAAGAGGAACTTTCTATATGCAAAGATCACAGGTGCTGTCTTCACAGTATCTCCAGTCATTGTGAGAGAGCAAAGACCAAACCAGCAAACCAATATTTCACTGATATGTTTATGCACTTTCCATCTCTCTGCCTTTCAGCTTTTAAGGTAACACTTACATGACTGAAACTGAAATACAAGAACCTTTGTTGTCCAAGCAACATAAAGGTGCAGATCCACACTGACTTTCAGGCAGGGCTGCAAAATATGGAGGACATTAACAACAGGACATGCTTTAGCTGTAACAAGCAGCCAGGGACATCCTGACATTAAATTATCCAGACTTTTCTGGAGGGCAAAGACCAGAGTTCAAGACTGGCCAGCCAGCAGCATCTTCATGTGGGCAGGCATGTTGCTGCCAGCAGCGCGATGAACGATTGTTACCCTTTGTAGGCAGGGGCAAGCAAGAGCAATGCAGAGACCTGTGGTGGCTGTGGACCAGCCCAGCTGGACCCAGACAGGCTCCTGCTGTGCCACCCAGTGCTGTCATGAGCCAGCCAGGCCAGCCAGCACCCAGGTCTGACCCAAACGGCCTCTGCAATGCTCTACTCTGAGCATGGATGTGCCAGGTTGATCTCCCACCTCACTGAGGATCTCTACAGCACACTTGATTTCACAGGCTGGATAAGCCCTCTGCCATTCCTCCTGACAGAACCACATAATTCATCCTCTTAAAAAAACAAAGCTCCAGATGAACACAGGGGAGGTAGATCTGCATGCAAATTAGATAGACAATAATGTCTTTTATCTCCTTTTCAATAGATCTGACATGTTGCCAAGTTCTCCTGATTTCTTTTGTCTGGAGGACTCACTCAAGGCATGCAGTGCTATGCAGGAACAGGCTGTAAGAAAGGGCCATGCACTGCAGTGAAATTTTCGTCCTGAAGTCTACTGATCTCACTGGTTTCTGGTAGAAAGGCCTTACTATAAAAGGAAACCAAGCAACAAACACTTCCAAACCTGAGCATCCAAAAGGAACTGAGTCTGATAACTGGGCATTTATGTACTCTTGTCCTGACAGAAGTCACCAGGAATCCTTCCACTGGCACCAGAGGGCCCACATCAGTGTGGACTGCCACCATCCTCTATCAAACCAGAAAACAGCCTAACCAAGAATGGGTCTGGCAAAACAGCTCAGGTACAACCACCCACACAGCATCCTACAAAGTCTTGTGCTGCAGGGCTGTTTGTACCTGATCCACAGACTGTGTATTTACTGTAGGATACAGCCAGACAAGTCTAAAACTCTGCCTGCAGCTAAATCAACTGTTATTTATGTGATGACCTCTGCAAGCATCCAACTGGGCAGTCAGCTGTGCCTCTCTGACAGGCAGGGCCTGAGACTCCAGTAATGATTTCCCACTAATGAGATACTGCTGAGCCCTTCCACTTCTTTCTTGTTTTTCCTGTGACAGCACTGAGAAAGGAAGCATGGCTCCTGCAGACAAAAACCCTCTATGCACCTGAAGCTGCTGAGCCCCTGTACAGGAGTCAGTGCACTTTTGTGTGCCTTTTTTCCCCTTGTAAACATTTCCATTTTCTTTTCATCTCATGCCAAAGAGCCTCGCCCCTCTGGTGCTTACCAGCAAAGAAAGATATCCGTGAACGTCTCTGCTGTCGTGAAGAGCGCGAATATGATCCAGTACATCATCCATTTGACCTGGTAAACAAAAACAGTCTCAAACTATCTCTTACAGGCACAGAATAACTCTCACAGGAAAAAAAATTCTTACCCCCTCACCCTCCCTGCTGTGTATTTAGCAATTACTGTGGACTTGAAGGTGCCAGTTTGCCCCACTTCAGCACATAACACGTGTCAGATTTACACAGCCCTTGGGAAGGTGACTGTGGTCTTTAGGACTAGTCTCAGGAAAAGAAGAACAGCCTGACTCTGTCCTTACAGAAACTCCACTGGCCAGTAGAGCATGACAGCCCTATCACAGGGCAGTAAAAATCTCACTTGGCTCATGTTAATAGCAAATGTTAATACAATTTGTTGGCCAAACTCCAGTTAAGACAAAATTTAATTACTTACATAATATCTATAGCCAGGAAAAGGTAAAGAGGTAACAGCCCATCCGATAATCCATCAGGAGCACAATCAACTCACCACAACTTACTGAATCCAGGGGCACCCCTGGAGTGGCTGTGCCTGCTCCCACCCACACCCAGTGCAGTGACAAGGGCAAGGGCAATAGCCTAAATTTGGGGGGAGTGTTTTACCTCACACTGGTAGTGAGAGCATGTGCTGGGCTGTCTCTGTTCAGCTAGGGAAACTCCACTGTCATGGATGGATGGTTTCTTTTGGAGTCACAGCAAGAGAGTCTTTGGGGATGGTGACTTGGTCAGATAAACTGTAGTACCTCAAGTAATTCTGGAATTTGGGAATTTTTGTCACTGAGCACCAAATGGCATTTAAAAGCACAGCTCAACTTTTCTCATGTATGTAGTACTGGTTCTTCTCAGGATGGAAAAAGATGGTAAGACAAAGGTTGTTCATTTAACTGACAACTGTTGTGTAATTAGGTGTATTTGAAAATGGAGATCCCTAAGCAGCTTTGCTGGAATGTTAGAAAGCTTAAGGAAGTAAAATCCTGAATGAATTAGAGAATTGGACCATATTAGCTAAGCCTGGTATAATTGCAGTAACTAAGGAGAGGTTGGAGGGAAGGCAGTACAAGAGGGACACCTACACCAGGTGCTGCTCTGGGGAATGGAAGATGGAGGTGTGAACAAATCTGGATCTCACCACCTTGGAAAAGATATCCCCATCTTCTCCCCATTACAGTGGGAACAGTACTGGTAGCCTCCATCTCCCTGTAGGTACTGGAATTATTCCCTGAGCACCTGTCACTCTGTTACATAACTGCCCTCCTGGGATTTATATTTATGTGTATATTTATATTTATATTTAGTGTTACAACAATAATGGCACTGCCAAATGCCTGAAAGCATCATCTTCCCAGGGCAGTTTCTGCCAGACTTTTTACATAACTGACTCCTCAGAGCCTCAGTGCCAGCATGGCTCTCTCAGTTAGACATTACTGCCAGCAAAACTTTTAAACACAAACCAAGAGCTGGTGTGGATGGGCTTGGATCAGCCTAGACATTTATCAAAATTACTATTGCCAAGCAGATTAAAATTACTTTAGAGTGATACAAGTTTTGACTAATAAATTAAGGTTCCTCCTGTGTCAGTGTAAATTATTACTTTATTTATTGTTTTTTTTCTAATCAGGCCCTAATGGATGTATTGCCACAACTGCTGTGTTAAACTGAAATCAATTGTAAGAGCAGACCAGGTCTTAGATCAGCTGCTCTCACATTTGCGTCACAACCGCAAGTGTCTGATGTGAGTTCCTCTTTTACAATTAAATTTCCAACAGGAATTGGACCCTTCAACAAAATACCCTCCAGAAAGGGACTATGGAAACGTTAAGTATCAGTGGCAGACACTGCTTGGAGATGCGTGTGCACGTCTTCAGCATTTTCAAGCAAAGGGTGTCCAGGCCCTGAGAGCCACAGCTGTGCAAGGGCTGCAGAGACATTTTGCCCTAAGTATCTGCTGTGTTCTCTAACACCTATGATTCTCAAAATACCCAAAATCACTTTCTGAAGGAGGAAAATTATAAAGAAAACTCTTAGCAGCCACAGTGAGTCCCAGATTGAGCTGGCACTAAAGATTTAATGGGATAGACATCTATGCTGTTATCCAGATGAGAAAATGGGCTTGTTATCCCTGGGATCTTGAGAGGATTGAAGACTTGAGATCTGGAGGCTGAGCTGGGTTCAATGAAGTTAACAGAGTTCAGGTTGTGAAGGGCACTACAAATCCTACAGGACCCCAACAGCATCCAGGTGCTTTTGATTCTCCCACATTTCACTTTCCCTGATGGCCCCATATGCGTTTAAAACCAGGGCCCAGGGAAGATTTTTCAGCAAAAAGAAAAAAGAGAGCACACCCAGCTGCCAGACCTGCCTGTAAATAGGTCACTCTGCAAGGAAGGATGTTCGTGTCTCAGGATTCAGTCATATGTACTTCGAGTTGCCTCCTCTTATCCTTGTTTTGAATGAGCAGCTAAAGCTTCAAGGCTTTTTGAAAAGGCTTTGATTTATGCTGCTCTTCAGAAACAAAGGAGAGCACACAAAACTCTGTATGCCAAATGCCTTTTAAGTCGGCTGTGTATCTCACCACCAGAGGAACAGCACACATTTGTCAAGGAGCACATCAGCTCTGCACAGGAGCCAGAAGCACAAACCCAAGCCTCATTTGTACCCAGCAACCAGCCAGCCCACCTTCAGGCCAGTCTGCCCCTTGCACTGCTTTATGAGCCCTCCCAGAATACAGGCAACACCTTTACAATGTGGTGAGGAGCAATCTTAGAAAACAACCCCCCAGCACAGCCACAAACCTCATTACTCACATATTCTTTGATGTCCTTTGATTTCACGGCTTTGTAAGAATAATATGCGGGGTAAAGTGTGCCAAATATAAGCCTGGAAAAAACAAACAAACAATAACTGGATTAAACTGATTTCCCGTCACAGGGAAAGATTTTTTTTTTTCCTGTGTTTTAAATGTGGATTTTGCACTGGTAAAAAGTGTTAGGATTTGATTTAAGCTTGAGTGCACTAAGTGCAGTAAAGGAGTGATTTTGCATCACTGAATTCAGAGCAGCTATTGCCAGTG
This sequence comes from Gymnorhina tibicen, assembly GCA_013399875.1. Classification (NCBI taxonomy): domain Eukaryota; kingdom Metazoa; phylum Chordata; class Aves; order Passeriformes; family Artamidae; genus Gymnorhina; species Gymnorhina tibicen. Next base: position 654,373 of record VXAZ01007004.1, read on the forward strand.
ACTTGAATGAAGAAGCAGAGATTCCTTCTGCAATGGTTTCCAAAGCTGTACCTTATGAGTTACACAACAAACAAAACAACCAAACTAAACAAAAAAGGCCACCACCACACTTTCAAAAGGAAATTAAAAATCTGATTTCGAAACAATCTACTGTGACACCAGGAATATGGGAGTATAGCTTTCAGAGAGAGAATTATTTGTCTAAAATCCCTTCCACCTCTATTCAATATTCTGAAAAGCTGGCAGATGATAAAGCAGGATCCAAGTTATACTCGTGCAAGGGTTTGGATGCCTCATCCCACATTAAACCTGGTATAGGGAAGAACCCTGCACTGTTCAGTAAAGTCAACCTGGGCTTAGGAAAGGTGGAGGAATCTGCCCACCAAGATATGCCAACATGATCAGGCCTAAAAATCCCAGCTCTGCTGTTCTTTCAGACAGCTCCCTTTCATTTTCAAGTCTGAAAGGGATGCTGTCAGCTTCAAGATTTCATGTAAGGAAGAAACAAGGATCCGTAAGTTAAAAATAGCACTACGGAGAAAAAAAAAACGTAGAGAATTTTTTATCCTAGGTTCTCTCTGCATCATTGCCTACATGCTTATTCACTTGGATTATTCTGGATGTAAGCATAGGCTTGTCAAAACCACTTTGCCCTGCCCAGGTTTCAGTCAGTTTTATTCAGTGCAGGAGGATGATGCTGCAAAGTCTAAATTTAATAGATAGCAGGGCAATGTTTATTGGCTTGCAACTACCCATCTTTCCATTGAAGCTTTTGCTTTAAATTCATACAACTGTTTCCTCTGCTCCTGGGAATGAAAATGATCAATGTTTCAATCCCTAATTGTGGAGCCACACAGACCTGCAGTCATCTTTTTCCATCCTGCCAGCAGTGACTGTGTGCCGTGGGACTCGTAATTACAGTCAAGTCCATTACGTGCATAAGACATTAAAAATTAACACTCTGGGATATGGTGCACCATCATACTTCCCGGAGCTCATGAAGATATTTATGAAAGAATGGGGTGAACCAGCACACATCTTGATTTCCAAAGCAGTGACCGAAGGCAATTTGCCTGCTATTCATCATGCTCACTGTAGCATGGCTTAGCAGAACCTGAAGCACAATGCAGACTTCAGAAAAGCAGCTACTGAGTGAGGAGATTCAACATCTTACAGAGGCTTCACACTGGCTTCAAAAAGCTTTGCTGGAAACAGTCAGCTCCGAACCTATTTCACCCAGAGGGGCTTGTGCTGTCTGCAAGGATCAGATACAAACACTCAGAAAGATTCTGGGAAACCAAAAGCGTTTTTGTCCCTTGCAGTATCCCACCAAACAGCAACATGGGTTAAGGCAAGGATGAACACACAGACAATGGCTTGATCCTGTTCTCACTGAGGCTAATAACAAATATTCCGAGTTCAGTGGCAGCAGGACCTAAACCAAAGAAGGTAGAGTTCACAAAAAGGAAGAAAGCTACAATATTCAGAAAATAACAGCTGAGCACATGAATAATATTTCTGGCTCTCCTTATAAAAAGCACTGCAATGCTGTTCTTCCTTCTTGGCCTGGGCTGGCTGCTATCTCACGCTTTTATTTCCTGCAAATAATCACTGAATGATTGATATTCATTTCCTCAGTTTGTACTGGTAACAGAAAGTCACTGGATCCTGAAGCAGCAAATGGTTTATAGGAACACTAGAAAATAATTAGTTGCAGACAATAAATACTTGGAAAAAAAAGTCCACCGAGGGAAATAAATTGCAATAATTTTGCATGTGCAGAGCAAGGGACAGTTAATAAGGTGATGTGATCTCCCTAAACTGGAGATTGAGAGTTTCACTGATTTGCCTTGCAGTGTGTTGTGTGCATATATGGACATTTATTACTGCTATGGTTTACCAGACTGAAAACTATTTTAAGGAATGTTGGAAGCCAGTCTTGTCACTGCTGTGGCTTACTAAGTGGCTTGAGGTCATTTAACTTCTGAGCACACTCTACAAATGGAAGACAAAAGATGTTTGGGCATTTCTGTAAAGCATATTCAGGGGTTTTAAGACAAATATTTGCATATAGGGATATTCCAAAAAGTCTCCTGAAGTTACTGACTTCACTTGGCTTTGGATCAGGGTTGAGTACAAGTGATTTAATTCAAACACACACATCAATCTTCTATCTCTTCCCTCAGTTCCTCTACCCTGCTGAAGACAATAATTCTCACTTCCCCCTCATTCAAGCTTCCTGTGTAATTAAAGTTGTTGTTGATTCCTGCCTTCCTTCATCCCCATGCTCAGACTGTTGCCAAATCATTCCTTCTGCACGCTATACACAAACCCGAGGCTGATCCTTTGTCCCTCTGCCTAAGCCATAACGTCTTTCCTTGTCCAAGTCTCCTTTCCACCTCCTTTGTGTGGCCTCTACCCCACCTGGATGCACCAGTGTTTAAACATCTCTTCCCTGTCCCCATCACCCCCACTCCCAGTCTAACAAGCTGAAGTAACTTATCTTTGCTTTCCATGCCTGAAAAACGCTGTTCCTAACTACTGACAGTTTGCTCTTTTATCACATCCCAGCTTGGTCCCTTCTCTCTTAATGACTGCAGTGCCACCACCCTCTTCCTCTGCTGTTCCCCATGTGTGTTCTCCCACATCTTGGAGCTCCTGTGCTCCTTACTCCCCCACTGCACATCAGTCCATCTCCTCCATAATAAGCTGTTCCCTGGCAGCCACCCTGACAGCCGCCAGTTTGAGAGGCAGCAGCCCAAGTCACACCAGTTCCAACTGTATCATTCCCCAGTCCTCCTCATCTCTATATTCTTCTGCAACACTTCTGATGTTCTCTGAACCAGACCACAGGACTTCAGCTTTCTTCACACATCCCCAAAATCACGGGACTGCCCCACAGTTCCCTCCCACAGCTGCCAGCTGACCTGGGACTCAGAGGTGCTGTGACTCCTTCTGTGTTACAGGCACTGTCTGTCTGCCTGGTGCTGGCCAGCCAAATTAATGACCTACCTCTGGAATCAGCACTGCAGCTTTTACCTCCTGGCAGACAGTGCTATGAGACAATCTCCTACCCAGCAGTTAATTCTTAGGAATAATGTAGAAAATTTATATTTGAGACCTCTTTGACCCATCTATTTTGGCCACAACCACTCTGCAGATCCAAAAGTTTTGCAGCAGGAAAAACAGACTACTTAAGTCTCATTTCCTTAGGAAAGCAGCGTCAACCCACTCCCCACCCATTTCCATCTTTCAAAGCTCCTTTGAATGAGCCGTGTACCCAGGAAAGCCTTGGCCCTTTTACCTTCTGTGCAGAAGCACATATCCTGATCATCAAACCTCCCAGAGCTTGATGCAGAGTAGTTGCTACATTTAAAGCTACAGAAATGTTCTGTAGTCTGGGCGAAAGCAAGCACACACCCTCAGGGTATAGGGAGAGGCAAGGAAGTGGTGACATCCATCAGTGAGTTAGGAAAATCTCACTTGCAGCATGGAACAAATAACTACAACAGCCTGATGGTTCTTACACTGCTCCGTGCTGGAGGTCTACACCAATTACAATTGCCTTGAAAAAGGACAAAACAGCAGCTGTAAAGAAATCACTGAAGAGTCAAATAATCGTGCAATGGGAGGCAAAAATCTAAGTAAAAGGTTAGTCTGCCTAAAGAATAGGATAAGGATTAATGCTGAAAATCTCATAATCCTATTAGGCACCTCAACAGCAGCAATCCCAGTCTGGATCATTACATGTGCTTCCGGCCATTCTTTGTCAAAAGGGATATGCAAAGGCAGGAGGGGAAAGAGAAAGACAAGGAAAGTGGAAGTGCACTGGGAAAGGTCTATAAGAGGGACTGTAAAGGCTGTAATTGTTTCTTTTGCAACAAAGACAAATAACTGAGGTTATTTACTCCTTCTCCTGATGCAGTGTAAGGGGATGCTCAACTCAATAAAGCAAACAAAGGCAAAAGGAGGGGAGAAATCCCCTCTATCTCCGGGAGGTATTACGTGGAATGGATGAACTGCATTTATTTATATAATTACATTATGTAGGATTTCAGGTTTGGTTTTCATTATTCACGTTTACCATTAAATGACACAGGAAAGGATGAAGCTTCCCATATTGTGGGGTTTCCTGATTCTCAGGGGAATAGTAAAGCAATTGAACTGTTGGCTCCTCTTGAGCAAACCCTGTCGTGTTCCAGGGGAGCAGCTGCACCATCACCAAAGCTCCTTCTGTCTCCACTTACCAGGCCAGCCACAGTCAGACCTGGCTATTATATCCTTCTGTTCCTTCTCTGGACCTACTGGAGCAGTGATCTGACCATCACAGAGCACAAGCTATCCCAGATGTGACAGTATTCCCGACAGAATTTAGGCTACAGCCTGGGGAACAGCCTCGGAGCTGCTCCCATGACGTGGGAGGGTCCCACAAGACATCTTGAGTTCTGGTTTGGTGATGCTGCTTTCCTCACGGAAAAGTCATTTACCCACAAAATTAACTTTCACACTCCATGAAGTAGCCACTGAAGTAAATGGAAAGGCTCTCAGTGATTCTCAGGAGTTCTTGCCAGGATTCAGGTTACCTCCAGAAATGCCTGCACATCCACTCCCTTGAGCATTTTTAACCACAGGGATATTTTCTGGGTGGTAACCCGCCGTTACAAAATACACCAGCATGGGCTGTCTACATCTCAAGCCATCCAAGTTTTGCTCCTCTAGTTACCATGCCACCAGCAGTGTTTGGGCTGCCCAAACATTTAAAACATAGTACTACCACAACACAAATAGAACAGCCCTTGTTTTACCCATAAATAACTAATGTTCCCATTTCATCGGCACACAGCAGCCATGATGGCAACTTCTGCTCACAGGGATGTGAGCACATTTAGGAATCACTGAGATATTTCCTATTTCCTCAACATGTTCACTGGCTAGTGCGTGCTTCTTACACACAGAGCAGCAGCTGAGCTGTCACCATGCCAGCATTCCTCAATGATACCACCAAGAAGGGTGCCAATAGGTTTGTGTTCCTTACTATCAGTCCTAATTAATGTTCACACAGTGCCACAGATTAAACGGCACTGTCTTTGCACTGAGGGTTCCCAGTTGAAATCCAGCAGTCGAGGACGTGAGAATAAGCAGCATACAAGGTCAGGGAAAGGCTTAATTTGAGTCCCTGAACAGGCCAAATGCCTGATATTCAAGAAGGGGCTGGGGTGAAGGAAGCACCAGGTGCAGAGGAGGTTCTGGGCTGATATTCCCTAGGAGGTGACTCCTGCAAATTCTTTGTGGTCACTGTGCAGCAGAAAGGTTGCTCCAGGGAAGTCAGGAACTTCCCTGTTCACCCTCAGGGTGACAGCTGACACCATCCCCACCTTGGGCCCCAAGAGATGTGGATACCTGACCATGCCAGACTGACATCCTGATACACTCTGAGAATATCCATGACAAAAATATCCCCCAAGGAAAGCACTGGGTCCTGATACCCCCGAGACAGATTAGGCTCACTTCAAACTCCACTTGCAACTTGAATCAAACATCCTTGTGGGTCTGGTTCAGTGCCCAAGGACAAACATGCAGATGTGCCCATGTCACTCAGCCAGTTATGCACTGCCTTTGCAGGTAAAGCTCCACTTGCACAGCCACCCAGCACATCCCTCTGCTTTAAGAAACCTTCCTCTGCACCTCCTTGGTGGGTGACCTGCTTAGCTCTTCTGACCTGCTAAGACCATGTCCTCACATCCGCACTTCCAAAGCACCATACACACCCACAGCACCAAGGAAGCAGAAGGCAGACCCAGGAGAGCCCTGTGTCTAACACAAAGATGCTCTGCTTTCCATCCAGATCCACCTCTGACTTCTCAGCCAGGTTACTACAGAAGACAAAATGAAACTTCATCTTGGTTAATGCAACCTAACAGCTGACAAAACCCAATCACTCCTCCTGGCATAACTGTGGGGCACAGGGATGCCTGACTGTCCTTCCAGCAGAAACAGCAAGTCAAGGACTGTCCTTGATGCTTCTAATTTAAGCAGTCTTCATCTTCCCAAAGCAGCACATACTCCTCTCCAGTTGACGTGACTCTTTTTTGTTTTCCTCAGCCAGGGCACTTGTCACGCAGGAGCTGGCAGATGGCCAGGCACAAACAGGTCAAAAGACACAGCAGCAGGGATGGGTGGAGGAACTGGCCTTGGCCAGCCTGGAGCTGTCATGCAACTACACTTGTGTCACACCAACCCCATGCATTTGGGGGCAGAGTGGTTTGAGAGGCTGCTCAGCAGAAAGGGACCGGGGGGTGCTGGTTGACAACCAGCTGGGAATGTGCCAGCAGTGTGCCCAGGTGGCCAAGAAGGCAAATGGAATCCTGGCCTGTATCAGCAATAGTGTGGCCAGCAATTCCAGGGAAATGATTGTCCCCCCGTCCTGGGCACCGGTCAGGACGCATCTCAAGTGCTGTGTTCAGTTTTGAGTCTGTCACTTTTAAAAGGACGTTGAGGTGCTGGAGTGTGTCCAGAGAAATGCAACAAGCTGGTGAAGGGCTTAGAAGACATGTCCTATGAGGAACAGCTCAGGGAACTCGGGTTGTTTAGTCTGGAGAAAAGGAGGCTCAGGGAGACCCCATGGCACTTTAGAACTGACAGGAGGTTGTAGTGAGGTGGGGTTAGTCTCTTCTGCTGTGCCTACAGTGAAAGGATGAAAGAAAATGGCCTTAAGTGGCACCAGTGAAAGTTCAGATTAGATATTAGAAAAAAAAATTCACTTAAAGAGTGGTTAGGCATTAGAATAAATTGCCCAAGGAGGTGGTGGAGTCACCATCTCTGGAAGTGTTCAGAAGGCGTCTGGATGTGGCACTTGGGGGTATGGTTTAGGGGTGATGATGGTTGTGCTGGGTTGACAGTTAGATGAGATAATCTTGAAAGTATCTTCCAGCTTCAATGATTGTGTGATTCTGTGAACTATTACGTTTACTCACATTGAGATCCTACATTCAGACTGGTCTAAAGTTCCCTTTTCCACACTTCCTCTTACAGGAAGAAGATAGAAATGCAAAATTATTACTGATGGAGAGACCTTGTTAAATATTGGGATTGTTATGATAATGCACGTGATGCCTACTAAAGCCTGACATTCCTAGAAAAACTACCAGCAGTGAAGGGTCTTCACAAGGTTATGTTTACATGGACACCCTTGAGTGTCATATTTAAAGTCCATTCAAGATTAGGAAGGTACTTAACCCTTCCCAGGGTTACTGTTCCAGACTCTCTCTTCAAACTCAAGCAGAATTCCATTTACACACAAGCCAGCACTTTAAAGCTTTCTTCCAGTCCTTCAGAACAGAAAATGCCTATGTAGCTGCTATAAAAATACTCCACGGCTCTGCAGCTATTTTAGGAAGCAAACTCATTGCAGGTAGAGGTTTACTAAGCTGGTCTGTTCTACTTCACGCTGCCTTCAGCGGAGCTGCCGGGCCCAGGGCGCTGATGAGGGAGGGGAATTTGTTGTCACCGAGACAATGCTTGGAAGGGGGGCTGTGTGGAGAAGCGTGTGGGGCTGGTGTGGGGCCCTGGCCCACGGTGAGAAGCTGCAGCCAACAGGAACGCTGTGCCTGGCACACCCCGAGGGGCTCTGAGCAGCTGCCTGCGAGAGATAGTGTTTCGTGGGGCTCGCCAGAGGCACTTGCGCGGCCGCTGCTCCTCCCCTCTCTGGGCTCCAGCTCGGCAGCACCGCAGGAGAAAACAGCCCACGACACTGAGCTTACTCCCAGCGCTGGCACAGCCCACGGCTTCATCACTCTTTAGGGGAAGAAGAAATAATTCATCAAAGTGTGATACTGAGGGCAATAAAATCCGTGCCTTCTAGAGAAGAAAACATTGCTGTTCTGTGACCGGGTCAGATGTTCACCCAGCTTCGCTGCTGCAAAAAGGCAGGGCTCAGGGTCTGTGTGCCCTGATGTTTTCCTTATCCAGCGCTGACCGTAGAGTTCCGGCTTTGACAGCTTTGTTTTTTTCCAAGCCAAACAAATGGCAATTTGAAAACCAAATGGTATGTTTTAGATGGGAAGGGCTGCTTTTCCTGACTCTGGAGAGAGGGATGTTTATGTGGGAAAAGGCTTTTTTAGAAGCACTGATATTACATTCTAGAGATGACAGATGGTCCAAAATCTGCATTGTGAGTTAGCCTACAGATTTATGGTAGGCTCATGATATGAAAAGGAACAGAAAAACTTATAACCTAACCAAACTAATTTCCAGGCTAAAAAAAGGTACAAAATATGGATTGCTTATCAACAGAGAAGCCCTGCATTATTTTCATAGAAAACCACATCACACTGAAAGTATTATTTTGGAATTATTTTGACTGATACTATGTGAATCACCTTTTAGGAAGTGTAAACACGTACAGAAATCCTAATTGAGAGCATAATCCTACTACATTCTGCGTATCTGAAAACTCAGTTCAGGTTATGGAAGACTTCCACCATCAAACCATAAGTGCTACCACTGTCTGAGGAAGTGGCAAGAAACAGTTCAAAAGCTCCTGTTCATCCACCCCTCACTGAAAGACAGCTTTAGACTTCTTGTGGTGTACTCATGGGACAGAATACAGGAATAAAAAATTAAATGAAACTATAACACACCCAACTCAATTGCAACATAATCTCCTTAGAGTATTGTTACTTCAGCTTCCCAGGGATGGAACATTACTAGAAGTGCTTAACTAAATGCAAGGAATATTTCAGCTCAATGTAATTTCAGAATTAAACCAGAAGATCTCTTTGGCCCAGATATTCAGCTAAAGCAATGAAAAATTCTGACTTTCCATGGAGTACCAATGATTCAATCCACCATAACAAATCAAGCAGTCCCAAGGCTGCTGTGAGTACCTCTGGGTCGTGGAGCTCTCTAGAAGCTCTTGGAGGAGGATGGAAACCCAGGGTAGATCTCTGCACTAGCCAAGGAGAGCAGTTTGGTGCAGAAACAGGTATCAGGTGTGGTCATGGCCAGCTTGGCGCAAAGCAGCCTGAGGTGAAATTTTACTACAGTTCCAATCCCCCTGCTGCAGGCAGGGCCACCTTCCAGTAGTGTGGTGGATATGGTGGGTGCTGGTAAATCAACAGTAAACAGCATTACTCCTTCCATCAGGAACTGACTTTCTTACATGTCTGACAACTCCAGAACATTAACCAGAACAACCAGAAGACCAAACATTTTGAGGGACCAGCCTCTATGTTCCGGAGCTAATATCTACCTCCTAGTTAAGTAAACAAATAAACAAAAAACCCACACACATCTTTAAAACATTTCTTCTCATTTTGATAACACATTTCAAAGAAGGATTTCAAAGTGCAGTATAAACATTATTGATGTGAATATCAAAGTTGGTGGCATTACTACTGATTTTGTATTATTTCTATTTCATTAGTGGTTTACATCTATTTTAAATTATAAGAAAGTGAGACTTATTAAAATCATACAGGAAGTTTATATCAGGAATGTGAACAGTGCCCAGTTTTCAACTCCAGTTTTAAAGCAAGAGTATAGGAAAGCTAAGGCAAGATGACTCTACAGGTAATTTCAGAATATTCAGCCCAGCTCTGTGCTTAGGTTAGCATGGGTATCAGAATCCCACATGCTAAATATAACAGCTGCAACATTGTCGGGAGTTCACAGGCCATGCAGACCAAGTTTCTCTTTCTGGCCCACAGACATAGATTGGTATTTCTTCTGGGTACTATAAACATTTTAGGGAGTGGCTGAGCACCTGCTTTCTTACTAGGACCTTTAAAACAAAGGAAAACAAGAAACTGCTTTTCATACAGCTTGAAAAAGAGAGACTTCTAGTCTTTTCTCACATGTATTTTACAAGGGCTTCTAGTATGAATTTAATAGAGCTCTTTCCTCCAGGGTCTTTACTCATTTCATTCATCCTTTTTAATCCCTCCATTTTATACAGCTAATAACAGCATTGTAATGAAATGCATGGTGCAACTGAGATAAACATGAAGGGAGAGATCTCCAGCTGGAGCTGAACTGATACAGAGCAGCCTCCAGTCTAACCCTAACATAAGGAAAGGAAAGCAGAAGGAAACACGCCCCTGTTCTGAAGCCACAGACCGCTAATGAATAATCAATCAGATCTTCCGGCTACACCTCTGAATTCAGCTTCAACTACCAGGACAACTATCTGTCTCTAATTAAAATAAATTAGAAGACAAATGACCATTTAGTGGCTAATCCTAAATCATGGTGTTAGGATAAGTGGTACAAAACAGCAGGTGGGAGAGCCTAAATAATACCCTGACCCAGCACCTCTTAGGGCTGTCCCAGGGCAGCATCAGCCCCATGGGGGTGACACCCATCATGACATGTCAATGGGAGAGGCTCCCCAGAGCACTTCACAGACTGAGGTATGACACTCATTATGGGATGCATGGGTAGACAGTGGACTAGGAAAATGAAAAGCACACCAAAATGACAGTACAGTGGCACCTCTTGTTTCACATCTTCTCCTTCCCATAACTCGCCCACAATGGTCATGATGTAAAATACCTACTGAACCTCTGAAGTTCTCCTGGAGAATATATGGTATGGGACAGCCAGCACCCAGCACTTTGGCTTCTGAGTTTCCATCGATAGTGCTCACTGCGGAGCAAGAGCACTTCCTGCAGGGTTGAATCTGGAGGAACCAGACTCACCCAGGAACAAAGGAGCAGCACCAACTCCCTGCCAGAGATAAATCATGAGCCCCAGGCCCCATCCAGTCAAATTTTCAGCATCTCCATCTCTGGACTCCTGTTTGTGTTTACTTACCCTTGCTTTGAAGAATTCTTTTCTTTATATTTATCAGAATTTCCTTTGCTGCAACTTGTTTCCGTTGCCTCTCCCCCTTTTGCTGTGTCTCCACAAAATGCCTTGCCCTACCTTCTCTGTAACAATCCACCACATTTTTGAAGACAGCAATGACATCTCTCCTTCACCATGTCTTACTAAGGCTGAGCAAACATCCCACTCATCTGTCCGGGAGCACCATATGCTCCAGTCCTCTTCCACTGGACTCACTGCACTTTGCCAGGGCCCTCCTTATACCAGGGAGACTCAAATAGGATGTTCTACTCCAGCCAGCAACTGTGACATCCCCTCACAGTTGCCAAATAGAGGGGAACGATCACTTTCTTCAACCTGCTGGATAGTCCTCTCACTAACCCAACCCTGTGTCTGTCCCTGGAAGAGAACAGCACTACATCATTCCTGTGATCAGAGGTACAGAAGCGCCAGGGATCCACTCCCCAAATGATGAGGAGATTCTTCCTTGCTGCTTGGAGAACCGTCTTCCTCAGCCCCACCACACCCTTTCCTCTGCAATTGCTGCAGTCCCCAAGGAGCTAAGCTGAGGAATACCCACTTGATTGCCAAGGGAAGCATGTGAAGAATAGTACCAAGCTGTCTTAACTCTGGGACTTAACACAGACCGGGTTGCTGTTAGCAAAGAGCTTCAAAAAGAGGGGTAGGGAGATGAAATGAGTATTTACAAACACTGCTTTAATTCTCTTGCTTAGTCATTTTTGGTGAGCTAGAGGAGCAGTTAGATTTCCCTTATCTCTAAAGCCACATACTCACATACAAGGCTTTGTGTCATTAACTGTGCAGTTTACTATAATGGTTTTATGGTAATGTTGTTGCATGATCTCTTTTTACATAAAGCCATGAGTTGGGAGGTCATTATCAGCTTATTTACCCCTATGCCAAACACCACGGCCCATGGTACATATCTAGAGATAAAATGACACATCCTTTCTTCTGCTGGAGCTGGGAACCTCACAGGGAAAGTAAATTACCCATACATGGTTAATAGTCATGCTATGATAATTTTTAAAAGGATCAGAGGCTGCAAAGCCTTGATCAAGCTAAAATTGATTTAAAGGGCTTTCTTAAATGACAGTCTCCTCCAGAGCCTCTAAATTTATCCTTTAGAAGTTGGAGAATTGTATTTTCAGGTTAAATGAAGAAAGACTAAATGAAACTGATCCTAAGAAAAATTATATTCAGCACTGTCGAAGGGTTGACCTATGTTAGTAACAGGACAAACTCCAGGGTCCAGGAATCTTTAATTTTTCTGATCTAATCATCCTAAGAGGCTCTCCAGGACTGTAACTGAGCACATAGCAGTACCCTAGACGCAGAATAACAGCACCTCTCTAAGTCTTACCATCTTCAATTAGCTCTCTCCAAGTCTTTGGGAAACAGTTGAGTTCTCAGATCCCCACTGTACATTTTGGTTCCACATCTGCCCAGCTGAGCATTCCCCTGGTTGGACATCCATCATGCAGTGCTGACACACAAAACCTGCATCTGTTGTGCCTCTAACTTGCTGGAGTTGGGCAGGATATTGTCACTGTTTCTGGCTCAGAGCATACCAGCACACAGTGTGGGCGGACTAATATACCCCAGGTAGAGATTCAGTGGCCCAGCCTCCAAAATTCATGCCCATCCCCTCAGTAACACTTACATATTGCCCAGAACTGCAGCTCAGGTTAAATATTTCTGACTTTCAATTCACTTTGCAGGTGCGTGGGACACATACAACTCAAGCAATTTGTACAGAGGATTCTAAAATACCTTTGGTTTTGCTCAACAAAGAGTACCTACGTACAAGTGTATATACGCCAAGACAGAAATACTGGAACTTAGACACATTTCCTCAGCCACTCTGGGATGTTTCTTAAAATGCAAGGCGTCTCTTCTGAACTTTGAAATCTCTCCATATCTATTTAACTTTCCTACATCATGATTCACCTCAAAACTGAGTATACTTCTGCTACAAAGAGACAATTCCTTCCCTATTCCTCCCAAATAATTATATCTTGTTAAGTACCTCCAGGTTTTGTACTCCTTGACCAATATTCAATTTCTTTTTAAATTTCTGATATGTCCCAATCTTACCATAGCTTCTCCCTGAAGCTTAACAGGTTAAACACTTTCCTCTTACACCAAAGACTAGATTTCAATCCCTGTAATATTCTAGTAAGTGAAGTTTGGGTCTTTAACTAAAGGTAAGAGAGAGAAAGGGGTTTCTTTTCACTTCCACCAATTTTTTACAGCACAGCTACTATTCACCAACATTTTTTTAACAACCAGCTATTACCTAAAGTGCAGGCAAGACTCACTAGTGAGGACAGGCATCTGCTGAAGCATTTCATGGCACAGCACCTCATACTGAGAGCTTTACAACGACATCCGACAATTCTAGATTTTGGACAAATAGATACCTAAGGTAAAAACCTTTAGAGAAGCCTGAAATGACAGACATCTACACGTTCCATTGACCATGCTGGAAATTAAATGGCTTTCACCACTGGAAATCAGCAGCTTGGTCACAGCTCAGGCAGTGTGAGATCTAGAAGAAGTTGCAGTTTCCAGGCACTGCTTCTGTGCCAGCCTTTACCACCTCCATCATTACATAGTGAGAAAATATCACTGTGAGGACATCTTAGCAATTCCCACATTTGCTCATTTATTCTCGTCAGGTGATTTCTTGGAAGCAATTACATTTCCATTCAAAATAAAGCATCAGACAATAGTTCCTCAGAAAAGAGCACGCACACAGCCTTGCAGGTTCAGAGTACAAATGAAAATATCTGATCCCCACAGATATATGCAATATATGCACATATTAGAAAAGTTGGGATTTAAAATCCAGTTTCACAATTTGGTGAAGAGATGAAGGGGTTTCACTCAGGTTTTTTTAATGCCTCAAGACAGCACTATTGCTATCCAGATACTCAGTCCTCCTTCTGACAGAAGATGGCATTTGCATTCAATTTTGATCTCTCCTAGACTTCTCATGTCTCTGAATTTCAGGCTTTAGCTGAGAGCCTTAGAGAGTAAAAGGGATAAGTCATGCCGCTCTCTTCTATTCTGCATTTCCCCAAACACAAGTGTGTTCAGATCAAAGCCTGTGACACAGGCACAGCTCCATTCCTACACCATGAGGAATACTGCTTTGTCTCGGGCGTGGGTAAAAAGCCAGTGCATTGCACTGGAAAAGGCTTTACCTCTCTTCTTTCTTTTGGCTTAGCGACTTCACCTCTTTTCCATTCTCACCTTCCCTCTCACACATATACCTTTCAGCTGGCAGCTACTCAAAATATAAAATAAAATATAAACTGAGGCCTAGGAGCCAGATGGAGACTTCACAGAAATAACTTGAGAGGAAAGCAAAGGGGAAGAGAGCCAATTCTTGTAGGACCATTTCAGAGATTTCTAAATAAGCAGCTGCTTGAGAAGGCAGCTTGTACTTTTTGTGGGAACGCCCACACTGTGTGCTATCTTATGTATGCTTTTCCATCATTTCTTATTCATTAATACTGCTGGTTTAAATGCCACAGTCCAGTGTTTGTTCTCTTTCCCAAGCAAGGGGATTCACACAGAAGGATGACAATGTTGCAAGTGACACTCTAAACAAAGCATTGCTATTTGGAAGTGAAATGGTTAAACTGTTTCAAACACATGTAGCTGTACAAAATGTCTCTGGAGAATTGGATTTACACAGACTTCAGCCATTTATGGCCTGACTGCCCAGAGTGAGGTTTCTTGGTTTCAAGAATATACATAAATTATAATATTGTTTGAATAGGGACCTGATTTGTTACAGCCAAGTATCTGCAAACCTCAGCAGAATAATAACTGAAAAAGAATGCTGAGCTATTCCAGTGCCTGTATAGCACATCTGAGTGCAAAAACCTCAGGACACACTATATCAAAGAGATGAAAAATATCAAATCTATAAGTAAATCCTTGGTGGTGGGGGGTATGATTTTACAGAATGGGCTTACATGAGATTAAATATGAATTACCACAAACTACATGGAAAGCAGACTGGTTCACTTATAAGTACCATGCAAAATCAGGCATAGTATTTACAAACTTAAAATGCATCTCCTCCCTCATGGACAGCAGGCAAGATCTTTCACTGGCTGTTTGCACTCTCTCAAGCAGCTCCGCTGATTCTGCAGTGATCTAGGAATAATATGTAGAAACAGGCATAGGGTGTTTGTCATCAATCACCTATGTCACATCCCCTCAGGCCCTGGAAATGGCTGTCGGTGAGCTGCTGGGATTCCCAGTTCTGGAAAGCCTGCATAGCAGCACTGGTTTAAGGTAGCCAGGATCAGGGATGAGCTCAGAGCTAATGGCAGCAGCCATGGTCAGCCAGCACCCTCTGTAACAGAGCTTCACACACGGGTACAGGCATGAAGCATGAGAGGTTACAGAGCTTCTACTTGTCTGACATGATTAAAGTAGCTTTAAAAATATATGTGCTAGGGTGCAAAAAGGCATTAGGATTCTTTAGATTGAATCTAAAGAGAAGGTGGTCATGCTCTTCATCCTCAGCTCTCCGTGGGTATTAACACTTCTTAGAGAAAAGCTTGATAGTGAAGCTCATCCGAGTTCCAGAGCTGAGGTCAGAGGTGTCTTGATTACAGGCTTTGGGATGGCCCATTCGATTGGCTTCGGTTGCTGAAGTGCAGGTAAAGCCATATTCCTATTTAGTGATGAAATTCCCAACACTGAAATGAAAGGATAAAATAACTGTCCTGACAGACTCATGCTTTTAGGAGCCCTCTATCCTCGATCTATCACCACTCAAAGGGCAGTTTAACTCGCAGCTCATAAAGAACACAAGTCCTCCAGTGAACTGGCCAACTTCTGTCCTGTAATATTCAATTTTCTAGGATGCAGCTGGCACCCTCTACAAGGCCCTCGCCATTCCGAGTTACAAACACAACCTTAGGTCTCCCACCTCGGTAGGTTCACACTGCTCACTGACCCCAGCCAAGCTGCACCAGTTGACACAACTTGAAGCTCTGGTATTGCCTTAGGGATGAGAAAATTATCGAGGTTTGCATTGAACCAGCATTTTTCAGCTATTTATTTAGTTTGTCTACAGAAAATCCAGCCTTAATTCTTCAGGTTTACCACAAACTAGGACTCGGAATTTTTGTGGCAGTTCTTGCTAAAATTTGGCAGTGGACCACTTAGCCTACTTATATGGGCAAAATAGAGAAGCTGTAATTATTCCAGATACAAACTTTTCTTTTCCCCCTCATGTACTGTGACTTTTTTCTTAGAAGGTTACATTAAGAAGCTTTCTGTTGAATTCCATAATTTTTGTTTGGATGATCACACTTCATTTCACACGGATTCTGTAACTCTGATCATGTGGCTGTAAGGCTTTTTTGAGCACATGAAATGATACACTTATTTGATTGCTAGATTGGAGAAAAGAGTTTGTGCAATTCCTGATGGATTGAAGAATCTCCAAATCTTCTAAGTGAATGTGTGCTTCCTCAATTATCCCTAAATGTTCAGGTGCTAAGAATTCCCATCTTAGAGTCAGCTGTAACAGAACACACCATACACAAGGATCTCACAATGCTGTTCAAATACTGATGAACCCAGCTTTGCTTAGTGCAGTGAGATGGGAGATCACAAGCAGACACCAGGATAGGCAGTAGAACACAAGGATTTTTGTGGACCTGTTCAAAATGACCACAGAAGTGTG
This sequence comes from Gymnorhina tibicen, assembly GCA_013399875.1. Classification (NCBI taxonomy): domain Eukaryota; kingdom Metazoa; phylum Chordata; class Aves; order Passeriformes; family Artamidae; genus Gymnorhina; species Gymnorhina tibicen. The sequence goes on from VXAZ01007004.1 coordinate 670,937, forward strand.
TTGCAGGCTCATGACAGTTACAGCTATATAAATATCCAGATATGGATATATCTATTAGATAGATTATATCCTGAGAAAGCATCATTAGACCTCAGGTTCTCCATAAATCATTAGAGTCAGCAGGGGATTGGTTTGACTGATTGCACTCTGACAGCTATGAAAAGAGGTGAGCACAGCATAACAAGCATGAGAAAATTCCTACAATATTTATGTAGGAAACAATTTACTTTTAGTTCAGTGTCTGTGTTTTTAAGGTGTGTTTTAAAATAGAAGCTTCCTCTCTGCATTTGATCCTATGAGAAAGACCCTTTCTGTATATAGGACAGCAGAGTGTGTTGCCATGGAAATTATTATGATCTACTTAAATTCAACAAATCCAGCCTTATGGGGTATATTCCCCAGAGTATCTCAATTTAATTATTAATGTTCTTTCTAAACAGCAACATCTTTCTGTTTTGACCAAAATCTTTATAAGCAGAATGAAAACAATAAACCTAGAAAGCAGAGTCCTTTGTTCAGCTACAAAACAGGTACAATTAAGCCAGGGAAAATGCAAACAGCCTCCAGGCTGCCCTGACAATGTGCTTTAACTCAGACCTAGACAAATTGTTTGGAAGGGGGAAAAGTCTCATTCAGTGCTTGTATCTACCATGCCCCTCGCCTCTCTGCTGCGATTTCCAGCAAAAAATACCAGCTAGGATAGCGGGCTTTTTTGAAGAGAGACATGTTCAGTGGAATCTAAACACTGACCATCAATTCATTTTCATATAACCACCTGTCTTGCACGCATTCCCAAGTCAAACCACTCAATCTTTTCCCATGAAATATGTGACTAAACCCAAAGCCTTTTAGCCTCAGGGCAGCTCCAGCATCCATCTCTCTCTTTCACATGTCACCATGAATTCTGCAGGTAGATTTTAGGAGCCAGTTTGTGTTACTGAGCCTGATCTAACACTGGGTATAGTTTCTTGTGGGTCACATAACCTGAGTGGCTCATAGGTCTAAGTTTAGATGTGCACAGACCATGTCCTCCCAAGTCCACAGCAGAAGAGGCAGCAGGACAAGCAGAACCTTTCCATGAGCAGAATGAGGCTCAAGAGCCTCAAACTGCTCATCCACAAAAGGGCCTAAGGCAGAGCATGGCCCAGAGCAGTCCTGTGGGAACTGCCCAAGCTAGAACAACCACCTCATCACAAGGGCTGTTTGATGTGACCTGCAGCTGGAGAGAGCTGCTCTCCTCACTTGCTCGCAGCAACTCTCAGAGCATTTGTGCTGAAGACATCAAGACAAAGGTAAAGATGAAATATTGTGGTGAATGGAAAAGGTCGTCTTCCTGTGATTGCTCTGCTCTTTACCGTCACCAGGTGTTTCCCATCTGTCCTCCCTGGAAGTGTTCTTCCTGAAATGCCATAGAAGATTCCTGGTTTCACTTCTCCATGAGTGCTCCTCACGGACTGACAGCCAGGAGAGCTCTGCCACAGAAGAAGTTTGTCTATGTAAAACATCCCAGAGCATCCCTGGACTTTTGGCCATTGGCTCGGAAGTTTCAGCTCAGAATTCATATTTACCTTGCCCCTCCAGTTCTGCTCCAGGGGAAGGTCCCACATCAGGGTCTACCATGTGTAAAACAGAACTGGTAGTTTACATGGACAGAGATTATCACTAAGACTATTTCACAGGTACCAAATCAGGAAAGAATAAATAATTTGCCCTCTTCCCACAGGGAATGTACAGCACTGCACTGAATCCAGGCTCTTGGTATTCTCATATAAAATCTGCAGCACAAGCCCTTTCCTTGTATGAGGTTGGTTATTGGTTATAAGCCTCCCTCCAAAACATGAGGCAAGAAATGCCTGTCAGTTTTTTGCTTTCCTCTGTAAACATTTATTTATAGGCTGGAAAAAAGAAATAGAATAAATGAGCTGAATGAAAGGAAGCAGCAGTATGAACTCAACAGAACAGAAGTGTTTCTTCTGCAGGAGCTGCAACTGTTCATTGATGCTGATAGCACTGGATTGCCTGCTAGATTCACAGGCAGGTACACACATGGTCCTGGCATCCCTGGTATCCATCCAAAAAGGCACAACATTTCAGACATGAGGAGCATTCTTTGTAGCTCCTCACAAATAGGTTCTTCAATGTTGGTTTTGTTGTCCTGTAAAATTTGCCATTTTTGGAAAGCAGCGTATTACTACTGGCTCCATGAGAGAGAAAGGGGAAAGAGAGACTGCAGCTTTATTGACAATTGATTGACTCCTTCTTTGAAATTGGATGTTTATTTATTAGAAATTAGTACATGAGCAGTATGGGATGCAGCAAGTAGCATTTGAAGAAACAAGAATTCCCTAAGCGTGACACCAGCTGTCCCCCTGTCACTGCCAAGAGTCAATCTCCAACTTGACACCCAGTCCTCTGCTTCCATATAAATGTGTGTCCCTTCTGAAACATAATCCTTGCTCTTCATTTCTACTTACTGTACAACCAGCTTCTCTCCTTTGATGCCATCCCTGCCCCTCTTCTGGCTCTGTGACCACTTTTACCAGCCTGCAGTCACTGCTTTACCACCCAGAGCAAATTAAAATCCCTTGCCCTCCCCTTCTCTTGCAAAATGTGTCTGCAAGAAACAAACAGCAGGGTACTCTGCTAAGGAGTTATGCCCATTCTGAGGCTCGCAGCAAAAGATGGAGTGGTTCTGTGTACAAAGCTTGGGAAAGTACCTCCCATGTTTCTAGCTCTGGCATGGTGCTCCAGGTCTGGAGTGCCTTCCCAAGTGCTACCTGTGGAATGATCAGGCGTGTCCTGTTACCTCAGTCATTCTCTTCAAAAGCACACAAGTCATGGAAAGATAAAACACAGTCTTCATTTTGTCACTTCTTCTAGCTCTTTCTCACCACTTTGCTCACCATCTGTTTTGCCTGTATTTTATCAGTTTAAATTCTGCCTTACTACATGCATGTGAAATGCCAAATCAGAGCATGAACATTGTAGCAGCAATAGTGTCACAGAGAAATTACTGAGGAGCATAGGATCAGTCTCAAGAATTATTCACCTAGAATGCAGAGTTGCATGTATTTATACCTTATTTATTTTTCATTACTACCGAACTGAGGAGAACCAGCTAGAGACTAACCCCCACTGTCTAGGTGTTGTAAGATAAAAAATACTAAATGATCTTGCTCATTTAAAAATACTAAATGAACTTGCTGCCCAAAAGAGTTTGCAATCTAAGTAGCATACCAGTGATAACAAAAGTATGTGAGACCTTCCCTGCAAAAAGCAGCATGTGATTAACTTCACCCATACAGGTGATCTAAGGGAGATTTTGCCATATGAGTGTTTTGCTTGCAAAGAGCCTGATTACATGGACGCATCCCTCCATTAGGCCATTTCACCTCACAAGACCTACCTGAAATCTGAGTGGCCCCAGTGGGCATGACAACAAAAGGAAATCTAGACTCAGATACTTGCTGCCTAATGAGGGCATAGAAGAAATTCTGTCATACAAAGGTTCTGCAGCAATCCAAACTGGCCAATACTTCTGCAGCACTCAGACCTTCATCCACCTTTATGATTAGCCTGAAAGTTTCCAAAATATCAGCTCTGTCTGCTGAGACACGGAAGCAGAAAGACAAATGCAGTGCTCAGTACTCAGAAGCAACTGCTCAAGAAGTAGGAGGCATGATTGTGTCATCCTCCTTCATCCAATTTATACCAAGTATTTCCCTTTGACCCAGCAGCTCTCCATGCAACACCACAACCGCTGATGGAAGCTCCTTAGAGATGCCAGTCTCACGCTGTTAACTGCAGTCAGAGCACAGAAGAGTGTTTCTCAACCTTTCCTATTCACTTCATGCAAACCTTTAAAAGAAACACAGAGCTCATTTTATATCCGACTGTTGCTTAAGGATAGATGAAAAATAGTAAGTTACATGGAATAGACAAAATGTTGAAATGTTAATATTTTACAAAACTGTAATTCAATAGATATAATTACAAAACTTGTAACTAAAAAACTAAAGTAAAAGATGGTGTCTTCTGTCTAAATCAGTTAGTACATAACTGCCTGTATGAGGGTTTCTGGTTTAGAGCTGAACAATTTCCATTGACTGATGTTTTGCGGACTGCCAGCCATCTGTGAACCACAGCTCAAGTACCTTGGATCTAAATCTCCCTCCTGTGACTAGGAAACCAATTTTAGGCAGTGTAGTGCCTGGCTTAGTAGCCTGCATTAGTCTGGCTGTTGCTTTCTGCTAACTGGCACTAAGGACACCACTGAGGATCTGAAAGGCAATAGGTCATGATTCAAAATACTTTGGTTGGTTGACTGCTTCAGGCAGCATCTAAGTCTGTAGTTTTGGTCTATCTCTTACAACCATCCAAAATCCATACAAAAAGCCACACACACATTTCCCAATTCCCTTTATCAGGTTCCCTTTTATTAATTTATTGAGCAGGGAGCCTGGAGGAAATATGTTACCTGTTACTCTGTGGAATACTGGACACATCACTTGATCTCCGTGTGTCTCGGCACTCTTACCTGTACAACGGCAGTAAAAATCCTTCTAATGACACAACACTAAATTAATGCTTCAAAATGCTTTAATACAGTGAATGGAAAGGGTCCCACAAAGGCAAAATACTGCACTAAGGCAGCTGCCAAGGCCAAGCCCCTTGGCTATATTCCATAGCTTCCAGGCTGGTAAAACATCCTTCCTTACCACACCAGAACCAGTAAGATCTGTGATGTGCACACCAGAAAACCTTTCCCACTGGGGCCAGGAGCATTTCCAGCACATCTGTGCTTGGGCAGGAGAATCTGGGTCACGGCTGCCAGAGCAGCAGGCAGTGCTGTCCCCTGCAGCGTGATCACACGGTCACATTTCACATCAAGGGCACAGAAAATGTCACACCTGCGCTGGGCGCTCCTCTGTCACTTACTGTCACCAACAGGTTCTGCCCCCTCAGCAGAGCCAAAGGCTGCAGCAGGGATGCACATGAACTGAGCTGGCAGCCACAGAGACCATGTGCTCTTCACACGAAGGATAGCAGCAGTGCAAGCCTGCAGCCTCTGTTTTGGAGGGATTACACCACCTTTTTAATAGGTAAAGTTTATTAGTAAACTCTGGAAGTATGGCAGGTGGTCTGCCCTTCCCACTTCCCAGCTCCAGAGCACAGAAGAGACTACTGCAAACTCATCCCATAGCTTTGACCGGGAGCTCAAGCTGCAGTTTGGGTCCTTTGCTGTATTTTCAGGTAATTTTACACTGCTGGTGTGAGGCCTGTAGAGAGCAATGAACACCTGAATCCTTCATGTCACCTGCCAGCACCAAGTAAATAAAGCAGGCTGTGAAAGACCTTCACATATGTGATGTATGTCAACTGAAATGCAAATACTGATGTATCAATAACCAATACATGATATATATCAAGTGATATATATCAACTGGAACCTAATGCTGACATATCAATAACCAACAACTTGAAGCTGTGTTCTGCTTTTACGAGAGCAGCCCTTGCCTGCCTGAGTGGATCCTGTCTCTGCCTCTCATAAAGAAGACACAAGTTATCATTTTCTACCATCAGATAATATCCATGATATGACTTTCCAGGTTTTGTTTCATTCATGAATTTCTTCAGGCTTCCCATACAGTTGAAAAGCGGGAGGAGGAAGGATCTGCTAAGTTTCTCTAAAATGGAAATTCTTTACTGATATAAAGATGAAATCAATGTCTGACTCAGTAGCACTATGGATTGACACCAGATGAGCATGGGGGTGGCCGATCTCACACAGCCTTGCTAAAATGGCATCACAACAACCAAGAAAGAGAAAGCCGACAAACTGTGACGGGGAAGGAGATTTCATGCACCATTTTAAAGAGTTTGGTTACCCTTTGATTTTGTTCAGAATCCAACTATTTCCCAGGACAGCTGGAAGAAAGGATGTCTGTGACAGATCCGCAAATCCCTGTTACTTCCACACAGGGACAGGAATTCCCAGTGAACATATCTAAAGATGCCATTCTCTTTCACATCAAAACATAAGAGATCAGAGAGGCCATTACTGTTATTTTGATTTAAAAGAAAATAAATGCAGGCCAAAAAGCATAATTAAGGCTGTGGATTTTCACCATGAAGAACGTATTTAACCATTTTATAATAATTTGCAATGCACCTCTAAGCTTCTCACAGGAGGGATTCAAATGCCTAAGTCATCACACAGTATCATCTCATGTACTGATAACCTGTCTAACCCAGCCTCATTTCTACTGACATTTCCTTCCTCTGCCACGTGTTCCAGATGGAAAGGCTTTCAACAGGCCATGTGATGTGCCCAGCTTTCAGAATGGGAGCCAAAAACCTTTATTTTCTGCATGATCCCAAGCACATAAATCAAGTTTCATGTTTCTGAGAAAGAACAGGATTTCCATGCCAATACAATAGGCTGCATTTATATACACCCCTTTTAACTTCAAAGTGCCTGTAGGCAACAGCCAAAAGCAGCCACCCAAGATTGCCAGTGCTGTGCACTGTAGCTGAACTGGTCTGCAATAACAAAGACAGATCCCAAGTCCTTCTCCTAGAGAGGCCTCTACCATTTGAGGCAAATTGAATCTCCTTTGAAATGAACAGCAATAACCTGTAGTTGGTAGGACAGACCATTGGTCCTTCCTGGTCTGCCTCAGGGAAGATAAATTCAGAACAGTTCATTACACTTCACAGATGAGGAAGCTGAGATACAGGTGCTCCAGGATGTCCTTTGAGATGTACTCAGAAATGAAGAATAAAAAAGGGGCTGTAATTAACCCATGAATAATGATGTTATCCCATTCCAGTTATTGGGAGACATAGAACAAGTAACTCCAAGACGCAACAATTGCAATTCCAGTGATCACAAGCATCCCTTGGTGCAAAAGTCACTGTAAACCACTGCCATGAGAAAAGAAATAACCCAATTTTGTTCTCACTGAGGTGAGTGAAACAACTACCTGGGAGGAGTACCACAGGAGAATGAGAATTGAGCTCTCAGAGGAAAAAGATATCCAGGGACATGATTAGCTTTTTGTTTCGCATTTGTACAGTATCTCGTGCAGATGCTGAACATAATGAAGCCTTTGACTTTAACACACAGCTATGGCAGTATAAGATGCTGCTCTGAAGTTATCGTTTCTCTTCTACGGGTTCTGAGCACACAGCTCTGTGGGCAGAACTGAACCAGCCAGCACTCTGGACACAAAGTCCAAACACTAAAGGTGAAATGAGGTAAGAGAAGGTTTGCAGACTTCCTGCTGAAAAAGGTGAGAAGTGCTCATGGGTTCTTCTCCTTCAGCAATGTTTTAGAAATAGAAACTGCCAGGACAGAGCCAGTAACAACCAAATCAGAGACAGTAGAAGCAGCAAAGCACCAAAGAGACAAAGCAAAGGCTTGCTTTTTGTTTTGAAGCCCTTTCTATTAGCTGAGTCATATCAGACATAACCGCTGTGGAGATCAGCAGAAGTCATACGAGCACAAAGCAATATTCACAGTGTGACTAAACCACACCACACCACTTTCCTCATAATCCTTATCAGCTAATAAGATTTAATAAAAAAACCCCAACTACATAGACACAAGCAGAGGGAAAAAAAGCCTGAGCAGGTGGCCATTCTACTTAAAGCACAGCTATCTGTACTGATGGACCAACTAGTGATTCATAATGAGATGGGAAAACCAGATTAGATGGATTAAATCTTTGCCATGATCCTAATCTGAAGACCACTGTACACCAAGGAGTCAGGGATCCAACTCAGCGTTACCCTGAATAGGTGCAGGTCTGTGCTGTGCTGCAGGTGTATCCTGGCTGTCTGGCCTGTGTTGAGATGCACATACCTCCTGGATGCAGGAGCAACTTGCTCGTCACCTGACATTAAACCATCTTTGTCTTCATCTAAGTGTAGTAATGAGCTCTCTTGTGAACACCGTTTTCATCTGGCAGTAGGAGTGATGAATGGAAATGTCTTCAGAAAAAAAAAGAAAATGCTGTGAGAGCTGAAAAGATCAAAGTGTAAGGGAACCTTTCCACAGACAGATCTGCATGGTGTGCTGCGTCAGGCTGGGGTGCTCTTCCATGTCAGACACCTCGGGGCTTCCAGGATCTGATGGAATGTAAGATTATTTACACTCTCCTCTTTTTCTTCGCAATGCTACCTCTAGCAAATGGTGTTTTAAACAACATTCTAAAGAGTCCAAGTTTCTTGCTGGGATCATAACAAACGAGAACTTCCTCATGCAAAACATTCTTAAAGGATGGATGTATGTTCAGTAGTGGAAAGAAAGTGGTGACCAAGCTTGGCTTGCCCTAGGTTTCCTTGCAAAATTCTTACTTATTAGTGTGACTACTAAATAATTAATATTTACACTGCATATTCATTATTTGCTACTGAAAATGCAGCATAACAAATAATTGTTACTGCCCTCTGCACAGCTGATTCCATGCTGTGACATTATTCAGACAACACTGAAGAGAACAGGAAGGTCTGTGTGCTCAGCTAATTACCTGACTGGTCAACTGCTTCAGGTCCTGCCCCTATCAGATTTTTACCCAGTCCATGTGTCTTAGATTAAATCATCTGTGTAGAAGAGCATGTGCTGAGACAAGTAAGTTAAACTACCATCTCTGTGTAGACATTCTTTGTTCTTGAGGATTAGCTGGGTTACACGATAATGTGGTTTTTTTCAAAGTGGAAATTAGCCTAGTACAGAAGAAAGAAAAGCTGCCTTAGACAATACATGCTACATCTCACATTGTTGGCAGAGATGTCTGCACAGTTATACTGTTCAAATTAAATCTTTTAAATATTTAACACGCTTTCCCAGAATGAAGTGCAAGCCAGTAATGGCTAGCTGCAGGTGAATCCAGATGACAGTCCTCCAGGGGCTAAATTCAACTCCAGAGTCCCCTAAAATCTTTGTATCTGACACTCAATGTCTTACTGATACAGAGACATAACTAAGATGAAGGTGAATTTTCCTTTTGATGTTTCATCTCATATGGCGAAAGAGACCTTGAAAATGCTTTCTGGAAACATGCTGATGGTGCAACATCATGGCATGTTTCTTGCAGACAAAGAAAGTGACAGGCCCTCGCAGACCGTCTAAAATAACTTAAGAGCACAACAGATGTTCTCCTGAATCTGCAGGAGATGCATCTATATGTACATGACAGAGGAATCTGGTGAATTATTCATCTGATGCCATATATTAGCCTTCCCCAGTCACATTTCCAGAAGGGAGATCAGCCATCCTGCTGCCCCACCTTAAGCCTGTAATCCCCGTCCTCCACGAATTTTCCAAATGGCATCAAAAATGCCTTTTCTCTCACTAAACCTCTTCTCAGGTGAGGCAAATAAACATATACCTCGAGCTTGCCCCGTTTTCCCCTGTTGCCTGGGAAGAATTTTCAGGGAATTTTTACACGTATTCCCTAGTGCAGTTTCAGCCATGGAAAAGCTGTAGGACAAGTGCAAAGAGCCACACGCTTCTTCTCCCAGGGTGACAGGTTAAAGGGAGAGCGAGACCGTCTTTTAAGAGGGTGGGCGGCAAGTTGCAAAGAGAAAAGGAATATTTGACATTTCTTTTGCAAAACAGACAGAAGAAAGCGGCGGCGGCGGCTGAGAGACCCCGCGGCCGCCTCTCCCACGCCCCCTCGCGAGCCCCCGGCCGCGCCGAGCCCGGTAACAAAGCGCCGCTGCCCAAATCCATGTCCATTTTCCCACCCGTTGATGCTCCATTCCCCCTCCGGACCCCGAGCCCGTCCATCGCCGAGCGCCGGGCGATGTCACCCGCTCTCTTTCTCCCCTGTCACCTTGCGCTGTACAGCGCGACAGCGCTTTGCCCTCCACCCCGCGGTGATTTTCTCATGCTGGAAAATCCCATCCGACCCACCTACCTCCTGCCTCACCCTCCGGGCAGTCGAGCGCCCCGGCCCCGACAACAACCTGCTAAATTTAGCCCAGTATCCACAGCAGGGGCGAGCGGGACCGGCGGCGCGGACACCGCACACACACACGCGGACATGGGGGCACACCGGGCACACGCTGCAGGTGCCGAGCGGCAGCTACTCACACCACTAGCCTGGAGATGATCCATGAGACCATGGCGCTGCCGTGTGCCGCAGGGCTGGCTCTCCCGGCAGGGAGGGCTCGCCCGGTGTCCTCGCCCGCTGCCGGCCGCCGCCCGAGTGCGCGGGGCGGGCGGCTCGGCCATCCGGCCCCGCAGCCTCAGCGCAGCCTCACTGGCGGCACCGCCCGCAGCCAACGCGCAGCCGGGCCCAGCCGCCCACACTGGGCAGGGCCCGCAGCCGCCCCCCGCGGGAGGAGGAGGAGCCCCCCACGCTCCCCGCTCCCGCCGGACTCCCCAGCGGGAGACCCCAGGGCGTGCGCGGAGCTTTGGGGTGCGGAGGGGGTCCCTGCCCCACCCGCGGCACCAGGCAGGTACGCGGGCGCTTCTGGACCACCGCAGCCGAGCAGGACACGAAGGAAACCCTACAGACTGCTCACATCAAAGTAAAGGCAAAACTAAGGCACGGGGTCGAGCGGTGTCTTCGATCCACAGAAAGAGAAGGATTTCCCCATTTCCCCACATCCGTCAAAGTGTCCAGACACAACGGACAAGGGTATTGGCCACACGAGCCAGGTAAATTCCCATCATCATCAGTGATGACAAACAGCAATCTCACCTCGACATCAGTTTTCATTAGGGGGTCTCACGGCTGTCAAGTCCAATTTCCATGAGGAACAGCTGCCTACGCACACAACAACATATGTTGGCTTGACCTGCAGCTTGTTCTAAGTTTCCTTTGGGTTCTTCTCCTTTCTTTCACTGGCACATGCCAAATGTGGCTAGATTGCTTGAAATCATCTTCCCCTGCTTTGGTTTTTCTCTTCTACTGGAAGCACACATGCCCATGGCAATTCATGATGAGGTTTTGTCTTGCAGTAATCCTGAGATCTCAAGCTTGCCACCAGACCACCCTCAAGCTTCACTTGGAGGCTGGTCTGTGGACCAGCTGGCCTGTTTTTGGCATTAAGACCAGGGCTCCAGCCACCCTGGGTGCACTGCAGGATCCTTGCCTCCATGCCCCACACATTGTTCTTTCTGAAGACTGGGCATCTGCAGCAAAGTTTCCCTGTCATTCTGAGACAGCATAGCTGAAAGAGGCTGAAAATCTCTCATGTATTGTGAGTAACCTGGGAAGAACTCTTACAGGGAGAGACTGAACGTTTCAAACCAGAGGCAGCAGTTCTAGGAGCTGATCACAGACTTCTCTAGTCCCAGGTTACCACTGACATCCTCACAGCCCTGTCCACAGTACCCAGCCCTTATCATAGAATGGTTTGGTTGAAAGAGACCTTAAAGGTCATCTCGTTCCAATTCCTGCCATGGGCAGGAACACCTCCCACTAGACCAAGCTGTTCAGCCCTGCATCCAGCTTGACCTTACACCTCACCTTTCTTCTGCTGAGCTCAACAGTCCTCCCTAACAGGATCACCTTTTCTTATGGCTCTCTGGATCTGGTCCTCAGAAAACCAATATGTCTAGGGGCAGACAGACCAACAACCCACAGTCTGCAGGTAAAGCTGCAGACACAGACAGACACGTAGTTAAAGTTCAGCACCTCTAGAAATTAAATTTCGGGGAACATGTGCACGGCTGCGCTGCTCCGCTGGCCGCAGTGGATCCGCTCCTCCAGCAGGGGGAACTTCCACGCCGCGCTGTGACCTGTAACGCGCCGTCACCTCCGCACCGCAGCTGCGCTACGGCAGCGCTTCTGCTCCCAACGCCCGAATTTTGGGTTACAGACCGGCCGGGGACCACAACTGCAGGTATGGGGCCACCACACACTCCTGCCTCAGGGACTGTAAGGGTCGAGAGTAGCAGCGTCGCTCCAGCCAGCACTGACTGCGGTACAGGCACCACAAAGGCAGGGCTGGGTGGTGTGCTGCGGTAAGCAAGTGTAAATTAGCCGTCCTCTCCAGGCATGCTTGCTCTAAGTAAGAACTGCCTTCTCTCCAAAAGAAGCCATTAGGTCATCCAGCCCAAATTCTTGAAGCAGTGAATCATCCTGTGGCTGTCTTGCTTGTATATCGTAGCCAAATAAGTACTTGGAAATCTGTTATCCAAGACTTTTCCTGTGTCAGGATTATTTAGTAGGAGCTTTTAGATTGCACGTTGGCAGACAATCCACAACATTGTTACAGTTAATGATGGGATATTATCAAGTACAAGGCACAGATGTCTCTGCAAGAATATTTGTGTCATCACCACAGTACACAGAACTTGCCACTTAGTACTTGCTGCATATTTCAAGCATAGTACTTGCTGCATATTTCCTGGACCAACAAGAGAAGATATTGGATCATAAAGACAGATAATACAGAGGACAACACCCAAAGCTGCAGCAAAACGTTTTAGTACTCAAATCATAACTCAGCCTTATGTCCTCTTGGCTCCTGCCAGCCTCTTCCAGCTCACCATGTTCACTGCAACTCCTGCCAGTTGCCATTGCTGCTGACCCCACTGCTCTTTTCTGGGCAGCAAACCTCAGAAAGGTTTGAGGATTTTTTTTCTGGCTGGCAGCAGTCTCTGACAGGGGCAAGCAGGACATGGACCCCTCTTGTGCTGCTGCTTTGTACACAACTGGCACAATCACCACTTGATGACTGTTGACTGATCTTAAGCCTCAAATGTACACAGTTAACAAGGTAGTCTGGTGATGGCAAACCTAAGGAGCCCGACTGTGAATGCAGGGAGCTTTACTGAAACAGCTGTTTGGTAAACACAGGGTGAAGGAGAGAATTCAGCTCCACTGAGTCACCAGTGGAAGGGTGACAATGCCCCCTACCTACTCCTCATGGGCTGTGTCTTAGGACAAGTCACACAGCTCTGTGTCTATGAGCTCTGCATGTGACATCCCAAGCATCCTGGAAAGAGGCTTTGCTTGAAGAAAGCCTTCCCTTTGCTGTTAAACCACCTCATCCAGTCCATAAAAAACCAAACCAAACAAAAAGACCGCCAAAAAATGGAGAGACAAAAGAACAGTTAAAGTGTAGGAACAGATACGAATTAATTTACACAGCCAGCTCAGCAGAAATGCCATCCAATGCTAGTGGAACATTTTGGAACTGCTTTAGCAGTGGAAGGTTTGGCAGTAAAAAATCCTGCACAGATTGCACCATTAGATGGTTTGATTTCTGTTCCCCAAATTAGAAAATAAATCAGCTTTGTTACTGAAGGCAGAGCCACCACCCTTGCCCTAAATACTATGCAGTTTTCTCCTAGCAGCTACTCTTCCCGAGAAGTTCACAGCCATGGAAAAGTCAGACCCCCCAACAGCTCTACTATAATCAGACTCATTCCTCTCTGCGCCGGGGAAAGGGGATCTCTGCCTCACAGCTGAACAACAACTGCCAAGCCAGGGCTTCTTAGAACAAAAGCGTCACTGACATACATGCACAGGGCACTCTGTTACCAAATCTGGAAAAGGTCAGGAAGTAGCAAGTGCAGACATCTCTTACGACCTCCAATGGATCAAACATACACCAGAGGCATTTAAGAACAGCTGAAGTGTAGACAACCCAGCCAAGAAATGTACCCAGCAACACAGAAAAATATCAGACAGAAAACCTGCAATAGTTGAGTGCTGAAGTTCATTTGGCAAAACCAAAAATGAATATAAAAATAAATAAAATACACATAACCATAGTGCACACATATATCATGCAGTATTGTTACAGCACCTAAAAAGTATCAGGAGAAGAAAGATAGTTTGATCAGGAATAAATATTCTGCATCCTATCAAGGAATGCACACGCACACACACACACATATAGATAAATATACTCAGCCTCTTGAAAGAGAAATGTTTGGTGTTCCACCCACTGGAATAGAATGGGTGATTCCTTGCATTTATCTCCTAACTTCTACTTGGGAAGCAAAACAGAAGAAACAAATAAATGAAAACCTAATGGGGTAACATGGGCAATTAGAGCAAAAACCCAAGAAGAATGCAGCTCCTGAACACAGTAATGAAAAATACCCATTTCTGAAGTGACAGATTTACTAACAAATACGGAGTAGACAGGAAAAGGTTAATCCTACACATGGAGAGTATTGTAAAAGCATGGGGAGACATTCAGCATTTCCTGGCTGCTATTTCCATCTTTATTATTGAAGTAATTGCTTCAGAGCTATGGCCATTAGCAGAGATTAAGAAATGCCTATTTTGTCTCAAAAGTGGTGTGGTCTGGCATTTGAGCTGGGAATTGTGATTCCTGAGAAACACTCATTTCAGTGACTCACTACAAGAGTTTGGGGAGACCAGCATGTCTGAATGTATCATTTGGCTTTAGGTAACCAAAATGGGAGAGCTTAGCCCCAGTTATCCAAATACAAAACTCTGCAGCACAGAGTTCAGCTACTGGTACTCAATATCTCAAATATTAAGCTCTGAATACCTCAGGTTGTGCATCAAAAGTGTCTTCTGAGAAGTCTGTTCTTTGCTGTCCATATCCTCTTCTGTAACTTACGTGATACAAGATGCCTCTGCCTTGGAATAAATACATGTGTTTTAGAATAATTCCTTAGTGGATCTGAGCCCTCTGCAGACCCTCCAGCTCCATGAGAAATTATCCTAGTCCAGCATGTTTTCCACTCTATTATTTCAGAATCCGAGAATCATAGAATATCCTGAGATGGAAGGGACACATCAGGAACAAAGAAAATGCTTGATTTACAGCATTTTATAAATTGATGGAAAAAAGGACTGTATTTTAAACTGGGAATTGATTTTTCAGCCTTAAAAGTCAATAAAGAAATTAATAAATTACCACTGCTATTACAGTACTTCTGACACTCAGGTTAGACTCCTTTTTCCTTGTTAGCTGCTACCATCTTTCCACTGGCCTGTCACTGGTTATGTCCTAAACACCCTGCTATGGACAGCATACAACTGAAATGTAAAAAGAAAGGAAACAATTCAATAATGAACCCTATGTATAAGCAAAAAAACCCACCCCCTAACAACAACAACAATAACAAACAAAAAAAATCATCAAAAAGTGACTTTAAATAATAAGGCATACTGTCAAAACTTGAAACCAGGAGAAAGACCAAGCCTGTATTAGCTTTAAAACAGGACACTTAATGGCCATGGCAATCTTCTGTGGATGATGCACACTGAGTCAAGACTAGGGGATGGTCACGCTTTAAATTTGCTTGTGTGTGTCCCTCTGGGCCCTTATTATCAGCTACCTCCAGGGAGGAGATACTGAGATGTACAGAGCTTTGGTTTGATCCAGTGGGTCAGTCCTTACATTCTTGCTCTGGAAGGATGGATTGTTCTGCATTTTATTACTGTGTAGTGTTTAACAATGACAACAATAGTGAATGTACTGAAGGATGACTTGACCATGTTCTTGACCTTAAAGCAGACACGGAGAGAAAGAAGGCAGGCAGTTAAGTGCCAGTGTGAACATGACATTTGCTCAAGAGAGATATTGAGAGAAATATGGTCAGTGCATGGCCTTGAGGTTTCACTGAGGCACCGTGCCATGCAAACGGGAATGCAAACGATAACAAGAAGCTGTAAATAATGAAAGGGGCCCCTCTGATGAGCAGAAGAGAGGTTTCCTTCAAGGAAACAGAGAAGGAATGTGCAGGAGGCTATCCATAGCCCTAATTATGTCAGGAGAAAGCTGCAGACTGGTCTTAGCAGTTTCTCTGTTTTCACAGACTGATGTAATAACAGAATTGAAGGCAATAAGAGAGGAAAGCAAAGTGCGCTTGTTCGCCATCCCTTGCTGAATCACCTTTAACCAACTAATTTGGTATCGGGGCACTGCTCTGTTTAGCAGTATCCTGCACATAGATGAAATCACCCAAGCAATTACTAGGCTAACATGGCAGTGTAAAAACATGTTTTAATAACTGTATAAATACTACTTAATGGTAAGTTTTAATAAAAGGCTGCTATTGACCTTCCGGATCAGCTTAAATCCCAGCACAAACCAGGATGTGGTTTCAGTTCTGCACAGAGCCCCGAGGGAGGCAGACAGAAACGAGCTGCCCTGGCACAGCTGGCAAAGATGCCTTCCCATAGGAGCCGCTCAGAGGTACGTGCAGGTGAGCAGCAACCTCGCTGTGAGTGCACTCATTTCTCCAGGGGTTTTCTCAGACTTCTGCCAGGATTTTCCTCTTCCTTCCATACACCAGAATACACCTGCCTCTCCAGTGTGTGTCCTGTTCTGTTCCTCTCAAGGTGTGTAAACCACGCGCTGCCTTACAACTGCTTTGTCCTCAGTTACAAATGCAAAGAGAAATGCTGAGTGTCGAAGCACGGAGCATATTAAAGACACCGACTCTCATACTATGTATATTCATGAACATGAAATTCCACCACACTAAGCTACTTCCATTTTTACTTCATTCTGGAGCAAGTAAAGAGGATGTCAGGGAAAAGATGCCTCTTTTTATGGACAAGTTATATAACTAAATTTTTTCTCTGCAGTCAGGATATATGAAAAACTTGCAGCATCATCCTGCTTCTCTCCCTCTCATTATGTGGCAGTAGGAACAAGAATTAATCGTCTTCCCAGGGCCAAAAAAGGCTACATTCCAAAACTGAAACAGAAAAAAAAAACAGGATCCAAACCAAACAACTTAGAGGCTTCAGAAAAAAAAAAGACAAAGGAAAAATACATCCATTGTGATAAGAGTTTTCAAATTACCTTCTACAGGCTATTTATAGAGGCCCCCCATCCTTATACACTTTACTCCCTTCTAAAGCCTTTCAATATCTCACTTTAATGCCACTGTTAATGAGACCAGATAATGGTTCCTCGGCCTGGTACCTGCTTACAGCTCACAAAGGTCAAAGTGCGTGCTGTGGGCATTGCATATAGAGAGCTCCCAACACTTGATATGGGTAGTGAAAGTATTCTAACACATTTCTGAACCATGCACGCCTGACTGAGGAAAGCAGTAGTAGTTTTTCCCCACAAACAGTGATCCACTACATCCGTTTAGCATAAGATTTGAAAAGGCTACAGCTGAAAATGGAAATTTGGACTCCTAGCAGTCTATATACTTCAATAACACAATGTACTCTAATGAAGAGAAAAAAAGACAACAGAAAACTGCTTAAAAAAAATCATCATTGTCATCATCATTTTAAAATAGCATTTGTGCTCAACCCCCATTTTCCCTATCAGTCTCCAGCCAGAAAACTGCAAGTTCCAACCTCTCAAACTGCTAAATGAAGCATTTGCAAGCATGTTCTCCCTCCATACTCCAGTAAGAGACTCATAATTGCAATGCATGCAGGTGATGCAGTGTTTTCTGTGCTCTCTCCTCCCTCAGACCATCCATCATCTCCCTCAGCCCAGCCATCCTCTGTTGAAAATACTTCCCACATCTATAAGAGCCCAGAGATTCCCCAAGTGCCACTGAAATGAAATGGACAAAATAGAGCCAGTGAATAGCACTGCCAACAGCAGGGCTGTGGAGGTGTATCTCTATCCCACGGGAAGCGTGCCAGCACATCATACTGTCTTCCCAGAACTACCCTGACACCAATCAGGGTGCTGCTGATAAAGGTGTTGCTGTAGCAACACAGAGCTTAGTCTGAAGCAGCTACACAGGAATGTCCTCAGGAGCCCCGGGGATGATTTTCAACTCATGCCAAGCTCCACGCTGCTGAGGCTACACCTGACTTTGTACAACAACTGAGTTATAAGTAGCCCATGGAGGTCCTTGTGTCCAACTTCCAGCTCAAAGGAGAGCCAACTTTGAGCCTGCATTGCACTGGGGAGGACTTCATCTCCAGATAAATATTTTATAAAGTAGTCTAGACATGAATTTGTGACCTGTAGCAGTTACAGTGCAGTGAGAAATGAGACAGTTTTAACCTTACAACTCTGTAAAACTGGTGTGGTGGGCAGAGATCTGAAGCTGCTTTAGCACTGAAGCTGTCTCCCCTGGTGCCAGCAGCGCAGCAGCCATCAGAGCACTGTGCAACAGGTTGTGTTACAACAGGCCGTGTTACAACAGGTTGTGTAACAATCTTTTAGGGCAAGACATTGCTCTTTTGGGTGGAAAACTGGTTCTGCAAAAGTCAAGTGCATTCCTTCTATTCGCTATAGGCAAGAGGATTTAAAACCTTGGCTTTGGGTTATAGTAAACACACATGGTGGGCAGCTGCAGCCACTGCTTAAGAGTTAATCCCTGTAATATCCTTCATTAATCTAACTACAATGATCAAGTAGCATGGAACATATTCAACATGGACAGAGAGTGTATGTTAGATTAACAGGATTACCTGCTGATGAGGGTAATACTACCCTGTATTTATTCAGCACTTCTCTGAAGAACAGAAGGTACCTTTCAAAGGTGGGTAAATATTTGTTAATCCCAGAGGTGAAAATGTAAGTGCAAAGAGGTTAAGTAATAACACTAGTTCCACACAGTGAACCAGTAGCACTATTCCCAGACATGCTTTAACACAGCATTTCTTGAGCCAGGGGTTGGTATGGCCTGCTCATAAAGTCCTAACAATCACAGCACATCCTGTCCTCTCATGCTAACAGGCTGCCTGTAAAACAACATTTCTACTGCCAGTTAAAGCTCCATTTTCACTACTCAGGTTTTGCTGACTTTGAAAGAGTTTACACAAATACATCTGGGGAGTAAACATACAGCTTACAGTACTTACCTTTGCACTGCAACATGTCTAACATACTGCTATGGAACAGTCAAATGTAAACATTCTGAACCATCTGTAACTTTTATATGTATCTTTGATAGCTTGTGGTCATAAGTGATTATTTTGCATTCTTTGTGTATAAACAATAGATGTGTTTAAAAGAGTCGGATAAAATAATGAAGACTAAAGCTTTCATTTCTCTCCCTCTTTAAAAGATCATTTACCGTCCACAACCAATTCCTGTGATTCCTGTCTATTGACATTATTCTTCTAATGATCATAAGCTCACTTGTACCACAGGAAACCTGTGAGAGCTGAGCATACACTGTACTCATTAGCCCATCAATGCCTCATACTAGCACTCATTGCAGTAGCTTCTGACAAAGAAAAAACCCCCAAAACTTCCATGCCTGCCTAATTTGGGCAACAATGTGTAAACCAGAGTAGCATAGACACCATCCCACTTTATGTTTGTATCTAGTTCAGCATTTACTCTAGCAGAAAGGGTGGAACATAAGTCAATAACTAGGGACCTCTACATCAAATGAGGAAGATCAGACATCTCCGAGGGATAATTTGTCCCACTTATTCTAGACATCTATTTTAGTATGAATCTCCTTCTGGAGATGCTTCTCTTCGTTCCCTGAAGGGTAGGCTTAGACAATGAGATGCCTGCTGGTGGATGAAGTTCATTAAATGCATATTTTCTGTGCTGGCAGTTTGTGACCTACATGTTACACAAAGTGAGATACATCCAACCTCTGCTGCAACCAAAGGCACAATGCTAATCATCTCATGGAGGGAGTCAGGGAACCCAGCACCTGACATACAACCATGCCTGCTGAAATTCAAAGTCCTCCAATAATCTGCTAAATTTTTTTTTCAATACTGCATTTATAAAATCATTTTCAGCCTTGTCAAGTATTTCAGTCACCTAGAATATTTCCCTACTTGCTTTTGAAACAAATCCATCTCCAGTTACCCCAACCTGTAGACATACAGGTTTTAAGCTACTCCTCATTGTTTATGTGTCCAAGTTTGTTGGAAAACAGAGACAGCCTGGAGTAACTTGGCTGTGTTTCTTATATTCTCATTAGAAAACTGCAGCTGTAAATTTTATTATGTGATAAACTATGCATAGGAAATAAGACTAAAAAGCAGCACTAGAAATCTATGCTGCAGCAGAAGTTCCTTTGCACAGGAAACTGGAAAATGTCATTTCCATTTTTGAGAAAACTGCAATTACGCTATTTAGGGGAGTAGATACTGGGAGGCAGGAAAAGTTCAAATTTACCTTCTTATGTTTTTCAGAAGAGATGAGAGGACAGATTGCAATCTTCCTCTTACAAGAAGACAAGGCTGACATATGATCTCTTAAATCAGTGGATGAAATTCCTAGTTTCACTGGAGTTAGGAATCTGCTTTAGAACCACTGTTTTAATTTTAGGCACAAACCTCTACCATCAAAGCCTAGGGTTTGGAGAGCAGCCATTAATCTCTGACAGCTGTGAAGGGAGACTAGGGAAGACACTCTAAAGTTTCACTGACATGTAGTTGACTTGGAGAACTTTACAGAGAGGAGTAGAAAATCACTAAGTGGTTTACAATGACAAATACAGTGAGTGGTGTAATTACCAATGCCAGTACCAATGCCCAGCTGCACTGCAGGCTTCAGCCTGGAGTCCACTGCAGTGCCAGTGGCCTCAGAACTGCCCAGTGCTCCCTTCTCCCGGGCTGGCTGGAGATGCAGAGACCTCTGCATATGGCAGGAGAGCTGACACTGAGAGAACAACAGGAACAATCTGTAACCTACAGCTGTAACTATTTTTAAGCAATACTGTTACATTTGCTCTAAACGAAAGAGAAATTACAATCCCCATTTCCAATTTCTGGACAGAGGGTACAGGGGGTGGGAGCCAGTTTGATGGAACAGGGGTGCCAGCTGCTCTGATTCTGCTTTGAATATATTTTACTCAAAATTTCAACTCTCACATATTATTTCTTACATTGCCCCTTTATCTGAAACAGATGACTCAATCCCAATTTAATATTAAATATCTTCTGGGAAAAATTCTTAGCAGCTGCTTCACAATCATGCGTTTTTCCTCTCTGGCATTAAGGGAGCATAAACACTTATTAAAGTTTAACAGGAAAAGTAAATTTGAAGATTAAAATAATGTTTAATTAGTAGCTATAATAGTCATAATCTTTCAGGTGCACAACACAAAGCAATTCATAAGAATGATTACTGTTATCCCCATCTTACAGAGAAATGAGGTGAATTAAAGGATCTGCCTTATGACACACTTAGTGTTAGATTCTAGATCTGGCTCCCAGTTCTGTGCTGTACCAACTAGGTCACATTTAGCAATACACAACTTCTAAATATTCCCAGTTCTATACTCACCAGTATCTGGGATCTTAGTATTTCTTAATATTTCAATTTTTCTATATTTTTTAGCTTCAGTGATACATTATTTTAGCTTTGTTAACATTATATCAGCACAATATACAGAATTTTAAAAAAGGGAATTATTTCTCAGTTGACCCTTGACATGAAAAGTTACTGCATTTTTCCACTGGAATCAGTTACTGCAGTAGCAGGTAAGCCACACCATATATCCATTGCTCCAGTTCAAGGGCGAGTTGGTAAGTGACAGGACAGAAGATTAGAGCCAAGAGAGATGGCGTTCTCTGTGGGGGGTGGAAGGACCTGCAGTCCATCAATAAGATTCATGCACGTACAACCACCCACTGAGATCACTCTCCAGTGTGTCCTCCTCCAGTCAAAAGGCTGAGCCTCTTTTTAAGTGAATACACATTCAAGAACAGTCAAAGTTCTTGTCCAAATTGCACACACTTGTAACTTGACAATCACTACCTCTCACATGTTCACTGTTTTGTCAAAAACTGCATTAAATTACAGAGATTGAAAGAGAACTTTCAAGAGAAAATGTGGTTTTGAATAATCATAAGCAGCACTGTGAATTTAATCCAAATGATCTCAGAAAAGCACGCAGCAGGGTAGTTCAAAATTAGAACAATGTCTGTCACTAGTATAGGACTCACTGACCTGCACATGCCCAGCAGCCTGAGCTGCTGAAATCTCATCAGATCTACAAGACAAAGGTGTAAACCTTCTCCCAAGGGAGGACACTCTATCACAAAACAGATCTGTTTAAAATAAACAACAGGACGGACTTGAAATAAGCTATAAGATCCTCTCTGGCACTGGCAGGGAATGATGGGAAGTCTAACTTTGCCAAAGCCAGGTTATGTTATTTCAATGATGGAAGAGCCTGGACTCTTCCAGCAATATAATATTTTGCTATCATTAAACAGCAAAATATGAGTAACATGTTCTGTTTTCAGTTTTGTTGTGAAGCTTCTGGAGGTACAGCTAATTAACAAAGAACAACTTTCCTTAGATCACTGAACAATGTTGCTTCAAGTTCACTGCATCTCTTTACCCACCTTTCAGGGTCTCCTGTTGTACATCACCAAGAAATTCCTGCTGTGGTGGTGGTTTCTAAGACTCGATTCAACTATATCCATCAAGATAATATTGATTTGCATTCTTTTATTAAAGAATGATACCCCAAACCCTTTGAATTATTAACTGACAATGTATTAATACCTGAGGGGAAAGGGCTTTTTTTCTCCACAACAGGCCTTCTTCCTCTAGAGCAGTCAAGGAAAAACAAAACCAGCATAGAATTACTCACCACACTACCACACTTGATGTCTAATGTTTGTTCATGGTTACTTTGTAAAGGTTATTGCATCACTCTATCTATAAATACTAATTTAACTTTAGAATTAATCTGAAAAATTTAATATCTAATTCCAATCCCCAGACAATACTTAACACACAATTAAATAATTAAATGTTAAATTAATAGTCAATTAAAATTTAATAACTGATCCTGATTTATCATCCTAAGAGTCCTGTCACGATTTCCTGTTTCTACAGTTGGGATAACAAATCAAAGCCCTACTAACTCATTGCTAGCAAAATACATTCCCCACTGCAGAATATATATGGGAATGGAAAACAGTAGGTCAGCATTTCTCATAGAGCTTTTCCCTCAGCAAGTAAATGTAATTATATCAAATTAAAATGTACTTTGTATCAAAATACGTGCTTCCTTCAGCTTCAGACAGTGAGACAATATTAACTAATGTAAGACATGAATTATTTTATTTTAACTTATGTTAAAGAGATAATCATGGAAAAAAGGACCTGGAACCAGTCCTGCCGCTCTTGCAAAGCTGATCCAGGTGAGGTGTGCCGAGGTAACGTGGCTGTACCCGAGCAAAGAGCTCATACAGGCTTTTATCTTTTCCTGCTATAACTAGAGCTAGGTTGGATATGAGGAGTGACTGATCTACATTAGCTACTTAAGGAGTAATTTAACTACATCAGTTTGGTGCTAGGGAATAAGAAAGTTTCAGGTAGTCTGTTTTCACTCATTCTTTACTACCACATCTCAGGACTTACTGGAGAAATGAGCTATTGGTTTATCTCCCAAAGCCCCATTTCCAGTTCACAGAATATTCTGGGTTGGAAGGGACCCAGAAGGATCACCAAGTGCAGCTCTTAAGTGAATGTCCTGTACAGGGGCTGAACCCACAACCTTGGTGCTCTTGGCACCATGCTGTCAGCACAGCTGGCGGTTTCATAGCCTGACCATAAGCCCTTCCAACTTTAATTACATGTCCTTACACCTCCATCATTAATCACTGGAATATAAAGGACTCCATATTCCTCTTCTGTGCTTGTACAGCCCCCTGTTCAGAGTGCCTTTGACAGAGAATGGAGACCCTTAAATGTTGCTAGAGTAGAGATTTTAAAAACCGATCTTCATAACATCTTGCACAGATCACTGCTTGTTGTAGCTGCACACACACTTGTAGGTTTAGCCTGGAAATGCAGGAGAGCCCTGAAAAACAATCTGCTCCCTCATATGGAAAACATCTCTGGAGATGACGTGTCATGACAGTTAACGTTACCTACAGCCCCTTGTCTGACTGAAACGTCCCTTTCTTGCAGTGTCTGTGACATCAAATACTTCTAGGAAGTGGGAGGCCAATTTTCAAGCACAAATATTTGAATAGCACATCCAGATTTTATATGCAGAGAGGTAGGCGTAAATGCCTGAATGTGCAATTGTTTAGGCATAAAATCGGCTATTGCGTTTTATTGCTAAATTCCAATTTAAACTGAACTGTTAAATTCAAATAATTAAATTCAAACCTCAAAGCCTCTTCTGCTTTTTTCCTAGTGATACACTGCACAAGAGAAATTTTCTGTAACTTAATGGTGGCTGAAAGGAAGAATTTATTCAAGCGTATTCTGAAGTTACTGTTTAAAGAGCTCCTGTTTGCAGAGATTACTCCTTTCTCATGTAGGAGATAAAGGCTTACCTATTACCAGTTCAACATGATAGGTAGAGCCAGCTGGAAAAAATTATGCTCAAGACTTCTTGCAGGCAGAAGAACAGGCTGAAACCTGCTGTTTTGAGGTTTAATCAGTTCTGCTTACTTACTGCACTGCTGTGTTTTGCAGGTACTTCAACAGACATTGTGTTTTTCAGAGGTAAATAATGCAGAGTGAGACAGTTGCACCTGTACCATTATCATAGGGTTAGTCTGAAACTTATTTATGAACATTGTGATGTTTCTCTTGACGCACTGAAGGTGGGTGTATACACGCAAAATATATCTAATAGACATTAGTTTTTGTGGAGACTGTTACGGGGGGGTGATAAAATAATCAGTTAAGAAAAACAACACTAGTTTTTTCCTGTATTGCATGGTTATAATACTGGGAAACATGTTCTTAAATGTTGCAGCAAATTCAGAGATGTTTAGAGTCATAATTTGAAATTTTATGTATTTCACTTTTTGACCCAGGACTTTACTGGTTACCTTTAATTTATAACTTTTAAAGAAGCTAGACAATGTAATAAAGATATTTGGTCCTGATTTAACTTCAAGAAATTAAGAATCCTAAGGAAGGGAAGCAAGTAGCTGATTACCTTCTCTGTTTCAAAAGAAAAAAGTCTTCAGTTATGTGGCTTCTACTTAGCCCCTAGGTTTTGAATACCTCTACTTTTTCAGGACTTTGAAAGCTTGTTTGTACCCTGTATGATCTGAGTTTTGTCCAGGCTTCTGTTAACTTGTGCTCTGTCTGCTTCCCCATCTTCTCTTCTGGTCTCTGCCAATTCATTTTATTTTATATACATTCAGAATCTTGCATTTTCATCAGATGACCTTTTAGCATCCTTTCCTATGTAACTTCATTTTCTAGGGCATTCATGGACAATGTCACCACGTACTCTCAGCCTTCAACAGCCAGGTGCTTACCCAAACCATTAAATTTTAAAACACCTTTGACCGACCTCCATGCCACTCTTTGCATGTGGGAGCTGCTCATTCACAAAACTCATGTTGTTCAAATTTCTCCTTAAAGCCTTCCTTTATTCTGATGCTAATGGGAAAAAATCACTATTAGGCAACTGGAGTGCTACCAACAGCTTGATCTATTGCATTGACTAATATTGCTTCGTTATAGCCTGACATCCCTCTTCCTGCATGTATTAATCACCTACTCTTTGAGGCAAAGTGTTCTCTCTGCAGAAAAACTAAGGGCTTTAAATAAGAAGGTTATGCAACAGCTACATGGTGTGATGTGTCAATTGTACAGCCGCTGCTACACGAGCCTAAAGCGATGAAACAAGTAATTTGGTACTTTCACATCTAGGTTGCTTTATACACTATCTTATCACAAATTCCACTTTGCAGCAGTCTGGTCTATACAGTAAATATTTACATCTGAGAAGCACACATACCTACCTGGTTTTTCTTTCAGTGCCAGCTAATGAGTGGTTCTTCAGACTGCACACAGTTGCTGATCTATCATTTTTTTATTATTCACTTTTATTTCTTTGTTTCTCCCGGCTGAAAATTGTACCAATTACTAGGTTCATCTCATTGTCAGAAATTATTGGAGATTCCCTAAAGTCATCAAGGAAATTGGACTGTCTTAATTTCCATGGAGTGAAGGGACAGCAATTTCCTCATCATGGCAGGTGAGGAATTTTTTGTGCCTTTTGATTTCATACATGAATGTGTTTGTTTCAATGTAGTAGGGAAGTGATCAGGGGAAGCAAATTGGTGGGAAAAGCTTTAAAAATACATTTAACCTAAGCGTGGAAATGGATTCTTGGAGAAAATGGAGGATGAGACCAGAACATGGCAGGAATATCCAACTGCTCTCTGATGGGGTTTTTGAAGCTCAGACATCTCTGGTGATAGAAAGCCCAAGCTGAGCACTGTTAGTTTTTAGCAAACTGGATGGGTCAACAGCTTCTTTGCCTTGGGTACTTTCTGCACTTTTGGTCTTCTCCTCCTACACGCTCTGGTGGGAAAGTCTTACGGTAGAGGAGTGTATGTGTCTTTTTGGGTCACTGCTGAACACCATCACCCAGACTACTGTTGTATTCTCTGTTTAACTCCTTGGTTCTCATTGGGAGTGGCTTTAAACTGAAAGGCAATAGGTTTAGATTAGATATAAGGAAGAAATTCTTCCCTGTGAGGGCAGTGAGGCACTAGATCCCTTCCAACCCAAACTAGTTATGATTCTGTCATCTTCCCTTGTTATTTGTAAGAACACACAGGTCTCACGTTAAAGGTGTGAGCTGACGGAAGCCATTTCTTTTAGATGCAACTACACAACCTACGTCAACCACAACTGGAGCGCCTCCACAGCCTGCCATGGCCGCCAGGAACCTCGGGCACACTGTTATGTTGTGCTGTTTCGTCCTGTGCCCTGTCCCCTGCCCCGCACGGCCTTCCTGTCCCCATTCCCCTCAGCATGACAAGATGGCGGCCCGTGGTGCTCCCGCAGGTGCCGACCCCGCCCCGTGCGCATGCGCAAAGACGCCCCGCAGGTGCCACCGCCCCCTGTGCTATATCTGAGTACGCCGCGAGCCGCACGTATAAGAGGTCGTATCACACCCGCTGGCCTCGCGTCGGATCCCTCCGCCGCCTCCACAGGGTGTCCCTGCAGCTGCAGGCGCGGCGCTCCCGAGGCGGGAGCACGGACCTAGAGAGGCACCGCGGCCCAAAGCGCGTTCGTGCCTCCCTTGGGGCTCGGCTGCGGGCACTCCGCGGGCTGGCCCCGAGGGACTCCTTTCCTCGACGCTCAAGCGGAAGGATATATCGTTTTTATATTTTATCCGCCATCTGCTGAGCAACGGTTTCGGGGGCGTGGCCGGGCGCGCGGGCCCCTCCCCTCACGGCCAATCGCGGCAGGAGACTGGCCGCTGGCCCCGCCCTGCTGGCGCAGCGCAGCCAATAGGGGCGCGGGACGGGGGCGCGCTCACGGGTGAGGGGGCGTGTGCGCGGCGCGGCGCCGACAGTGTCGCTTGGCCGCGGCGGCGGTCGGGGCGGGGGGGTGGAGGGGAGCGGGACCCGTGCCCGGTGTTACTGCGGGGTGCGCCGGCAGCGGGGCCGGGGGGGAGCAGGTGAGGGCAGGGACAGGGCTGGAGGGCTGCCCGGGTGGGCAGGCTGGGGTGTTGGTGAGGCGGAAGGAGCTTGGCCCGGTCGCCTGCTCCCTCCCTTCGGCTGCCGCCCGGCGCTCCGGCTGCTCGGAGGAGGGAACAAAGAGGCGGCGGGGGTGGGAATGGCCGGGAGCTGCGCTGCAGCCATTCTAGAAATTCCTTCTGGTG
>VXAZ01007004.1:698432-824709 GCA_013399875.1 Gymnorhina tibicen
GGGGGGGGGGAGGGCCGGGAGAGGAAGGAGGAAGCGCTCACTGCTCTGCCCTGTGTGTTTCTCTCCTCCTTCCGTCGCTTTCCTCGCTGAAGGCCTCCCGATGAGTTAAAATGGTGCTGAGGCTCGAGGGGAGCTGGTCGCTGCTCGTAGGGAAGAGGTTCCTCTGCCTGTCGGAGGAGGAGGACAGGACGTGGGACGCCAGCCTCATCTCGGAATGGCCCTGGAAGTCGGGCAGGATCCGGGCTGTGTCACACACGGACATATCCAAACAAGACCTGAAGGTAACCGGGAACTTTCAGAGAGACCTGCTAAATCGACAGTGTGGCCGGGGAAGTTGCGGTGGGTGTGCGTACACGTGTGTGCACATGCTGCTCTCGGGGGGAGAGGGCGTCTTGGCCAACACGCTTGGAAACGTGCACCCCTGCCCAAGTCCCCGACGTGCTTGTACTAATGCCGGAAATTAACTAATTATAAATGTGCTTTCTTCCACCGGCGTTTTGAAAAGCAGGTTTTTACCGCGCCCACTATGCCTGTGGTTTATTTCCTAAAGGTAGTTTAAGGTCTTGCTGGTTGTGAACAGGTTTTTGCCCCCAGAGTTGAAACCAAAACCCTCCAGTTTTGTTGGGATTGGTGACTTTTCTTTCTTGCTCTTTGGAGTAGCTGGTCATGAACAAGTATTTAGGTTTTAAAGTCATACCAAATTCATGCCTGGTGTTGGAGGTCTCTCAGACTCTTCTTGCATGGTGGCCTCTTCTTATTAATGATTACCAAGTGGTTTTTTGAACACGTAGTCAGTTATTGCAAGCGTCGTGTAATTGGTCAGTTGCGTATTTTGTGTAGAAGTCAAGCGGTGTTTACGGTTTGACTGTGAAGTTAAGGGGCTTTATTTGGCAGCTGTAGTCATTAAAAGTATTCAGCCATGTCTGGGCACTTACTGGAGTATAGACTGAGTGCTTACTCTCCAAGGACAAAACTCCATTGTAGCAGCGGCATCTTGAACATTGTCCCTGTTTCTACGGAGGACTTCGGCGGCTGTCCTGTGACAGCAAGAACAGTACCATCTTTCCATTTAAGCTGTGTTCTTTCCTCTTTTTTGTTAGTGAGAACTTGGTGACCTCTGATTAACCGAAGAAGCACCCCTTCCTTGTCAAACGAAGAGAAACTGGGGGTGTTTCTAACTCTTTCTTGAAAGCGTAAACTTTATTACCAGTCTGTTGTTGTGGATCTGCGGCAGGGGTGGAGCTTTGTCCATTTTTGGGCGCGGGGCTGTGCCCTGTGCCGTGCTTGTAGTGAGGAGGAGGTTGTTGGTGCAGAAAACTCGTAAGGACTTCCTCTGCAAAGAAGAAGAAGCAGGTGCTGAGGGGGACTCTATTGTGAGCTTTGCAGCTGGTTAGTTACGGTTCTGCCAGAAGCGATTGAGTTGATGTGCTCTCCAGTTGAAGTGCTAAAGAAGTTGCAGAATGGGCAATGGAAGGGGGGAGAACTTTGTACCAAAACACATCCCACCTCCTTTCCTCTCACAGCTCTGTGGAAGCATGATAGACCCGAAATAGTAATGGACTGAGAGGGGGGATTAAGTATTTCTACTGTAAAAAAGTACAAGTATTTCTTTCATGTTTGTTTCGTATGGGAGGACTGTCAACTGCTGTTGAAATTTTCTCAGCTGTATTTTCCTGTGTGTGCAGTATTGATGCAGTAGACAAAACAAGCCATTCTGGTTCTGGTAGTTACTTGCTTATCTCTTTCATTGTTTCTCTGCACCTCAAAATTACTAAGTTCGTTTCTGCACCCATTAGTTCTATGACTCCTGGCTGTGGTAATGCTGTTTGTGTGCATGTTTTCACTTGCCTTTCCCCTGAGAGGGACGATAAAACACCAGGAAATGTTTCGAAGATTCACTCAACTGAGATTTCCGCGCTGTTTGTGAAATGCATTTGAGCTGCATCGCTGTGTTCTTTGGGAAGAGGGAATTTTGATTTTTTCTAAGAGTAGAATCCTCTACCAAGATGTTCCAATTCCTGTAGTCAGGCTAAGTTGTATTTGGGGTCTTTCCCAATCATTTGCTGATCTCCCACATTGCCTTTGAAATTAGGGTAATGCTATCCAAAGGACGTTGGTCAAGCCATCATATTTTTGCCATGAAATTGTTTTCCTTTTGAAAAACTTAGAGTTGTTTCTGAAATTCTTAAGGATAAATTGCAGTGAAAAGCAGACAGGAAATGACCTTCTTCATGTTACATAATTTAATCACCTTTGCTGTCCTACTGTCATTTGTGCTTTCAATAAATTGGCTACAGTTATTCTTTGGGGTTGGTGTTTTTAAAGTATTTCTGGAAAAAAACCCGTTTGTTTATTCCAGTGCTCTAGAGTTTGTGGAAAATCTGTGTGCCCCTACTGTAGGCAGTCCTTTAGTTTTAGTGGACTTCTTATGGGTGTGTGTATTTTTCCCTGCTTGTAAACACCAGTGACAGTGTTAACATGTTTAACTCTCCTTGAGCAGGACAGAACTTTTCGAGATGGGAAGTTGTAAAGTTGAATGGAGATATTACTATTTTATGTGAGAGTAATGATGATAAGCCAGTTAACATTGACTGTTAGTTATAAAAT
Organism: Gymnorhina tibicen; assembly: GCA_013399875.1. Lineage (NCBI taxonomy): Eukaryota > Metazoa > Chordata > Aves > Passeriformes > Artamidae > Gymnorhina > Gymnorhina tibicen. The sequence goes on from VXAZ01007004.1 coordinate 701,040, forward strand.
ACTGGGCCAACCTTGGATGCTTTAGTGATTGCTTGATTGTGACAGGCAATAATGTTGGAATTATAAGTACTTTCAATGATTTTCTTATTTTTGAGTGAATTGGTGGTTTTTTCTTTTCCATGTTGAATGTGTCTGGATTTTATGGATAGTCACTCATTCACTTTGCTTCCTTTCTGTAGATATGTGTAGAATTTGATGATGAATCGTGGGAAAAGCGAAGATGGATAGAAGTCTACAGCCGTATGATGATAGCATTCCTGGTGGAGCAAAAGCTGGTACTGGCTGAAAGAAAAACCCAATCCATGCCTCCTGTCCAGTGGCCTGCAATGGCAAGTACACTCTTGGCTTGACTCACTTTGGTTCTGCAGTTCCACCTTCTGGGGACAGGGTTGTCACCAGTGTGAATTTCTCGAGTGCAGCCTCACTCTTGGGTGTCTTGTGAAGGGAGAAAATCTCGTTGTGCAGCTCGAGCTGACAGAGCTCATCAGCATTTGAAGTTACTGTATTGTGCTTGTGGACACAAGAATGTATTTTTATGACTTTGCTTCTCTCTCAGACTGCTGTTCTGCACATTGTTAATTCATTCTCCCTCCATCTCATGTTTTGTTTCTTCTTCACGAAATTCCTCTTAAGAATAGAGAGAAAAAGTGTAAATAATAGGTTTCTAAGGATAGCCTGTGTTTTATTTTAAATTTTTGTTTGACTCAGTGCTATGGTGATTCTTGATCCTGAGACAAAAATAATTCGTATGACTTATGTGATGCCTGCCTGGCAAAAATGATTTGTGAGATTTAGATTTTCTGCATACAGAAACCTGAGCTACACTGTACAAGGAGAGAACTAAGCTTTCTGTACCTGCCATGCATGGCTGAATAGGAAAATTAGCCAGGGGAGGTGAACAGGAAACATTTCTTAATGTATTCAGCCAGTACAGTTGTACTTGAATACTTTGGATGTTGCTACTCAAGAAAGTAGTGAGAGAAGTGAAGATGCAAACATGTAAACTTGCTGAACATGAATTATGCTGAAGTTGTAGTCTGTGTTTTAATACTATTAACTTTGCCAGACATAAAGTGTGCATTGTAATTCATATTGCTGCATTTTAGCTGGTCTGTCTTTCTTAAGCAAAGTCAATCTAAGCAGGTATTTATTGGAAGTAGCACCCAATAGAATGGGAGGAAATAGAAATCCTTAATTTTATTTCCTGGGCTGTGCATTAATATCAGCAGTTCCATCCACTGGTAGATTTTGCTGATAGCTTGTTCTGAAAACCTTCTTATTTAAACTTAGCTGTTCTCTGTTTCCAAGTATCTGAATAGTTCTTACTGGATCCTTGTCTTCAGTTTTGGCATAAGGTGTTCCTCCTGATGTGTTTGACGGGTCAGTTCATGCAGGGTACATGTTCCAAAGCCCATTTTGCAGAGGAAGATGTAGGATCAAATGTAGCCCAGTGCTGGAGCTTGCCTTGGCAAAAAAAGGTTTTTTGTCCCTTTATCATCACACAGGGCAGGAAAGCAGAGGTCACAAAAGAGGTGTGTGGATTTATTTATTTAAAACTTGATCACAACTTCTTGATTCAAGTATATGGGAGAGTGTTTCTGACAAATGGAGTAGCTTTGTAGAAATCTTGGAATGCCCAGTCACTTCTGGGGAGACTCTTGTCCCTGCTGTGGGGATCCTGCCCTTCTGCCAGTGCTGTCCTAACTGAGGTGAAGGCAAGAGAGTATCTGTTTGGGTTTTTGAAGGACTGATGAAACAAAGGCCTTCTTCCCCTATCAGAACGATTTCCTTTTCTTAAATGGGGCTCAATTACACCTTTCAGGTAGGGAGGAGTTACTCTTGCCACTTCTTTTGTTCCAGGCTCCTGGTGCCTATCCTCTCGGATCTGTTACTGTTACTAGACAAAATTTAACTTTGAACATATTAGGAAGTGTTCAGAAGCTTCTAAAGGAAATTTTTGTTTCTTGTCTGTTCTCTTAAAGCCTTTGGTATACCTGAACACAACTTCATCATTGCATTGCAGTGTTACAACGACTGTGAGGCTGTCCAAGTCATCACATGTGCCTAAATTAAGGTTTTGGTATATTATAAGTGTTGCACAAGTTTTGAGAACTTTAGTGTAAACTGTGCTGCAGACATTCATTGATTTGCTAGTTACTTCCCCAGTCTACCATAAGGAGGTTTATTAGTAACATATCCACAATTAGAATTATTATATTAATAAATTCATGTGGAGATGAATGATTAAGTGTTAATGACAGCCACCTGCATTGAATTCCTAGTTCATTCTGATGAATGAAATTAATTTCAGGAGTAGTCTAGTAACTCCTTCATTAGGTATGTATTACAAGTTTTACTGGAAACTAGCTTTGTTTTCAAGAGTTGCATGTAGATGTGGTAACAGAGAAATTGAAGCAAAGTTGAAGTAATTTTTGAAATGCAAATGATGAATGATGAGATCTTATTCTGTTTCTGAGAACATGTTTATCACTTTTTAGACCTACAAGTCCTTAGTGGACAAAGCTGGAATGGGATCACTGGTTTCAGTGCGCTATCTCGGTGAAGAGAAATGTGTTTTTCTTTCTAAAGACCTCTTGACGCCCATCCAGGTAACCTTGAATGGCATTGTAAAGATGAAAGATGAATTTCTTACCTTGATATTTAAGATACCTCAGGTTAATGTAATCTAAATGCAAACTTCAGATGGCTAAAAACTTGTAGCAGGTGTTTATTTCTGTAACTTACAAACATCAGTTCTGAATTGTGTAATCTGTAATGTGTCTGATTAATTTTTTTCTGAAGCTCATTCAAGACAGGGTCACTTAGGAGAGCTGGATGAGGGAGTGTGCCAGGACAGTTACTCAGCTCGGGTGACAGCAGGTGCATGTTGATTTTGGGGATAACCTGGAATAGTTTCTCCTTCTTCTTTGGATCATGACTGTCATTACTGTGCAAAGAGTTGCGGGAACGTCTGGCATAAATCTTGCTATTTAACAGAAGCACCTTGCTGCTAATCCTAAACAAATGAGGAATTGGGCAGAATGTAAATGAGATGGTTGAGTTGCAGTCCCTTTATTGAGCACCAGAGGAAAGTTTGTTAGTGAAAATTAGGTACAGATGGGTTGAAACAATTGTCCTTTGTGACTGGCTGGGCAGGTGTTAGAATATTATCTGCTAAAGGTAAAGGATTTAGCCTTTTTAGGAAACTATTCCTAAGACCTGTAAGCAATCTGAAATAAAAATAGTAATGGGTGTCCCATGTTGAGGCTACAAGTAGTGCCGTCAGTAGTCTTCTACTTTGCCTTGTTAACAGTCAGCAAATACCCAAGTCCTTTAGAGAAACTGACAAGAGAGTCACTAAAAGCCACATTTGAGTTGTAGATGTTTGTCTTGCTTGTGTTGGCTCAACAGCAGGGTAGAAATCTCTTTATGCAGAAGCCTTATCTCAGCACTGCAGTGGAGAAGATTGCTTTACTGGCACCTTGAATAACGGTTTATTGACTTTTAGTTCTTCAGTCTTCTGCCTCTTACAAATACCAGAACAGTGCCTGGGACAGAAAGATAAAACCCAACCCCAAACGCTTTTCTTATAGGCACTCGTTGAGCCTTGGGTGGAAACTTGCTCTGACCTTTCCATTTCAGAATCAATTCTCATTCAAGAATTCGAGAGGAAAAAAATACTATAATATACATACATTATGCTGAAGAATTACGAATAATTTATATGTAGCTGACTCTGTTTTCATTCATATAAACATTTTATAATGGTGGCTTGAGATGGACTGGATCCTGGCATTATCATAAATAGAAACATAAAATATTTTCATTTGTGTCTACTCAGGACAAATATGTTGCTGCTTCTGAGAACTTAAAATCCTAAGTTAAGAATGGATGGTTCAATTAAAATTAGTGCTCATTAGCAATGTAGTACAACAAAGCTGGGCTATTTTCAGAACAATATTAAAGTGGACCTGGAGAGCTCATTTCAGTTTGTCTTGCAGATGCTTATTGCAAATTAGTGGTAAGAAATTGATGTCTGCCTCCAATCCAACATCCTGGAACTGACAGGGACACAGATTAATGAGAACTGGATTTGTATGAATTGTTGCCATCTTGTTTTTAAATATTGTGGGATTTTGTTAAAAGCATTACCCTGAATGCAAACTTCTATTTTTTTTTTTTTTTCCCTGAAATAGGATGTGGACAGTTCCAGGCTTTCTCTTAAGGATGATCAAAATGTGAATGAAGAAATTCAGGCTCTGGTTAAGAAACACCTTGATGAGACACGCTTGGTCCAAGGTACAAACATACTGTGGAGCGGAAAACTCGGGCAATAAATGCTCAAGTCCAAAGGGAAGTCCTTGCACTGTTGGTTTAATGAATTGATAGTCTGTTCTAGGGGATAAAAGCTTTTTAAAAACACTGATTTTACTCTCACAGCAGTGAATGCAAAACGTGAAGGATTGTAGATGTTTAAGTTTCAGGTGTTTCTTTTGTAAGAGTATGTAATTTAGGCACGTATAGATTGCCTGTTACTTGTGAAATATATCAAACTTGCAGTAATTCTGAACAAAATTACATCAAGTTGTTTATTGTTTCAAGTAACTTGATGTTTTTTTTCCAGTTTGTTGCTTGTTTGTGAAAACTTCCAGGTGTTGTATAAGGCTTCCTTTTTTAGTCAAATTTAAAATTGTTAGTTTTGTTTGTCAGCTTTAAATTCTTGATTACTGGGTTCATACCAGCATATTTGTAGTCATGTGCTTGCACATGCAGGGAATGTCTCTTATGAAAAGGTAAATATTGCATCTTACAGTTTTCATTTCCCATACTGTAAGGACAGGAAAAATTCATTTTGATAACTTTGGTCATCTTCATGCCTCCCTTGTCCTAAACTCCTTTTTTTTTTTTCCTTCAATTTTGAAGGTGGAAAAAATATCATTGGTTCAAAAATTAGGATTTATAGCCTGGATCCTTCTACTCAGTGGTTCACAGCAGTTGTTGTCAATGGTAATCCAGCTACAAGAACTCTAGAAGTCAACTGTCAGGAGGTAGGAACCAGTTACTGTGGTATACAAATGGATATGGGGAATAGGTGCAAACTTTGATTTATATCTCCACCAACACCATTTTTATTTCTGTCTTTACTGTAATCTTCAAACATGTGTGTCTGTGCAGTGCAGAACAATATAACCCAAAGTGTTTCTTTATGCAGCTGGTAGATTATTAAATTACAAATGTCCTTCTATGAAAAAGGAGGGAGACCTGGAATTTTTTATTGAAAGAGTGAAGCAAACATGATGCTGGTTTCTTTGCTCTCTGTGCTGTGCAGACAGTGCTCTCAAGCACCAGTTTGTGTTTTTATGCACAGATGCTGTCACATAGTACGTTGTTAAATTCAGCTTGGTATTCAAAGAACCTACAAGTTAAGTGTCTAAACTTAGTCTGTACCACCATGTCTAAGATAAATATATTCAAATAGAGTTTCACCTCTCTAAATGGCTGCTTCTGTGTTTCCTGTTCATTTTCAAGATTCCAGCTTTAAAAACTCTTGATCCAGAGTTAATTCATGTTGAAATCATATATGACAACAATGGAAAATGTGGTAAGACCTATTACTTTTTGTCCTTCAAACACAAAGTAGGTTATTTGTGATAGACTAATCTTGATCACCTTCTCTTCCAGATAAATCAAAAAAAATTGGGGGTGTGAAAAGGAAGTCATCTGAGAACAGTGCAAGTGTTGATGCTAAACACACAAAATCTTCTCCTGAGGTAATGTCTTGCTCTCTTATATTTAGCTGTTACATAATGATTATGTCACTTCTCAAAACATCTTAAGTAAGGATTAGATTGGAAAGTAGAATAGTAAATATAATCCCTTGGAGGGTGTGTTGAGTTCTTTCAAGCTTGTCTGCACATGAATTGAACATCTTGCCTTATGATAATTGGAGCAAAAGCTACTAAGCCTCGAAAGTTAGTGGTTTGTTGGGTTTTTTGTTTTGTTGGGTTTTTTTTTTCTGTGCTTTTTGCCCCCTCCTTGTGCTTAGGAGTTGGCCTGCCTGGTCATGTTCTTCCATGGGAGAAAACACAAGTTCTGAAGTTTATAACCTTTGCTTTTCATGTTCTTTCTTTTAACTATTTTGTGCTTGAACCAAAACCTTCAGCTGCACTTAGATGCTTTGAGGATTCAAGCTGCACAAGCAGCAGTTGAAGGTTGTTTCAGTACTAAAAGGGAATGTGACTTTCCTAGTACTTTCGTGTCTACTTTTATTTCTTTTGTGAGTGACCTGTCAGGTGTCACTGAGAGATAAGTAAACTCTCAAAGGTCAAAAGACAATCTGGGTTACTTAAGTGTAGAAATGCAAATAAAAAAATCATGGCTTGGCTGAAGAACAATACTTCAGACTTGCCCCGTGATTTTGCCCCCAGCGTTTCAGACCAAACCCTGCATTTTAGGCAGGAGTAGCCTGTCTTCAGGAAGCTCTGGAATTGGGGGGAGGGGGTTGGCTAATGGCTGGATATAGTCATTAGCAATCTTTAACAACCTCACAAAGAACCAGCATGAGGTAACAAGCACAGGGTAAGAGGCCTCAATGAAGAGAGTGTCCTATCCTGTATTAACTGCTGAGGAAGAGCATGGGCAGCATGGAGTAACAGAGCATTGCAGTCTTGTGTTTCCATAGCTTGTGCTTGGGTACCTTTAGCAGCTTTTGGTGCTCAGTTTGCCTTTTTTCAGTTTTCTGCATAATTCAGCCATTGAGCAGCCTGCTTGATACACACAAAGCTGGTCTGTCTGTCACGTTCCAAATGCCCATGATCTGAATTCATAACTTGTTTTACCGTAGTTTTTCCTTAAAGTAGTAAAGTTACTTCTCATTTTCCAGTCTGCCTTCCTTCAAAGGACTGGGTCATTTATCACTTTTGGGGAAATGCCTTGCAACCATTTTTTCCAAGTGGTTACAGTGAGTGTGCTTCTGAGTAAGGAAAGCAGAAGTTGTTTGTTTCTCTGATTTTGGTGGATGTGAATATGTGAGAGTGATGAACTGAAGCCATATTTTTTGCTAATAAGTATGTGATAGTACTGATTTCTGGTGTGGAGTTAATTATCTGAAGCATTTTTCTGAGAGCTTGACTTGGTGCCTGACAGCTGTGTAATACCGAAGCAAAAAGGAAATATTTTGGGAGCTGATGCTAACGAGCCTGTAGTGTAATTTCCCAGCAGCAAGTGGAACATGTGGGAGTAAAATATGGATGTTGGAGCTGAGGAAGGACCCCCACAGAAAACTACTGTTCTAAAGACACTTGCTAATTTGGTAGGCCTGTTGTATTCCTGAATGAATTATAGATTTGTTAGGCTGGTGATTTAATCAACACAGGATTGCTTAACACTTTCTAGAATCCTGGTGCAAAGATTTTTCTTGCTTCAAGAAAGTTCACATCTAGATTTTTGGTAATGCTGTCAGACTTCAGTTTTAATTTTCTCTGGGATTTTCAGCTGAGCTCAGAAGTCTATTTCTGACTGCCAATTATTGCAGTTACTTTAGAAACATTGTTGCGCTGGCAGTTACAAAGAGCAGAGCTTTCTGTCTTCCTTTCCACTTGCTTAATACACTTCCCCCAAAAAAGTTTGTTGTTAACTGGGGGAAGTGCATTAACATGAACAGTCTTTCATGGAACCTGTAAGGTTTAAGAGGACATTTTAAAGTCTTTCCATCTCTTGAACTGAGTGAGTCTTTATTTGGTTTTATTAAACATGATAGGAAGAGTATTAATGTATTTTTCTTTTCAAGCTGAACCCTGCAAAGCCATAATTTGTTATCCTGAATTTTCCTAACTGTTAAAATCTCCCTTGCAGGTTTCTCCCAGTCAGGGACATGTGCAGTCAGTACCAACTGTGCTGGGTGAAGCACTGCTGGGTTGTACTCCTGCAAATAAAGACCAAAGGCACCCAGGCCTGCCCCTGCCAGCTAACTCACCACCCAACCTTGGTGCAGAAACTCCTCAGGGGTAAGAAAGCAGTTTTCTGCTTATGCCAACTCTTTACCTCCAAAAATAATTCTGATTCTTAGCACCACAAACTCAGGTCATTTTAAGAGCTGTAATGACTACTCTTCTGTAATACCAGTATAGAAGGGTGTTAGACTTGCTTGCCCGGGATATATAATTTACTTCCTAATGCTATGTTCGTACTTATCTTTGAGGAAGTGGCCCTTCAATGTCCCAGGCCAATGTCACTGCTTCATTGTACCCATCCGTAAATGGATACATGGGTGTAGTGCCTACTTTGTCAAATGCATTCCTCCCCTGCCCCCGAGAAAACCAGAACATGTTCAGGCAGGTGTCTGCTTTCTTGCAGATCAACTGCAGGTCCTCAGTTATATTACTGTTGAACACCAGTGCCTTTGAACTTTTGTTACCCCCAGTTGTGTCACAAAATGGATGTAATGATAGAAATAGCGTGACAGGAAAACTCAAATTTGAAGTGCTATAGAGGTTTTCCTGCTAGTTTTGTCTCTCTCTCTCTCTCTCACATGCTGGATGTGGAAGATACAATTTTTTTAAAAGGTTTTTTTTGTGAGAGAGGTTCTACAGTCTCCAGCATAGACTTGTGGTGCCAGTCAGAAGTTCCTTGAGAATCTTGCCACAGACATGCAAATGAAATGCATTCGGTTGTTTAGCAGTTGCATGGAGAAAATGAGAAAGCAACTATTTAATTGTGAGAGAAGGTAGTAGAGTAATAGCAGTACACAAATTTGTGTGTGTCTACATGGATGTAGAGCTTTATTGTTATAACTCTTAAAAACAAAACCAGAAAAAACACCTGAAAAACACAAACCTATTTAGCCTCACACAAAATTTAAAATACTCATACAGCAGAACTCAAAGCACATAATTAAATAACTAAATTTTTTCTCTCAAGCTTTAAGTGTGACTAGATTGAGCAGCTGATGCTTTGACACCTTTTTTTCCCTAATTATTGCATGTTGTGTTTCAGCACATGTAGACGAAGCCTACCAGAAACTCATCCTTCCTGTCTTAATACTGGAATTAAACCACTGAAGGAAGATCTGACAGCCTTTCCTAAAGTGGGGTTTATGTCTAAAGAACAAACACAAAATCCTAGTGATCAAAATGGTAAATATACCTCTTTGACAACCTCAAGATCTTCATCTTTGACTAATTCAGCTAATGAAAAAGGAACCAACCTGAAGAATACTAATGAAGCTCTTATGAAGGCCACAACAAACTTTCCCAAGGAATGTGTTTCCATAAAACAGTTGCAGCACCCCAACCCTTCCATAGCAATACCCAGAGGCAGTGGCACTGTTGAACTGCAGCGAACTTTAGATTGCAGACCCTCAACCTCAGATGCTCATCTTCTGCCCTTCGGTGAGTGTGGGGTTAAATCACAAAGCAGCTGCAACAGCCACAGCAGCCACAAAGGAAACAAGATTGATGAACTTGCAGACATGGAGTTTTTTATTAGAAGAAATTCAAATGAGATTCTTTGTGACAGAAGTGAAAGTGAAAGCTTTTGGACTGGAAGTGCCAAGGTCCAGGATAATAGTAAGTTTCTAAACTTTCCTGTCATTTGAAAGTCCTTGTTTCTGTATAACTAACTTAGAAGTAGGTAATTCATTACATATGCAAAATTAGTAATTCAAACTGTGTGAGTAAATCAGGAATTTGAGTAATTTGTATGTTCTTGTATGATGGGAATGCAATAAACTTCAGAAACACCCTTTCTTGATAAAGGAAAAGGACTAATAATTAATTTTTAGAAATAAGCTGTTTCAAAACATATGCAAGAACAGAATGGCAAAAGAGGTTACAAAAACAAGATTCTCTTTGGAATACAAATGCTGATGGCATAATGAGACTACCTTTCTTAGCAATGGTCTTAAATTTTACAAGCATGGTGACAGATGAAAGTTGTCCTCAACAAAGCTCTGTTCAAGAGGAGCTTTCATTTAAGAATTGTCATGAGAGCAAAACAAACAAAAACCCAACCACCACCACCAAAAATGAAAACCCACCCAGCCCCAAACCCACCCACCTTGTTCTTTTCCATTTTTCCATTTGGTGAGCTCTTCAGGTTCTCACATGGGGCAGGAGGGGAAAGGCTGTGGTTGTTTAAGGAGCTGGACTCCTGGTGTTGTGTTGTGCTGTGTATCAGGTGGTGTTGCTGATTGTTCAGGATTCTGGGAATCTCCCTACATACCCACCTCCTTTTTTTTTTTTCTTCTTTTTTTGGAGTGTTTCTTTTGTTTGTTTGTTTTTAAAATCTCCTGTTGCTTGGTCTTGGATTACCATGTGCTGTTCCATAATTAGCATGAATTCATAGCCAGCCAAGCAGTTGCTGTTGTGTCCCCTGCAAGGCCTTGCTGGCGGTGTAGGAGGAAGGGAAATGTTTGGCATATGTTACAGTAAGATGCTGAAAGCTGTTGCGTCATGAAGGGGGAAAACAGGACTGAGAAATGACCGGGTTGTACTGTGTCCCTATTTCTTGTGAGATGTGGTTGCTGCATGCCCTGATCTGCTCAGGGCTCCAGCTCTGGCTGAAGAACTTCCTTTAAAAGCAGATGTTCTTTCAAAATGCTCCTCTGTGAAAAAGTGGAAGGAGCTCTTAAAGTTGGGGCCACAGACTGTGTGACTCCACTGGAACTGCAGCTTGAGACAGTTCCTGCTGACTGGAAAAGAGGTTCCTGCCAACTGCAAATATTTTTAGCATAACTTTGTTTCAATGTAATGTGAAACTTAGAGGAAAAGTTGAGGTTGATCTTTCACTAAAATACATTTGCTGGCATTTGTGTGAAAAACTGAGGCTTTTCTAATCCTGGCTGCTCTTCCCTGCAGTAATTGTTCGCAAGTCCATTTTATCTGACGCTGCTAAGGTGAAGAAGCTGCAGCAGAGTGGAGAGGCATTTGTGCAGGATGGCTCCTGCAATAACATCGCCCCTCACCTGCACAAGTGCAGGGAATGCCGCTTGGACAGCTACCGCAAGAACAAGGAGCAGAGAGACTCCACCGTCTTCTGCCGGTTCTTTCACTTCAGAAGGTAAGAAAAATTTAGATACTCTAAACATGGTGATACTCCTTAAATATGAAAGGTGAAAAAACCCCAGTTATTTGGCCAGAATGATCTCAGGTGGGTCTCTGTTTCAAAGCTGTTTAGTGCTGGCGTGTAGCTCTAAGACCAATATACCCCACTAATGAGTGGCTGCCTATGGTTTTTTAGCCTTTAGAAATTATACAACTGCTTCATTTGAGTAGAAAATATTTTGGCAGGACTTGGAGCTCTTTATTTTGCTGTTCTGGGCTGAGTGCCAGTAGGATAACATGAGTTTAGTTTGAGTGCTGCAGCTCAGTAGAATTGGAGATAGTAGTGAGAGGGTAGATTCCACGTTGGTTTCCCAAAGTTTTGTGGTTGGACCCATGAAATGTTCACCATGAACCCACAGCTGTGGAAGAGTTGTGGCTGTGGCTATGGGCTTTCAGCTGGAGACATTTAAGCTTGCCCTGGAAACATTTAATCTGTGCACCCACTACAATTCAGTTTTGTTGCTGAAGGTTTAAAAAAATGCAGATGTGCTACTAATCTGCTATTTAACCTCAGATTTTACTATAGCAAATCTTTGTATAATCTGATGTGTGAGACCAGCATAACAGCAGACTATGCTAATTCATCTTCTCAGGTTAACAATCCAGACTTGCAGTGCAGGTCAAATCAGATGAATCCTTTGGTTTAGAACTTAAAACTGATGGAACTGTCCCTTTTTACTGAATGTGAAATCTGCCAAATCTGAAGATGGCATTTGTCTGATGACAGCAGCTGCCAGTACATGTTCTCCTGCCACACTTAACGCTACAGTGAGCACATGTTGTCATCAGAAGTCAGCTTTTCCTCTACAGGGTTTAGTAAAAAGATTCCTGAGCAGAACTCTTCATGTTTTCCATTTAAGACACTACTAACAGTATAGATCTCATTCTTTCCACCTACTCGGAATCACTCAGGAATATATCTTACTCAAATTTTGCTTGATGTTTTTTGACAGCTGCTTCCAAATGAATTGTTACTGAAATATATTCTATATTGAAGGTGTTCTAATTTCTCTTGAGAGTTGTACGTAGTCCTAGATAAAATTATTGCTATTGCCATCTCTAGATGTGGTCTTTAATGCCAGTGCGTTTTAAAAGTTATAAACCTTGATTTGGTTTTGTGCGAATAAAAAACCTCAACACTGCACTTGTTGTAAGATAGATTTCCTAACTAAAAACTGGATGTTTTCAGTCTTTTTTTTTCTGTAAAACAAGCAGTGCATTGAACGTGCTTAATGATAGTGACCATATGCTTAATTAGCTGTTGTAACCTTTTGAGTAAATTCATGGGCATACTGTACACACATTTGCAACTCAAGCATGGACTGATTGGAATGACTTTAAACCAGTACAGCATTTGAGATGATGAGGGTTTTTTCTCCTTTTCCCCCTTTTTCATCAGGCTGCAGTTTAATAAGCATGGAATACTGCGTGAGGAGGGTTTCCTAACTCCAAATAAGTACGACCCTGAGGCTATTAGCTTGTGGCTACCTTTATCCAAAAATGTTGTGGGTCTAGATCTGGACACAGCAAAGTACATCCTCGCCAACATTGGAGACCACTTCTGCCAGCTGGTGATATCTGAAAAGGAAGTCATGTCAACGATTGAACCACACAGTAAGATCAACTTGTATTGAAATGATCTGTGTTCTCACAGCTTTACATGAAGCTTTAAGCTTCTGTGTGAAAGTAAATTGCATATATTTGGAAATGTCATTCTCAGAGAGGGAATGATTAAGAGCCATTGTGAACTAGTTTCAACAACTCTTTGGTCCTCACAGGGAATGGGAGGGGAAGGGTAATTCCACCCTTCTTTGTCAGAAGTTGTTTCTCAATTTATCAAATTACTTTTCCTGTTACAAAGTGTAAAAAAAAAAATTAAATAAACCAGCAGGTAGCTGACAGCAAAATCTGTTCTTGACATGTAAATGAAACAAAGATTTTACTTTGCACAGGGTCTGTTAGATTGCTTTGGTCCTGTTTTATTGTAACTGCATCATGGACCTAATGCTGTCTGTCAGTAAAAGATTTTTTCCTCTACCTGTAAGTTTCCAGTAGCACTTTTAGAAGTGATTGTGTGCAGCCCTACTGGGAATAGACCAGAGAGGTACTGGTGATGGGGTAACTGATTGGGGAGGTTAATTAGTGCAGACAGGGCAAACTGGGCACCCCCAAACACAGGGGTTTGGCTGCATCAAAATATTTCTGTAGCAAATGTGAGCAGACAAATGGGGAAGTCTGTGACCTTGCATAATCACTTCCTGGAGTAGAATGACTCTTAAAACTCTTATTTGTTTTCCGGATTTTAAGTGCATGACCGGGGTGCAGCACAGTTGAGGAGATTGCCACTGTCTGCTGTCTTTGGGGAGCATTGATGTTAGATAAAAATCCTCTCAGTGTGGCAGTCACTCCACTGTTCTGAAAGAAGAAAAAAAGCTGAACAGGCTTGAATGCCCTTCAGAAGGGGAGGGAAACCTTGAGATATGCGAGAAATACTCATGGCGGGGGGGGTGGGGTGTCTTACCTTGGGCTGCTTGGAATCTGCAAGCTTTGCTCTTCTCTGGACCTGCAACATATTCAAACCTGTGGAGCCAAATTATCCATAGCCAGTGAGATACATAGACTGGAATACTGAAACACTTTCAGGAGGGTGAAGCTTTGGGTGGAATTCATGAAACAAAAGGGAGGTGTGGTGTTTCTTAATAGCAGAGGATGCATCTGTTGGCATAGCTACCAGAAACATCCTCTGCTTAAAAAACACAGATGTGAGTTTTGGAGTTGGCTTGAAAGGAGCAAAATCTCATTAATTCCTGTTTGATTTTATTGCCCTTACTGATTGAGAGTAAGGGAACTCACTTTCATTAATATGGAGGTTATTTCTAATGCCCTGGGCAGGAAAGAAGTAATTTACAGTCTACATATATGGTGTTCTTTGAACAGTTCAGTGGGAGAGTGCTCAGTCAGCACAGGAAAAAGGGAGATTCTTCTGCCACCATGACTTAAAGTTACAGTAAATTTAAGTGAATTACCCCTGTGTAGTAAAAGATTGACCAGTGTAGAAGAACAGCTTGTTAGGTCACGTTGTTCCGTGGCCAACAAGTGCCAAAAGGAAACAGGATCAAACTACAGAGAGGAACCAAAAAGATAGGAGGAGTAGAAAGGGACAAGATTCAGAAAATATATGAAATGGCATTCAAAAGATAGCAAAAAACCTTCATCCTGTTTGGGGGAAACTGGGGAGTTGACTTAGAAAATGATAAATATAGTGTATGTTTTTAAAAGACAAAGAATGGAGCTGGTGATATTTAGACCTGTGTTGCTTGGAAGAATTCTGAAGCAAGTAGTCAAACAATTTTTACCTCCTACTTAAGAACAAATTGTGCTAAGCTATTCCAGTGTTGTTCCATACATAGTCAATGGGCATTATTCAGAAGAAGAATAACAGATGTCTTGGATCCTGGTATGGCTTTTTTAGCATGCATTAGGACATGGTCTCTCATAACTTGCTTTTAAAATTAAGAAACATTGTGGGCAGGAAAGTTTCAGAGAAGTTACAAGTGTGGAAGGTGGTAGGAGGAGGCAGGTGTGTGCTTTTTGTCTAGTCTAGTTTTCTAGCTGGCAACATAAGGAAATGGAGATAAGGCTAAAATAATTCTTTCATAATCACAGATTCACAGAAAAATAATACAGCCTTAGAAGGGCTTGTAATTTTTTGCAAGATACTGCCCATGTTTGGGATGTTTTGAGTGAACTGAAGAAGTGCCTTGGAGTGAGGAAAGGGGAATGTAATGGGTACATAGGAAACCTGAACAGCAGCAGTCAGTGCTTCAGAGAAGAGTTCACCATTCTGAGAAGGTCAGATATAGAAAGACAAAACCTCCCAAAAGGAAGAGAGAGAACTATTTGCCCACCATGCTGCTGAATAGAGAAGAAGCACAGGGTGGTTGTGGCAAGCTACACATTAAGCTTAGCTTGCTAGCAGTACCTGACTTTATTTCCTAGAGTAGCTGTGGAATTTCTGCTCAGGAGAATGTCTGCAGTGTGCTTGTCAACTTGGGCAAACACGTCAGGACTAGGAGCTGTGGTTGGTGCTGCACAGGGGGAAGCAAAGCGATCTTGGACTGTTCTGTAACAGCAAAAGCATTTTTTGGAGTTCAATACAAAACCAGGGCTGAGTCATATCACTGTAGTTTTTAAGTGACTGTATTTGACACTCAGATACTGAATTTGGTTTGAGCTAATCTTTGACTGTCCCGTTGCTGCCCACAGGACAGGTGGCCTGGAAGCGCGCAGTTCGTGGCGTTCGTGAGATGTGCGATGTCTGTGACACCACGATATTCAACCTGCACTGGGTCTGCTCCAAGTGTGGCTTTGGTGTGTGCGTGGATTGCTACAGGATGAGGAAAAAAAGCTCACATGAAGGTGGGAGTACTTATTGCTACCTGAAACAAAGGGGGAAGAGGGGAAATAAAATCTGTGTATTGAACTTGGAAGTCAGTGATAACCTTAAATGAGACAAAAAAATCCTTCCCAACAAAAAGGATGTGTTGTAGACTTGTGGTTGGATGTATCAATAATAGTAAAATATGTGGCTTTCCAGGGCAGGATGAAAGTTGCAGTAACAAAGCAATGTAATGGTTTTGTTTTACAGACGATGACTCAGATACTTTCTCCTGGTTTAAGTGTGTGAAGGGGCAGGCACATGAACCAGAGAATCTAATGCCTACACAAATAATTCCTGGAAAAGGTATTGGAAATATTTGATTAGCATAAAAAAGTTCTGTAGGATTTTGCTGTCTTTTGTATGTTGTTGATTTTGTACTGGGTGAGGGGCGATTTTAGTAGTAAAGTTAGTAAAAGCTTAAAATATATTATCCAAAGACAGGAATAGCTCATGTGTTTAATACGATTTTATTATCTTTGACCTTTACAAAGAAGTAGCAGAACTTCTTGTTTAATGATGAATTGTATTGACGTATCATTGTTTATCTGCACAACACACACAATTTCTTAAAAAGTCTTTAGTGACTGCTGGATGTTGTGGTTGCATGTGAGCTCACCGATGGTCCTCTCCCTTCAGCTCTCTATGATGTTGGTGACATTGTTCACTCCGTAAGAACAAAATGGGGAATAAAGGCAAACTGTCCTTGTGCAAATAAGCAGTTCAAAGCACTATCAAAGCCAACACTAAAGGAGGATTCAAAACAGGTATTGTTGCTGTCTCTACGTCTGTGCAGTTAAGTTTGTGTCAGTTTATTGCATGTGCTTGAAGCCCCTGCTAATTTGACTTTGTAGGTTGCCAGCCCTGACCTCTGTGATAACCCCACCACACAGGGACAATTTGTATTCACTGTTTGTCCTTCTGGGTCAGTTCTTTACATTTTGGGGGAAATCTCGTTGTGTCCCTTTGACACTGAGGCCTCAGTAGTGACCTGTCCTTGAAAAAGGCTCAGTGAGGACTTTTAGAGAAAAAAGGGGATTAGACTGAGAGATCCCTTAAGAGAGGAATATGAAGAACAGAGGAGTGGGAATGGTTGTGAAGTGTCGGCTATTCCTTGGGTCCTGGAGATATAATACATGCAGCATCTAAAAGAATAAGGTGGAAGAGCACTGGGATTCATAAAAGAGCTAAACATTAAAAAAAGAGATTTGGAGGAGTGTGGAGAATCACTGATTTCTCTGGCAATCTGGTAGGTTTGCTGCTCTGTATGTAAAAAAAGCCCAAACCACATGAAACCCCCAAGATACATATATTTATAAATGGATGTAGTATTTTTTTTGCTTTGGAAAACAGAGCACAAATTAATAGCTTCGTTTGGAAGTATCTTGCAAAGAAATGGAGTGAATTAAGTGATTTTAATTTTTTTGAAGCTTATTCATAAGCTTATTTTGAAAATAAATGTTACCTTAAGTTTAAGAAGCAGGTTGGATTTGATTTTGGTGTTAGTAATGAACAGAAGAGATGAAACATATTGTCAAGTCTGGAAGATGATTGTGAATCCAAAGTTAGCATATGACTGACCTGGTTTCAGTCTTCTGAATCAAGATTTCCTATGACTCTGGATAAACAGCTACATTAAATTTATCTACACCTCTTCAGAATGAGGTACTGCACTGGTTGTGTGAGGGTAAGCTCATTAAAGTCTGAAGCATTTTCTCTTACGTCTTGTTTAGAATCCTTACCAAGCATCAGCAGTCAAAGAGAGATGAAATAGAGAATGTAGTAATAGGCAGACAAAGGAGCAGAATAATTTCTTAGCTGAAAATTGTTTGAGGAGAGGAAATGTTACCAGTCATGCAGGAGTCCCAGGGCAAAGCAGTGGTTCTGGTTAGTCTGTTCCTAGAACCTCCAAATGACCAATAAATCAGCTGCGGAGGGGATGGGCAATCCTACACTTGAATTGTGCTGGCCCAGGCCAGTGCTGCACTCAGGCAGGTGTAGCTCAGATCTGGCAGGTGAGTGTGCTTTTGCCGCCACCTTAAGAGAAAAATTTCAGAATGCTCTGTATCTGTTTTAGTCCTCTGAACTGGAGCTCCAGCTTAGCCCTGGCCTGAGCATCAGCTGCCACTAGAACTGTGAGAACTGCTGTTAAAACTGCACTTGGTTCCCAAAGCAATCCCAGAAAATGCACCTGGGAAACCTGGCTAGCTGTGCTTGTCTTGAGGCATGATGGTCTTTGGCTGCTGCTGAAGTTGGGAGATCCTGGATCCTGCTGAACTGTCATCTCCTGATCCTGAGCTGCAATGCTGACCTCTTGTGGAGATCACATGTTTTGAAGGGCCAAACCATTTTACTTTTAAAAGAATGAATTTGGATGTGTTACTGCTTGCTTTCCCTTTCTGAGTAGAATGTTTGTGTCTGATCAAGTTCTTGCTTTGCTTTTTCAGCACTTGGCATCTGGAGATAGGCCTGGCCTTCAACACAACAGTTTTGTCCTGAGCCCACAAGTCACTACACATGATCCTCCTCTAAAGTCAGCACTTGGAAGCAAACAAGCTGCTTCTGTAAACACTTCTCCTTCATTAAATTGGTTTTCAAACCTAACAAGTGGAAACGTGAATAAAGAAAACAAAGGTATATGCAGAACCAGTGAAGAGTAAACCCTTTGTGTAGGGTTAGGGTTTGTCAGAAGAATATAGGTCAGACCCAGCAATATCTTGTGCTGAGAGTGAGGTCATCTGCCTGCTGGGACGGGTGTTCAGTGCCTGTGCTGCAGAACTGGCCATGGCAATGGCTTGGAGTGAAGCCTGGCAGAGTCACCATAGTCTGTTTTGAAAACTGGAGTAAAATCCATTGAAGCAAGTATTCTTGAAAATTCAGTTTGAGAATTTTTTTTGTTGCTGTTTCGTTTTTTGTGGATTTTTTTTTTGAGTTTTGGGGCTTTTTTGTTTGTTTGGATTTTTGGGGGGGTTTTTTGGTTTTTTGGGGGGGTTGGTTTTTTTTTCTTGTTGGTTTTGTTACAGGTTTTTTTTAATGTGGGATTTTAAAAACTTTGCAGTATCGAAGGAAGTTAAGTAAAAGGAGTATTTCATCTGCATGTGTTGGGAGGAGATTTATATCTTTGTGCTTGTATATATATGTATATGTATGTACTTACATACATGTATGCATATAGGAGTGTCTTGTTTTGAAAAAGGAAAGTAAAAATCCAAAGTATATGCTTCTCATGGTTTTCCTTTCTTCATTTCAGAGAAAATTCTCATACCAATTTCAAAGAATGAAAATAAACCTCTCCAGACACTCCCTAGCTTAGCCAAGCCAGCTGCAGCCCTGCAGACATTCAACAGTGCAATATTAACCCCTGTGAGCAACAACAACACGGGCTTCCTGCGGAATCTGTTGAACTCTTCTGCAGGAAAGGTACAGGACAAATTCTGTCCTTCAGGTTTGAGTTGATTCCAGGCTTAGATTCTGTTCTAAACCTGTGAACAACTGCCACAGGCAGTTTACCTACTTGTCACAGTAAGTAAAATTCTGTCCCATTTGGGAAGAAGGACTAATTCAGTTTCTGTGTCTCAGTGCTCTGACAGTAGTAGCTTAGTGGTACTATCAGCAAGTCCTGGTGAGGAACTGGGAACTAAGGGATAAAGCAGATTAACTTCCTTAGGCTTGAGTCTGGCAGGTGCACTGACTGGGACGTCTTTTAGACTTAAAAAGAAGCACCAATGAACTTGCAGATGGAGGGAGGAACATTCTGTGGTGTCTTCCCCATACCTCATTTGCAGACTGGTTCACTTCAGATGTTTCTGGGCTTTGTCTGATCTTAGATGTGACTTGAAAGTGGTGGGGAAAAGTACTGGCTGTGAGAGTTCTTTGCTAAAACTGTGTTTTTACTCTTTGATACAAAGCAAGTCCCATTCCCTGCTGCATGTCTTGGGTTTCTGCAGTGGTGCTGAGATGTAACTCAGAGCAGAACTTGTTGTGCCAGAATTCTGTAGACAAAGTGTCAGAAATGGCACTGGCATTTAATGATAGTGCATTTCTAGACAGCAAAGTTCTTCAGTTTTTTGTTTCTTTGCATGATTGTGATCTCAGGTGAAAAATTCTAGAAGTGGCAAATGCTTTCTTTAAAGCCTGCAGGACAAGGCAACAGAAAAGAGCTCTAATTTTTTGTTCTTTCTTTTTTTTTTATCAGACAGACAATGGACTGAAGAGTACACCCAAAATCCTTGATGACATTTTTGCTTCTCTGGTGCAAAATAGAGCCATTACAGACTTGCCTAAGAAACCTCAAGGACTGACCATAAAGCCCACGATAATGGGCTTTGACACGCCCCACTACTGGTTATGTGATAACCGCCTGCTGTGTCTGCAGGATCCCAACAATGAAAGCAATTGGAATGTCTTCAGGGAGTGCTGGAAGCAGGGACAGGTACTTTTATTTTCCTGCTTTTTCCACTTGCAATTCATGTGCTTTGTCTTTTCATTGAAGCACAGGTACAACCACCACAGTGATAAGCAACATTAAACCTTCATCAAATGTGTGGCATGAGCACTGTTTCACATCCTTATCTAAGGATCTGTTTTACTGTTTAAATCAGTTTCTAAACACAGTGCTGGAATTATGGCTCTGTACAAAAAGGTGCCTCAGTTTGAAACAAAGAACGCTCATGTGCATGGTAAGGCAGAATTCTGGTAGGACAGGCTGAGCATTTAGTTTGCAAAATGCCTGCATTCAAATGCTCAATGTATTTTTTGTACCACCCTGTTGGAGTTAGAATTTTTGGTGTTTATTAATTGTTCAGAATATATTCTCTTTCTTCGTAGCCTGTAATGGTGTCAGGAGTGCATCACAAGTTAAATGCAGACCTCTGGAGACCGGAGTCCTTTAGGAAGGAATTTGGCCAACAAGAAGTGGATCTGGTTAACTGCAGGACCAATGAAATCATCACTGGAGCTACTGTAGGGGATTTCTGGGATGGTTTTGAAGATATTTCAAGTAAGTACTGTGAATCTTTGTTCTAGTAGGTGAAATACTCAGCAGCAATAATTCTGCCCTAACACAGATTTGTGATCCATAAGCAGTGTAAAAGATGTTCCAGGCTTTCTCTTCACCTTGGACAGTTTGGTGAGGATATAGTGCAGACATTTATACTTGTAGGTAGACTGGATAGAAACTGCCATTCCCATGAAGTACTCTCCTTCAGGAGTATGTTTGGCTGCCTTTAATCTTTTGGGGAAGCATTCTGAGGAAGTTTGGGATCTTCCTAGCAAGTAGGTTCACCTGCCAGCTTTTTTTTTCCCAGTTGAGTGAAACAGAAGAGCATGTGTAGGGCTGGTGCTCACAGGTTAAATGGGTTCTACTGTTTTAACTTGAAGGTACTTCTTGGTCCTGAGGAACTGAAGTTATTTTGTGTAAAAATAGGTTTAGAGGAGGTGAGCTTGAGGTTTCCCAGGAGAATGAATACTTGCCATTGCATTTGGAGTTCTCCTTTATCTGTTCATTTCACATCCTTATCTAAGGATCTGTTTTGCTGTTTAAATGAGTTGAAAGCTTAGGGAATTTGATACTTAGGGCAAGAAGAGTGGGAGGTGGAAAACTCACACCTTTCTTTTCTGTTACTTGATCTTTGAAGAGGTTTGGCTTCATCGGCTGCTTTTGGCCTCAAACACAAACCAGTTTCTGAGCTAAATTGTAGGAAGTGCTTGGGCAAGGAAGCAGTAAAGGCTGCTTGTCTGTCTGACATCTCCTGTTGTAACATGTTTGTCATGACAGTGATACACTACTGTGGTGTCAGATGAACTTCTGTGTCTTTGGTTCTACATGAATAGTTGCAGAATGTACATGATTTTAAACTGAGATAAGGATTTCTTTATCTTGGTTCTTTGGATTCTGAGTTGTACAACTATTAAAAATGAAAACTTGTCAATATTTCTAATTAGGTCGCCTGAGAACAGAAGAGGGAGAGCCAATGGTATTGAAGCTTAAGGACTGGCCTCCAGGAGAAGACTTCAGAGATATGATGCCCTCTCGGTATGAATTTCCAGAGGAACTGTTTGTTTGTGTGGTACACCCCCAAAATAATGGATTGCAGGAATAATATTCTCATGTTTTGATACCTGCCTCAGCTTTGAGCAGCAGTTGGTGACATGTGAACAGTTCTGTTTCTCAGAGAAGCCTGATAGAAATGGAAATCCTGCACAAGTGTATTGATAAATTTTTGTGGTTCATTGTATTTGTTGCTAAGTAAAGTGAGCACCTAAAACTGCTCCTAGAAGCCTGGATCATTTTTGAAATCCAAAGTTAAGTTGAAGCTTATTTTTTTTGCAAAGTGTTTGAACTTGACCTGTTGGCTATTCCTTGAGATGATTACCCAAGGAAATACCATTACTCCAGAGCACTTAAATTTGTATATCTGCTGTATTTCTGTGCCTTGTTTGTTTAGTTCCTTTTCATGGTGTCCAGCAAACCCCCTGAGGGAAGGGAGTACACTTCCTTGACTGGAGAGAGCCTTTATTGCAGTCTGTTTCGGTCTGCTTTTGGTTGTATCAGTACCTAATGTTAAATTTTGCTGCATTACTTTAGGTTTGATGATTTGATGAAAAATATCCCATTGCCAGAATACACCAGGAGAGGTGGCAAGCTCAACCTTGCCTCTCGACTCCCCAACTATTTTGTGCGACCGGATTTGGGCCCCAAGATGTACAATGCATATGGTAAGGAATTTTTCAGTCTGAAGGGACAGACCACATGTTTGTGTTTAAATTTATTGTAGATTATGTGAATCCTTGCTGTTGTAGACAATTTGATTAATCCCATGGATCAGAAAACCTGACTTTGGCTCACTTATAGGTATCAATGAGCATTATGATTTATTGTATTAAATATCTTTTTGTCCAGGTGGTTTCAAGCCAATAGTAGTTATTCCCAGTCTTCCAATCAATTTGCTCCACAGCTTCTCTTTCTTGTAGCTGGAAACATGGATTTGTTTTTTTGCTGCTTCTGGCTGTATTGCTTTTGTTATTCTCCTTTTTGGGCTGTATCATTTAGCTTTTAATCTCTCCTTGAGCTGTTTTTTTTCCATGGCTGGTTCATCTGCTGTCACTCAAAAGACATTTAAAATTAGGCAGCATCATGGCCAGTAAAGAGATCGTGGCTAGTAAATCCTGTAGTAGCTGCTGTTTAGAGTGAGAGACTGTTTCTGAAAATGCTTTTTTCTAAATGGCTGTAGGAACCCTTTTCTAGCAGGACTTGAACACGACTTTTATGTATCATATGGGCTAGATAGAGATACATTGATCTGTATCAGCCTGTCAGCAGATCACTTGGGAAGCCACAAGATGGAGCAAGGTCCTGGATAGAAAGCATATTGCTGTTCTGGAAGCATTTGTTGGTGGAAGTAAAAGCTCTAATCTTTTCAGGAAGGGCTGCTGAGAGTGTTGTAACACTTTTGTCTTACCAATGGATCTGCTACTTTTTTTTTTTCCCCCCCTTTGATTCATCCCCCAGGCTTAATAACACCAGAGGACAGAAAATATGGCACAACAAACCTCCACTTGGATGTGTCTGATGCAGCCAATGTCATGGTTTACGTGGGGATCCCCAAAGGCCAGGCTGATCAAGAAGAAGGTAAAGTCTTTGTGGTGTCTGTGGGGATATTTCTGTGGCTGGAGGGCAGGTCCTTTGGCGTAACTGCTCGTGTTGACTCTCCACAGAAGTGCTTAAGACCATCCAGGATGGTGACTCTGATGAACTGACAATTAAGCGTTTTACTGAAAGCCGAGAAAAGCCCGGAGCTCTGTGGCACATTTATGCTGCCAAAGATACAGAGAAAATCCGGGAATTCCTTAAGAAGGTAAGCTGTTAATCTTAAAAACTGATCTTCTGGCTGTGTAGGCTTGCAAGTCTCTATCCCTGGGCTTTTCTCCTTCATATCCCAGTTAGTCTGGAGACACCTGAGTTGTATCCAAGACAAAACTTCTGCTCTGCCACGAGTCTTGTAGCATCTGAAAAGGGTGGAGAGTTGGAGCTTGTAACAAGGAAGTTACCTTGTATGTAGATACTCCTCCTGCCCACTCTTCTCATAGATGAGTAATGTCACATAGTGAACAAGAAAATAGCTGGTTTAGGTTTAAGGAAAAGCACAGTTTAATTTGATCATTCTTAGAAGAATGTGAGATGTTCTTGGGAAATGTCAGAGCAATACATGGTACATAAAGCTCTGCCTTGTTCTTTCCCTCTTACTACCTTTTTTTCCCCTTACCTTGATGAGGTCTGAATTAAGGGAAAAGCACGAGGTATTTTGTGTCATGTTTTCATGGGAGTTAAGGGTTTAGTACAGATGTGCTACTACATCCAACACGGCTTGTTTCAGTGTTTAAATTTACCTCAGGTAGTCCAGAGTTCTTTGTGGTCTTAATTGTGAAACTTCTTTGATGCTCTAAAAGTGGAAAGAGCCAATATGCTGATATTTAAAAGGATAAATGGGATGATCTGAACAACTGTTGGGCTGGTCAGGCTGATGGCTGTCTTGGTGGAAGCTGGGAGAGGCTGCAGCAGACTTATTAAATAATAACAAAGAACAAATCTTACAGTTGATAAAACATGCTCCTGGGTTTGATAAGCATTAGCACTTGGAGTCTTGACATCTGTCTCACACCTCAGTCCCTTGTGTCACACTTGCTGGCAGGTCTGGGGCTTTCAACAGCTTTTAGTGGAGTAGAACCAAGCTGTTTATCTCCTCCCAAATGAGTTTTTGGGCTACAGTCCTGGGTGTAAATGGCTGCTGCAGCAAGCTGGATTTATACAGGAACTTCTTGCAGAAATTCTCTCCCCACAGCCCTCAGATTTGTCCTAAAGTGCTTGTTGTGCCTTCCAGTCTTGCTTGTCCTGAAAATCTGGTTTGCATCCTCTGGGTCAGTGAGCACACACTGACTGATTGTGGCCTCTAGGCAGACACCTGCTGAATTCCACACTTGGTAGTGTCTTCCAGCTGTAGAGTCAGAGAATCTCAGAATGGTTGGGGTTGGAAGGGAGCTTCAAGACCATCTCATTCCAATGCCCCTGCCATGGGCAGGGACACCTTTCACTAGACCAGGTTGCTCCAAGCTCTGTCCAGCCTGGCCTGGAACACTTCCAAGGATGGGGCAGCCACAGCTTCTCTGGGCAGCCTGTGCCAGGGCCACACTGCCCTCACAGGAAAGAATTTCTTCCTAATTTCTTCTAGTCTAAACCTACTCTCGTTCAGTTTAAAGCCATTTTCCTTTGTCCTGTCACTTCATGCCCCTCTACACAATCCCTCTCCAGCTTTAGTAGTGTCAGAACACTGGTTCCATGTATGACAGGGGGTCCCACTGTGAACACGAGTTGCTTCACCCTTCTGTTCCTTGCCACTGTCAGTTGGGATTACTTGCACTTTCCATACCCACACGTGCAATGGGTCTGTGAAGCCAGAGGGACCTGAGAAATGTTGAAACTTTGACAAAGGTCTGAGTAAGGATCCAGACTTCCATTGTGTAACTCTCCTACCTGAACATGAGATGCAAGTCCCTCTGGCACAGGTTTGTATGGAATACCACAGATAAAACTTGACTGTCCAGTCAGACTGGTGTGTTAAAATGCCTGTTGCCTTGTGACTTTTCTAGGTTGCAGAAGAACAAGGCCAAGAAAACCCTGTAGATCATGATCCCATTCACGATCAGAGTTGGTACCTGGACCGATCGCTGAGGAAACGCCTTCATCAGGAGTACGGAGTTCAAGGCTGGGCTATTGTACAGTTTCTAGGAGATGTAGTTTTCATCCCAGCAGGAGCTCCACATCAGGCAAGCACCAGGGACATGGAATGGCCTGACTGCTTGGGCAGCCCTTTGAGCACGTGGCTAATGCTTGTTTGTTCTCTCTAGGTTCATAATTTGTACAGTTGTATTAAAGTTGCAGAAGACTTTGTATCCCCAGAGCATGTCAAACACTGCTTCTGGCTCACTCAGGAATTTAGATATCTGTCACATACGCATACGAACCATGAAGATAAATTGCAGGTAACTTCCCAATGCCCAGTGCTCTTGACCCTTTACACAAACCCCACTAAGACACAACAGACAATCCTCACCAAACCCAGAAGGGCTGTGGCCATGCAACCCAGGTTGCTTTTGTGTTCAGAGCAGTGTTAATGCATTGGATCTTGAAATTCCAGTAGTGTTTGAACTATTAGTTTTTTAGTAGTTTTGAGAAAGCCCTCTGAAGCTTCTCCTGAAGTTCTCTTGAAATGTTTTCTTCTGCCATTTCTTTTGTTTCCCTGCCAGCTGAGCAATGCTCTCCTCAGGCTACAAGGTTCACCTTACCTCCTGTTAGAATGTGAGCCTTGTTTTCCCAAGTTTGTGATTTACATGGAGTCGGGCAGATGAGTGTGTCTGAACTGACCTGCACAGGGTGATGGGAAGGAAGCGGGAAAGCTGGAAAATGATCTGTGCTGTTTGCTTGTAAAATCAAGCACCTTTTCCTTTCCTCCTGCAGGTGAAGAATGTCATATACCACGCTGTTAAAGATGCAGTTGGGATACTGAGAGCTAATGAATCCAGCCTTAGCAGACCGTGATGTAGAGCGCCTTAACCACACACTATGAAACAGAAGCGTTGGCAGCTGTTCTACCTACTCAGTCAGGACCTCTGTGGACTTTGAGATTATATGAATGTTACCTCATCTTCCTTTCAGCAGTACCAGAGGATCGTGGTACTAATGTTCTGTGTATTCTTCCAATGTTTACAAACCTGATATGTATATGTAGTAATATGTATGGACTGTGGCATACTGTGAATGCTCAGTTGCAATAGAACTTTATATGGAGTTGCTCTCCAAACTGTACAAAATACCTCCTATAGAACTGTCGGGAACTATTCCAAATTACTCGTTTGAAAAATATTATTCAAGGCATTGTAAAGCTTCAGTTTTTAAAATTTATTTGGGGGGGGAGGAAGTATGAAATCACTCAGTTTAATAACCAATTTACATAAAAAGTTAAGAATGCAGTTCTGGAATTTCACATTAACATAGAACTAGCATTTAAAAGTAGCTTTAAGCTATTGTATAGTAACATAGAGATGGGAGTTAACCATCTTTAGGTAAATGTATTTAAATTTCTAAATGTTAAAAGAAACTTTTAATCAAATGTCTTCTGTTCGAAACTGCTCTTTAATTTGAACTGATGTTTGATTCTCTTGTTTTTAACACTGAATGGTTACATAAAAATTCTTCTATTTCAGATACTGTTCCTTGCCTGTCTTCTTCAATTGACTGTTTAAAATGTAATTAATTTGATGCAGTACTTTGAAATGCAAAAGAAAACTGTGTATCATAAACTGTTAATACTGTTTTTAAGGTATTTGAAGGCTTAGGGTATGGAATTTAGCAGCAGATGTGTTTGTAGCTTTTTTTGGTTAACCCAAGCTGACTGACTGCTGCTGCCCCTGTGGTCTGTACCACGTGAGCTTTGCAGCTTCAGTCTGAAATGGTACACACACAACTCAAGGGTTGTTTGGAGAAAGTAAGAAAACATTGTAAAACTTAAAACACGAACAGAGGTCATGAGTGGGGAAGTGAATCCCTCATTTGATGAGATACCCTGAGATAAAATTAATTTTTCAGTTCTTTCCCAGCACTGAAAGTTGCAGGATGGCTGTCAGGACCAACCAGGCAGGAGAGGAAACCTCCTTGGTAGCAAATTCACTTTTCTGAGCTTATGCAATAAATTGAAATCTGCAACTTCCCCTCCCTGTAGTCCTTCACCTGCTGTTTGTGATCAGCAGTAACTGTTGAGTCTGGCTTGGGGGACAGGATTCTTCTTCAGAGAAACTTGCTCTGCTTGCTCCCTCAGGCGTGGGGCCAGGCTGCAGTGATGTGCAGGGAGCAGGAGTCTCTTGTAACAAGAGTTAAGTGGACTTACAGAAGGTTTGCCTACACAGCAGCCCTTCACTGGGTTCAGTGAGAGTTCTCCTCCACCTTCACTTGCTGACACCTCTTGACAGTAAATAACTTGTTCTGGTCCCTTCAGCTGGCTTGCTTTGGCATTTTGTGCTTGAACTTGTTGAGTATGCTTAAAAACAGCACTTACCTGAACATTCTCCCTTGAACTATTGCATTGAAGTAGATGACATATAAAGCAGGTTAATTGCTTTCCTTGGAGCCAGCTGGAGTACAGGTACCTCCCAGGGAGCTGAGTCACACTGATCTTACAGACCCTGTGTGCACACACATCTGAAAGAACTCACTGTTGGAGGTGGATTTTGAGCTCTTACCACTATGCTGTTGTTCAATCTGCTTTTATTGCAGCTCTAACCCACTCCACTCCACACCTGCTTTTGTTTCTGATCTGCCCTTTCTGGATTTTTTAAGACCACAAGAACCACACTGTCCCTCTTTCCTGGTTTGGTGTTGTATTTGGAGTGGAGATGGAGCACTTGAATTGCACAGCCCTGAAGAACTGGGGATGCTTTGTCTCCCCCCAGCACAAAGGTGAATAGTGCTTGGCCCCTCCATGCTTTTATGGCTGAAAATGGGAGGTGTTGGGACTCCATCCAGCTAGCTGTGTGCCTTGTTTGTTTTTCTACCCTTACTGCTCTGATACAAGTATTTAGAGACTTAGCTTGCTTTTGGTAAGCCTTCCTTAACTTTAAGAGCTCTGGGCTTTGCCTGTGAGGTGCTCATGGCAGTGACAGGTTTGGGTCAGAATTGTTTGGTTTGCAAATTGCCTTTTGTGAGCCATGACCTCTCTTTTGCCTGAAGCTTTTCCTTGGGTGGAGACACAGCTCTCCTTTGACCCTGAAATATGCTATTTGAGCAGCAGCAAGGCCTTGGCATGGCCACAGGGTCTGGGGAAGCTTTGCCAAGAGCCTGGTGTGTCAGGCTCCCCCCTCCCACTGCTGCCAACTGCGCTGCCCTCACTGTGCCACGGCCTTGGCTAAGACAGACTCTCCTGTGATGATACGGAGCTGGAACTGACTGAAAACTTCTCTTTAACTAGGCATTGAAGGCCCTAAATGTGCTAAAGGAAGGTGTTACAAAACCAAAGGGAGGTGTTAGAGGTGGGTAGTGTTCATGACAGAGGCCAAAGTGATGCAAACTACACTGCTGCATGCCAGTGACTGTTAGAAGCAGCTTTAATAAAATTTGTAGTGATTCAGGAGAACACAGATCTGACAGTGCTGGAGGTTTGTGGTAGCAGATTAAACCAAAGTGCCCGTGAGGGCAAAACGCTGCTTGAAGATGAGAATATATTTCAGGACTTCATATCTAAAAATACATAACATTATACCACCCTTGCCATGTCACCCCAGGAACCATGGGCTGAACAGAAAACTGGAAGAGACTGCACTCCCCAAGAAGTATATTACAGTAGTTTCTTGGAGAATAAAATCCTCAGGAAGAAAAAAAATATATATATATTACATAAGTGAGAATGCATTTTGAAGGTAGGACAGAATAAAAGAAAGCCAGCTGTACACATCCATCCTGTCCCTAGCTCCGCAGGGTGGCCAACCGTGACTGCATCGCTTCGATGTCCTCCTCCTCATCCACAGCAGCAGCGGCTGCTCCCATGGGCTCAGGCTCTGGCAGAGCATCTGTCACTTTACTGGGTGCTTTACCCAAGGCCCCTGCAACAACAAACAGCCTTGTTAGTGTGTCTAAGGTCTTCATTTAATAATTAGTGGCTTTCAGGGACATCTAAAATAACCCAACCAGTCACTTCTCATGGAGGTTACACCCCTGAGCTGTGACAGGGCCAGCCCAGGGCTGTTGGCTGCCCAGTAGCACTGATCTGCCAGCCCCTCTGAGCCTCAGCACTCCTTCCCTTCTGGGAGGAGGCTCCTGGCTCCCTTCAAGCCCTGCTGCCTGCCTGGGAGGAGGGGAGCTGCTCCAGCCAGGAAACAGGATGGAAAAAGCAAATTAGGATGTGAGAAAGGAGAGGGCAATGTGCCAGGCAGTGGGCACAAGGTGCCAGCAGGGGGGGAGCTGCACTTTCAGTGTGGTACAGCTGAATGCAGCCCTGAGTCTTGGATTTGTCACACCACATCACAAGCAATCCAGGTGAAAGGAGCATTCTAAGCATTCTCCAAGTCAAATAACTGAAGCAGTAGATCATTACTTCATGAGCTGGAAGGAAGGTGTGGTTTTGGTTTTAAGGGGGTTTTTGTGTTTGTTTTGGGTTTTTTCCCCCAAAACAAGACACAGAATGTTACTGCCAGGACTCACAACACAGCCTATGACTCAAGGCAGTGCAGCTGAGTTTATTTCTTGGCTTCATTAATAACAGTACCTAGTCAATCATATAAGTTTCACCTTGTTAAGAGGATTCACTGCACAGCCAAACAGATCTGTTAGAGCCTCAATTACATAACTGCACAGACAGCAGCTGATGGATATTAGTTCTGCCCTGCTGAGCCCCATTGGCCTTCTCAGCCAGTATTCCCTGAGAAACCAGTCTGTCAGAGCTCTCTGCCCATCACCAAAGGAAGAGATGCCACTGGGAGAGTGCAGTTCAGTCAGAATAGATGAAGATTTCAGTTGCCACATCTTATTGAAGAGGGCAGGAACTTGGCTCTCAGCAGCACCCACAAACTCACCAGCTGTAATTTCAAAAAGGATTTTGTCAATTTCCGCCTCAGCTTCCTCTTCCATCTCCTCCTGATCCTCCAGGCCTTCAAAGGTGTCCTCCAGCATTTCCTCTATAATTCCAGCCTAGCAGAAAACAAGGCAGCGTGTGATGCCCTTGCAAACAGCAGAGTAAGAGGACACACTTCCTGCATGTAACAAGCCCCTGCTCCTGCTCCAGCTTTCCTGATTGAGGCTGTTGCAGGAGGGTGGCCAACACACCTGCCCTCAGTGTAAGGATGTATCTCTACAACTGGTGCCCTGGAAAAGCAGGAAGAAAACTGAGGATTAAAGGAACATGTTCTCACTTTGAAAACCTCAAGTTATTGAAACTAAAAGAGAAGAGGTTTAGATTAGATATTAGGGAGAAATTCTTCCCTGTGAGGGTGGCGAGGCACTGGAACAGGTTCCCCAGAGAAGCTGTGGCTGCCCCATCCCTAGAAGTGTTCCAGGCCAGGTTGGATGGGGCTCTCAGCAGCCTGGTCGAGTGGAATGTGTCCCTGCCCATGGCAGGGGGGCTGGAATTATGTGATCTTGAAGATCCTTTCCAACCCAAACCGTTCTATGATTCCGTGGTTATTTGTTGTTGTTGCACGTCTAAACCAAGAGCCCAGCCTGCTCCAAGCATGTGAAATACAGGTGTAAATTTCAGTCATGCAGTATGAATTGTGTAGCACGTTGTAAAACTGCTCTTTGACACACCTTGGTTTTTTTTCTATCTGCACTTGAAAACATTCCTTTGCAGGCCCTGCAACCTAGATAAGGCCAAACCATGCTGGTGCACAATGGTAAAATTATTTAGAAATAAACTTACTTGAACTAAATAGTCTGGAGTGGTAAGAAGGGAAAAAGCAAAGCAATTTTGGTAGCTGAAAATGTAATAGTCACAAGAGAGACTTAGTATACTTTCAAATCAGAGCATTCCCATCACATGGAGACACTGAGCTAGATGCTTTAAACCCAGTGACAGTGAGTTGTATCTTAATTAGCCAGGAGTTTTGTGATTCTTTCAAAATTTTGCAATCAACTATGTTTAATTAGTTAAGGAATGTTTGATTGTGTTATTTTGGCTGGTTTTGATTTAGATCTGTGTTGGCTGAGTGTCAGTAGAAAACCCTGAGAAATTACCTCACTGCACCTGCAGAAAGGAACTCCATGGACCCACACCCCTTAGAGAAGCTATAGTTGGAAGAACAAAATTCAATAAAGAATTGTTTAATGGTTATTATATAACTAGAGATGAATTAGATGTCATAGAACACGAATGATATCTTGAGAGAGTTAAGGAGTCAAAGGCCTATACACCCCAGAAAATTTGATTAATACACTGCAGGTGCAGTAAGGGAGCCACTTCATAGGCTTGTATACCCCAAAAAACTTAATCAATAGTAATTGTCTAACCAGGACAGCAAATTTCATAAGGCACTGTTTAGCTGGATAAAACTTGGGTTATCCATTAAAGAAAGACAGATGAGGGGTTCTGGTAGTAATTAAAAGAAACGAAACACCTCTACCATGATGCAATAAATTGGACAGATTTTTGGGAGTGTCTATAAAAAAAATCTTGGATGTTACAGTGTATATAAATGCCTGAAAATTGTTTCTTTGAACACGTCTGTGGCTAATAAATTCCCGGTATGTTCCCAATTTTGACTCAAACTTGTTATTAGGAATGTTCATCCAACAGCTTTTTGCTGTTAGGTTTAAAACTCTTTGTGGCACCAGTATCAGACTGGCCACAGAGTCCCAGAATGTCCTGAGCTCACACAAGCCCTCTGACAAAGGGGCCACCCAAGCAATTGCACAGCTCAGTAACAACCACGTCGTGTTCACGCGGGTCTGATTTATGTGCCAGATCTTACCTTCATCATCTCTTTGGACAAGTCCCTCATCGTTGCTTGGATTTCTGGGATTTTTACTAGATTTTGCATAGCTTTCATGACTTCTGTGCTCTTCTGCAATGAACCTGCTACTCTGAGGACAGCTGTGAAGGAGAGGAATAGAATAGTTTGAACAATCCATGCACTGCTGTGAGCAGAAATTATATCCTCCCTACATGGAAACTTGTTTACATCTAGGCAATTCAATTTAAAAAAGAAACAGGCATTCCACTTCTTCATTCCTGACTAAATTCCTGGGAAAGCCCAACTTGTACCCACACTGAAAAAGCCACATTTATAGCAAAGCTACAGGTCCTGTACAATGAGTAACCCAGGTGGTCTGCAGAGAGGTTTCAACCCCCTGCACCCAGTTCATTAAAGAGAGGGAGAGAGAGGCCCGAGTTGCTCCTGCCCGGCCCCTCAGCAGCCAGAGGTGTTGCTGAGGGTTTCAGCAGCAGAGCTGCAGTGAGTGCTCAAACCAGGGACCTCCTGCCTGACACCAGGTACTGGAAGCTAACCCTGGCAGCAGTTCTGCTGCAACAGTTTCACAGCAAAGAGTGAGCTGTAACATTAATACTGAAGCAGACAAGCTGAAAATAAGCTTGTTTAAACTGAATTTAACAATACTCCTTCCACAGGCTAGTCTCGTAAGGTAACTTAAGAGCTCTCACATGTATCGATATACCAAGATCAAAAAGCAGTAATTAAGGGTATTGTGAAGTTTTTTTGAATTCTGCCATCTAACTTTGCAGCTTCCTGGACACGGAGAACTTACCTGTTTGTATATAAAATGGTCACTCCTTAATGAAGCAAAATGAAGGTACAGCACATATTATTTTTCATTTTAATAATTTCTTTTAAGAGCCTTACACTTGTAACAAACTAACAGAAACCTTGCCTTGAGTGGTCACTTCTCAAGTTACTACAGACCCCAGACTGAATTCTAGATTCCTTCATATTTCCTATCTAAGTGTATCAGAACATTCCCAGGAAGATGAAGATGCTGGCAGTGGTAATAAGGAAGAGGCTGTTCTGAGTTTTTCCTTTCAAGGAACACCTCAAGCTGCAAGGATGGTCCTACTTCCCTTTCCTGAGATGCATGGATGAGCCACATTTGAACCGTCACAAAATTACACTTAAAGTTCACAATGTGATTCCTGATTTATCACTCAGCCAGTGTTAAAATCTACTTGGCTAATGCTGGGGTGGGGGAAATGCTTTGACATTTCAGCAGCATGTTGACCTCCACCAAGTCTTCTCCTGTCTTTAAAGCTTTCTGCTCTGCTTGTTACAGGCTGGAATGTTTCCAGCTATGGAAAACACTGCAGGAAGTCTATTACAACAGATTTCTGACGTGGATAAGGAATGAGGGCAATATGCTGGTTCTGGAGGAACACAAAGGACCAAGGAGGGTTTACAGAACATGGGTGTTAAGCCAAGCAGCAAAAGGATTCATCCACAAGAAAATCAAACCCTGCTCCCCTATCCCCATGTAGGTGTTGGTGAATGCCCCCAGACTCTTGCTAGAGAAACAACCACCTACAAGATGAAGGGAATTCTACTCCTTTGACAGATCCTGTCAAAATCAGTGACACAGGCTCCAAAAGGATACAGGGATATTACGAATGCATTCCAACTGTTTAGGAATGCACACTAAGAACATACTCCAAATTGTTGTGAGTTCAGTTTCAGAGCATGTGATTCTCACATCACTGCAACCCCCAGGCTGCGAGGAGAGGTGATAGATATCTGCTGAGCAGCTCATCAGAGGAAACAGGGAACCAGCAAGGATGCATGGAACAATAAGGGTCAGGAACCCCAAGAAACTAAAACTGAGAGCTCCCTGACTACTTCAGAGCCCAGTGTGGGACACCCACCCAGACAGAGCAGTGGGGAAACAGTCTCAGAACATCCTGCAGGCAGAGGGGGGTTATTGCCTACAGGGATACAGGACTCCTTACAGGGATATAAGGGAAAAGAGCATGTTTGGACACAAGGAAAACTTCTGATGGATCTTTTAGGGGGATTACAGGAACGTAACTGAATTTTAGGGGAATGACCAAAGGTAGTTTGGGGAAGGATCAAAGTGGATCAGGGAATACACAAACCTCAGTGGCCTGCAGGACCAGGTACCAGCAGCTCAGGCAGAGCAGATCTGGGGCCAGGTACCAGATATCTGGCCAGCTTAGATAGGGCATCTGAGAGCAGCTCCTGGAAAAACCCATCTACTGTGTACATCTGTGTTCTACTAGTGGGCTTCAGTCCTCATCGGCTGAAGAGGAAGAGCAGGACGGAGCTGTTCATGTGTGTGTGAAAGCTGTGTGTGTTTATGGAGTGGTGGCAAAAGCTCTGCTCTCAGAGTGTGGGTGCATGTGCCTGCTGGGATTAGAGAGTAGAACTGCAGCAGCTGCACAGCTCTGGGCTTGCTATGGGAGGATCCTCCCAGGTTCCTGAAGCCCACTGGAATCAGCTGCCTTTCACAAGAGCACGGCTGCTTCCACATTCAAGCTCTGCTTGCATTTGACTTTGGTTCTGGACAAGGAAACCTCAGACCTCACCTCTGCTGTCAGAGCAGTCATTGTGCTCGGGCTCAGAATTTGTTCTTACCAAGCTGGTTCTTCATCCCCATGAGAACAGAGTTCATGTGAGCTTTGGATGCATAGAGTTTGCTTACGGCCCTCCGAGAGCGGATCAGCTCCTTCGCCAAAATCACACACACATCTCTCTGATTCTTTTTGGCAGCATCCTTTATTGACCTCTTCACCTTCTCCTCTTCCCTCTGGATATCTGGAGTACAGAAAAACACAACAAATAGTGACAAACTCCTAAGAATACGGAAGAGAAATCAGTCATTTGTTGGGGTGTGTTTCCAATGCAAAGAATTGTTTCTGCTTGATTTCAGATTCCCTCTGTTAATCAAAGACCTTGTTCTAGGCTGATTTACATGTCAGCTGATTAATTCAGCTAAATCTTAATAGGAAAATTCTCATTACTGAACATCCAGCTCTGTAATTTCCTTTACAGTAAAGAGTACTCTAAAGGACTGTCTGAGAATGTCCATGATGCTGAGCTGACTAAGAGCTTACAAAAAAGGTCTCATAAGAACAAAGCACTCTGAGAGGATGATTTGACTTAAAACTTCAAAATAACTTCCTATTAAACTGGCCTGACACAAATACATATACACAAAATATACATCTAACTTAAAACATCCTGTTCAAACCCTCCTGGCATCCAGCTTTGTTCAACAGCTGTTTTTTAGGAGTGTGCTGAAGCAGGAATACTGAACTAAGCACGAGCACCAAAGAGTTGGTTGGATTTGAACTGTTAAACACTAAATAGGCCTCCTTAAATACCATTGGCTTCTCCAGAAAATCTGACGTGACTGTTCACAGTTCTGCCCTGCCAAGTAACACTGGCTGTGAACAGCAGGAGCCAGGTACTCCAAAAAGCCTACAGCAAAAAATGCAAGAATAAGCAGGGGCAATATCAACCTCCTTCCTCTTCCAGACTCAGCATTAGCCACTGATGAAATGTGGATCTAAGTGTCCACAAGAAAAATTATCCTAAAGTAAATAAAGAATTCAGATAATAGGGATTAACGTCACCTTCCTGCAAAGAGTAAACTAAAACGACCACGAGAACAATTATTTCAAGGAAAGCCTCTGTTCAAATTTAGCTTTGAGTCTTCTCGATTTATGCCAGATGAAGTTACACATTGGAAGAATAAGAAGCTGCCCTTTTATAAAAACAAAGGCATCAACACACACTTTCTGGCACAGGCCGACTTGGAGACTTCAACACAGCTTCTTAGGTGGGAGTTAATGAACCCTGTACTCAAGACCAGTTAGGCTCTCAGTATCATTCACTGGGGTCTTTACCTTAAAGGACTGGCAGAAAACTGTAGGATCATAATCAGAAAAACATACCCTTGCTGCTTCCCCACTATTATTTTCAGAAATACCACAAACTTGAAGACATTTGTATGTCAGACACTGGACTGAGCCGAGTCCCAGCATATCAGAGCAGGTAAGAAAGAGCTGAAGTGCTCCAGCAGGAAACAGAAAGCACCAGAAGAACTCCCAGTACTGAGGAATTACAACATTCACTTTGTCAGGCTGAAAACAACCACAAGTATTGTGTTGCTACACTCAGGCTAGTATAGGGCAGCCTGTACTCGAGTGAATGCTTTCACTGGCATGCCCAACTGCTGAGTATGAGATCAGTGGCACAAGTATGCAAGAGCAGTCAACTCCATCTTTGAAGGTCAGTGCCAGCTACAGTCCTCAAGGGAACCAAAGTCACTTCCCCAGTCTCTCTGCAGTGCTATCAAGCACAAGAGGCACGAAGCAGCCCAAGCACATGAGAGGGACTTGCAAGCTCAGCAAACAACAAAGTTACTGTATTACTCCAACTCTATCAACTCAAAAAATTCAATTCTGAAGTAACAAGGATGCCTTTCATTTCTCCAAACCTTCCAAGTCCTGAAAAACAACCTACCCCAAAGAGAAATCACTACAGCAGCGAGAGTCCAACAACAGATGGTTTCAAATTGTGTTGCTATTTTAGTAACTGTGCTGACCAGGAGAGCCAAGTGTTCCAGTGATCCAAGCCCCCTCAGTTCGTCCCAGGTGGATCTAGTGCTGCCTTCTCCAAACACATCTAGCACAGCCTTCCTCAAGGAAACTAAGGCAGGTTCCAGCTTAGCATCCTTAAAGATTGCAGGGATTTCCTGTGTACGGCTCAGCTGAAAGGAGAAAGCATGGCAGAATCCAACCACAGCAGGTAATTTTTGAGAAAACCTTCAGTGGCACTTGGCTGTCATCCTTCAGGAGCAGCCTGCTAGCCTGGGAAGTGTCCAGCAGAACCACATACTTCCATAGGTGACACTTGGTAAAATGTGAAATCCTGGCACAAAGATATTCTATACTTTATTTTAAGAGGAATTATCAGAATAGCAGATGGTTGGTGGTTAGTGCTGAACTGTATTTCTTTGAATGTAGGACTCTAAAATACAGACATGTTTAGAGCTGCTAAAATAATTAGATTTGCATCCACATCAAAATATCACACTACCATGTAACCTAGATCTGTATAGGCCTTTAAAAGTATTATGGCGTGTAAAATGTTAAGAGAAACCCAAAATTCAAGACGCATCAGTAGTGAACACGTGGGTATTTTGCTCCTGTGGAAGATGCAACCTCTAAAACGTATTTTGCTGGTAAGATCAGAGTTGCCGTTCCTCTGTGTCTGATACAGCCACACAAAGTGCCCTGGAGAAAGCAAAAGAATTCACATCCCTGTACATCAGTTTCCTGGGAAAGACATAAACTCTGTTCCTCATATTAGAGACATGGACAGACTTTGTACTGCACGAGCAACCTTCTCCAACCAACTCATTCAAGTCTACAGGAGGGAGAAGACACAAACCCTGCCAGGTTACTCCAGAGGCACAGGGCTAGGGAAGAATGGGGAAGGGAGGACATACTGCTCAAGGAGTCACTCAAAACAGGCATGTGCCTGGTAACCAGATGCTGACACAAAATATCGTCCACCAGCACATCCCACAGACAAATCCCAAGGTCAAGGCAGAAGACAAAGAAGGGGAAAACAAAACCTAGACCCAAACCTATTTTCAGGCTCAGGGAAGGCAGGCAGAACAAATTCTGAACTAACAGCAGTGCAATAAAAAGCAACTCCTCTGCTTTTAAGATTCATTCAGCAGTGTAATGCTCATCATTTAACAGCAAAACACCCACCCACTGAGAAAATACTTTTTTTCCCTTCCTCTCGTCTGTTTGCAATTTTCCCAAGCTGACAGCAAGCTACTTTTGCTTGGGTTGTGCACTTTCGTACCAGTACGTACCAGTGGAACTTTCTACATGTGGAATTATACACCACACTGATACTACTCATTAAATCAATGTGTGTGAAATTCTGGATAATAAGTCTAATACATGTTATCCAAAGGGATTTAAGAGCATTATGTCTTACTGGGAGCATGAAATATTCATGTTCTTTTGAAAATTTTACTTGGATAACTTCACAGCGACATCATTTTGTAACACAGACTAAGTCTGGCCCCAGGATCACATTCATCTTCTTTTATTCCAAATGTGATAGACTACCCCAGGTTATTAAATTTCACAGCCTGCCTCAATTAAGGCAAAAATAACTTGAAGGCAGACAGGGAGAGTAAAAACAAAAAATGAGACACAAGTACAAACCTCTGATCTGTCTATCAATCACTCTCATTTCTTTCCTTATCTTCAAGGACCATTCATTGACCTTAAAAAGAGAAAGAGAGAGTTACTTGAAATTCCAGCTTTAAAACTATGCTTTTATACTTGCATGTAACTTAAACATTCAGTATCAAGAGCAGCACTTCAAAATGCACAAGCTTTAAGTTATGAGTGATGTTAAAATACTTCGTTATTCAAATAATAAAACCCCAAAACATTGCAGAGATATCACCAGTTACTGCACTGCTCTTAATGTTCAGACAAGCAGTTAAGGAGGACCTTTATAGATTCCTTCCAACTGAACTCTTCAATGATTCCATGCTGTGATTTGTGAGTCAGACGCTCACTGCCTGGCTAACTTCCCACATCACAGCCATGTCACTGTACAGGGGGAACTTGCCACAGGGGATTTCAGCAGAAGGGACAGACTTTGGCACAGGATGACAGCACCAAGAATGCTACTGCCCATTTCAGTCAGGAGGATCCCCGGGAGGTCTCCAAGCCAACCCTTACTCAAAGCAGAATCAAGTTCAGACTTCAGACAGGTTGTTCAGGGCCTCATCCACCCAGTTTTGATACTGTTTGAGGGCAGAGACTTCACAGCCACTCTGAGCAACTGCACTTAAATTACTCCTGTGGTGTAAGACCTTTCCTCATAGAATCCTGGAACGGTTTGGGTTGGAAGGGACCTTAAAGACCATCTATTTCCAATGCCCTGCTCTTGGCGGGGCCACCTTCCACTAAACCAGATTGCTCAGAGCTCCATCCAACGTGGCCTTTCATGTCCAATTCAAAACTCTCCTCTGGCCAGCTGTGGCTGTAGCACCTCTCCTGTCACTGGAGACACCTCAAAAGTACCTGTCTCTGACTTGACTATAACCCCATCAGAAGCAGTGAGAGGCTTTAGACCCTTGCTCCTTCACCTTCTCTTCTCCAAGCCAAAATGAGCCCAATTCCCTAAGCCACTCCTCCTGCATCACGGGCTCCAGCCCTCCTCCATCCTGATGGCCCTCTGCCACACTTCCCCAGATTGCTGAGATCTTTCCTCAACTGGGTGCCCACACTGGGACACTGTTCTGCAGATGTGGCCTCTTTAATGCTGAGCAGCACAGTGACTGAACACTCAACACTGTGACTACAGCTTCCTAACACATCCCCATTTGCCTTCACTGCTGCAAAGGTGCACTGGGAACTCACGTTTATTATCCATGGGAAACCAGATCCTTTCCTGCAGAGCTGGTGCCCAGCCAGCCTCAGGCTGCACATCCCTGCATGCAGGGATGGTTGTCTCACCTGCACAATCTTGCATTGCTTTGCATCACAAGGTTCCTGCTGTGTTCCTCCCACTTGCTCAGGTCCCTCTGCCCTCCAGCTTCCCTTCCCCTGCCTTTGGTGGGGTTCAAACACAGTCACTCCTTCAACAGCTCCCTCCTGGCACTTGCCAAGATCTCTCTGGCTTCCAGATCATCTGGCTTCCCCAGCAGGTGGGGAGCTCCACTTGCCCTGACCACCCCTCTAGGGAAGCAGAGTGAAGAGAACTTGTGCACTGGAAACTTGTAAAGCAAGTTCTCTTTAGTGCACAAGCCCAGCAGAGCAATAGATTTAGACTTTTACCAGTTTCAAAGGACATTCTCTTGGTCATGGGGAACAAGACCACGTTTTGACTGCAGACAACAGCCACCATTTGAGGTGCTCAAGCACAAAATCAGCTTACAAACCCCCACAAACAACCCAAAGCCCTGCATAGGTGCAGAAGTTTCTAACAGGTTTCAGAAAGCTCCTGTACCTTTAGTCAAATCCTGGTTTTACAGGGAAAAAAACCCCAAACCCTTGCAGGACTGACTGCAGCCTCCCCTCTTGTTCTTCAAAGCAGAGGAAATATTGTCCTGGAGAGTCATTCTTCACCCTGACAGAAAGCTAAGGAGGTCCCTTTTTTGACTATGGGCTACATGAGAGAGAAAAAAGCAGAGGGAAGAGACGGAAGTAAAACATGACAGAGCTCTGGCTGGCCAACTATCCTGTCTCAGATGTAACACCTACCAGAGATTTGCTCTACAACTTGTATTCTAGAACAAACCAACACACAGCAAGCCTTCACGTACAAGCACAATCAGCAACTGTCAAATGAACCACAGCAGGATTTGCAGCTTCTGTCTCTGGGATGCACAACCCAGCACAAAGACACCATTAAATCAAGGCTGGTTGTGTGCTGTCATCAATCCCTGCTGACTCTGACAGCCGAAAACTCTTTCACAGCTCATCCCTAGCATTGCCAGGAATCAGCTGCTTGACATGACTGTCCTAAAGGCAGAGCTGGGTGCTTACGCCTTCCCTGGTGTTCCCAACTCATCTCCTGTTTTGTGTAAGAGGAGGAG
The DNA here is from genome assembly GCA_013399875.1 of Gymnorhina tibicen. Taxonomy (NCBI): domain Eukaryota; kingdom Metazoa; phylum Chordata; class Aves; order Passeriformes; family Artamidae; genus Gymnorhina; species Gymnorhina tibicen. The sequence goes on from VXAZ01007004.1 coordinate 741,721, forward strand.
GAAATCCCATTGACTTTCATCCAGGCTACTCCATGCTCCCAGCTACATGAGACAGCAATTTGCTGAGCTGCAAAGGAGCCACACTGCCCATGTCACAAAGGACACAGGGACATGGATACAAACCATGGCACAAGGCAGCAGCGCTGGGAACCAGGACTATGCAGTCCAGCTGATAATTACCCTGAGCACAACTCCACGCTGATGAAGCTATTCTGCTTCCACTCCTGATCAAAACAAAACCGTCACTCTCACAGCACTGCATCACACCAGAGTCAGCCAGCAAAGCACTCAGCTGAAAAGAGCCAACTCAGACTACATTGGAGGAAAACCCACTTTTTATGTTCAAATGATCCAGACATGGCATTAAAAGTATAATAAATCCCCAGCTTTAGACAGGCCAAAATGCATCACCAGCTCTTCACAAGGACTGAAGATGTTTGCTTTGTATTGATCATAAATAAATTATCTCACATCAACAGAGTGGACAGACAAATGAACAGAAGGCAAAACACAAAAATCTCAACCTCTCCCCATCATGATCCACCTCCTGCTGTGCATGGATGGACCCCTCTAGCCCTGCTAAGGGACTGTATCTTGTGCACAGCTGCTGGCAGACACAAGATAAGCAGTGCTGTTTCCCCATCAGCTAGGAACTACTTCTTCCTTCTAAAGCTGCAGTTAGGTACAGGAGGAAAGGAATTTTTTACTATTAATGGCTTTCTCAATATCACTGTTATGGCCTGTGAAGTCACCATGCCAGCCTGCACCCCAAGGGAGTGCTCATGACAGCAAGAGGACTCATGTCACCTCTCCCTACACCTGTCCCATAGAGCCTGGCAGGGTTTTCTGCAAAGAATCACAGACTCACTGGGTTAGGAAGGGATCTCTGGAGATCATCCAGTCCAAACCCCCTGCCAAGGCAGGGTCACCCAGAGCAGGTGACACAGGAACGTGTCCAGGTGTGTTTGGAATGTCTCCAGAGAAGAAGACTCCAAAACCTTCCTGGGCAGCTGTTCCAGGGCTCTGCCACCCTCAGCATAAAGAAGTTCTTCCTCATGTAGAGCTGGAAGTTATTGTGGTTTAGTTTATGGCCCTTGCTCCTCGTCCTGTTGCTATGCACCACCAAACAGAAGGTTCAAGGTGGATGGCACCATCCTCCAAGAGCTCCAAGATGACCAACAGACACTGTGCTACTGGAAAACATGACAAGTTCATCAGTTAGGGAAGGCAAAAGAGCAGCCCTCGGACACGAGGCGAGAACTCCTCAGTGCAGCAGGACCACACGTGTGGGTTACAGCTGTCTGACGTGTTACCCTACCCCTGAGAGCAGCAGTCCCCCACCCCAGCTCTCCCTGTGGTCTCCTGTACCACACTCAGGAACACAGGAGACTGACCCAGCCCACACAGTGCTCAGACACAGGCAGAGGAGGAAAGGACACTCCCAAAGGTACATTCCTCATCTGATTCTCTCACCTGACAAGCAACAACCATAACCTGCTCCCCTGGGACTCAGCTGCTACAAAGCACCAGGGAACATCTGTGACACTGCAGCTTGTCTAAGCCTTCAACTTGTGTGCCTGTCATCCTTCTTCTCCCTGCTGGTTTTCCAGTATCTCTAATGTATTTGATCTTCCTCTCACCAAACAGAAGATTTTTTCACTAACACATTAGTAGCTACTTATGAAAGGCAAAAATGAAATCCACCAGTGTCTTCATTATTTCATTTCACTGTGACATCAGAAAGCTGTTTGTAGAAACACACAGTTTGTCTACAGACTCACCTTCCCCCTCCAAGTCCCAATATTTCAGCTACTATTTTCTAATTTTAAGGCTATGCCTGCAAGAGGAGCTAGAATCATAGAATATAAAGGGGTTGGAAGGGACCTTAAAGACCACATAGTTCCAATCTCCCCTGCCATGGGCAGGGACACCTTCCACTAGACCAGGGTGCTCGAGGCCTTATCCAACCTGGCCTTGAACACTTCCAGGNCCCGCCCCTCCGCTTGGGGGCGGTGCCCGAACTCCTCGTCCCGCCCTTCGCCCCGCCCCTCGCGGCGTCCCGCCGGTCACGTGCCGGTGCGCACGGCGCTGAGCACGGCCCCGCCTCGCGCGGGAGGGGCGGGAAGGCTCTGAGGGGCGTGGGGCGGGGCGGGGGGCCGGGGGGGGGGGGGCGGGGGGGGCCCGCCGGGCGGGAGGGGGCGGNCGAACTCCTCGTCCCGCCCTTCGCCCCGCCCCTCGCGGCGTCCCGCCGGTCACGTGCCGGTGCGCACGGCGCTGAGCACGGCCCCGCCTCGCGCGGGAGGGGCGGGAAGGCTCTGAGGGGCGTGGGGCGGGGCGGGCGCCGGTGGCGGCGGGAGCGGTCGGGCCCTTATACTGAACGTGTTTGTAACCCATTCACCGGGTCAATTAGCTTGGAAAAGGTTTCTGAGATTATCGAGTGCAGTCATGACCGAACACCACTCTGGCACTGAATGCCACGTCCAGTCTTTCCTTAAAACACCTCCGGGGTTTGCTAACTCCACCATCGCCCTGGGCAGCCCATTCCAATGTCCAATCACCCTTTCTGTGAAGAAGTTCCTCCTAAAGTGCAACCTCCACTGGTCCAGCTTAAGATTCCGTCCTCTCGTCCTGTCGCTGGTTTCCTGGGAGCAGAGCCTGACCCCCACCTGGCTACACCCTCCCGTCAGGGAGTTACAGAGAGCAATAAGGTCCCTCCTGAGATTCCTTTTCTCCGGGCTGAGCCACACCCAGCTCCCTCAGCTGCTCCTCATCACACCTGTGCTCCAGACCCTTCCCCAGCTCCGCTCCCTTCTCTGCAACTCCAGCACCTCGAAGACCTGTTGGTGCAGGGGCTGGCTCCCACTGCGCTCTTTCCCCTGGGACGGCCCGCAGGACACCCGAGGGCAAAGCTCCTACAAGCCGGTGCCCGTCTCACCCCCAGCTGCCGGGGCTCTTTCGGAGAAATCCCACCAGCCAGGCCTGGCTCATCTTCACCCTCCTCTCCGCAGGGTCACCTGGCTGAAATGAAGGGACAGCTTGGAGCCGCTCTGCTGGAGCTCCAGCGAGTCATTCCATCCCTTCACACCCCGCTGCGCAATCTGAGACTGCGAGCACTAGAAATAAATCAGTGGTGCACAGAGTGCAAAAGCTTAGGAAGAAAAAGGTGCTATGAACTTAACCTAACTCTTAATACCTTACAATTTTGCTTACCCTCATTATTTAATTACTGGAGACAGACATTTTAATGACAGTTACAAAAATGTACAGTTTCACTTTTTGTCATTTTTCCCTCCAAAATGTAATGCAGAACAAAGATCTAAACAAGCTTTGGAAAGGAGAGCTCTCGTTTTGGACTGAGCACCAGCAGTGGGAAAGCCAGTGTTAATAAAACAATAATTGATGAAATTGCAAGTGGCAAAGAGCTTCAGAGATGATTTAAATTCATCCTTTGTAATAGCAACACAAAACATCCATTGCCTTTATTAAACCTAACAAATAAGTTAATACCCTCACCTCAGTGGTTTGACATTTTTTGTTTACAACTGGTCTCCAGCTTCCAGGCACGAGACATCAGAGAATAAAACACCACTTTAGGAATGTTTAGCATCTCAGTTAAGACATTTCACAAGTACTAGCACAACCCAGCCCTGCGAGGCAAAACATGTGAGCAGCGAAAACGCTGACCCTGTTACAGGCGCAGTCTTTGCTCCTTTGCTCCGTTCTCCGGATGTTCAACTGTCAACACGTCAGGGAAGGGCTGTCTGAGATCCTGCACTCGGTAGAAAGCAATGTAACTTGGATGCTTCTGCTGCTACCAACACGAGCATTTCATAAAATAAACACATCCAACTGCTTTTTCTGTCCTGCTGGGACTCCCAATACACTATGCCAGCTGCTCAAGATCCTGTAACAGATGCGTTGCTGGGAACTGCACCACAACAATTTATATAACCCAGACACGAGGGGACCAAACCTTCTGCCACAGCTACCTACTGGTCATAATTACCTGCTCCTATGGCTGTGCTCTCAGTGGCTCTCCCGCTAATTAAACAGCAGTTTGGGTCATCCATCAAAAGAACTGGATGAGTAGAGCAACTGAGGCCATTAAAACAAGTCTTCAGCTGAAACAGGTGTGCACAAAGGTTTGCAAACAAGGCTGAGCCAGGGCACAGAGGTAGAGCTGCTGGGGCTGTGTGTGAAGGTGAGGAGGTCAGCCTTCAGCAGCAGAGCTGCGCTCCACAAGCACTCTGCTCCAAGGGCACAGCATTGCTCCAGCTTAGCACTCACAGCGTTTGGCAAATCGCCGAGGTAGCAGCGAAAGGCTACAGCAGGCTCTGATACAGCACCTCGCTTGTGTGTGGCAGCACCTCAGCTACAGCCTTATTTATACTCACAAAACTTCTGCTTTCCCTTGGCCTCAGTTCAGTGCAGGTTTCAAAACAGTCCTGAAACAATGTGGATTTCAGCTACTCATGACAAGCACATATGCCACGCTGCTGCAAAAATTGGAAGCAGAAATGATCTTTGCCCTCATTATGCCTCTCCACTGCTCTGCCGAGGCTGTAATGACAGAGACAGGGCATGTACTGGCAGGTCTCAACTGGAATAAAAATGACTTTCTGGACCACAGGAGAGTTGCTGATATTGTGCCCCTTGTACCTCTCTGCTTCAGTACTGCCATGGGAAAAAGGAAATGAGAGAGGAAAAAGGACTCAGTAAATTAAAAACAGCTCTTCTGCTAATTACATGAATATCCTCTTGGAAACACACCTGGTGACAGAGCCGTGAAACATTTGTTCATAAAAAAGAGCGTGCCCAGGTACCCTGGACAGATAAAACAATGCCAGCAGCTCTGTGAGCACCAGCCTCCCACATCTATAAAGACAAAGGGAGATGGATTGTAACTGCAACAGGGAGCTGCGTTTGTATTTCCTATGATCATCATCTTCATGTTGTTATCCTCCTTTCATATCACATAGGCAAGATTTAGGAAAGAAATGAAACAAGAAAATTGAAAATATCTTTCTAGTTTGGTCTTTTCCTCTACTCATATCATCTCTTGCTCTTCCCTCCCCAACTACCTTTTCCTTTCCAACCAACAGTTCCTCTCTATTTTCAGCCAGATGATTTCTGAAAGGTACAACCAAAATCAGAGTTTCATATTGAAATATAAAGAAAACAACAGACCCCATTTTTTATGGCACCAAAGCTCTATCAAAGAAACCAGGAGTCACTTCAGAATACCAGCACAGTTGGAAGCTGGCAATTTTTACCACTTTTGTCACTGCATGACAATATTCTGCTCCTTCACAACAGTTTACTTTGAGGCTGTAGAGGGAGCTACCCTAAAGTCTTCCTAAATGTGTGCAGATGAGGGTGCTGGAGAGACAGCTGGTAGGAGAGGGTCTCCATCTGGAAAAGCAGCTTGTAATCAACTGGAAAACCACTGATCAAGCAGAGAAGCACATCAACACAGCAGACTTACGAAGGAAGTAGTTCCCAGTGAAACACCACTGCCTTCTCCTTGGCCAGTGGCTCGGAGCACTGAATTCCTGCATCCCTAGGAGATGATTTATTAGTCACAAAAGTTGTGTTATATTTTTATTGTCTTCACAGATAAATCAGGCCAGCAAGACATCCGTAACCATACACAAAAAATATTTATCAAAACAATTAACATTACAAATCTCCTTTTAAAATAATTTATTTCACCGATTTCTTTTTAAATGGTACTGTCTTACAACATACATTATTCAACAAAGATGTGCAGAACAGACTCTAAAATAAGAAACACTTAAATTAAGCAATTGTCTCCGATTAGAATTTCATTTTCACCCACATCCTAACTTGTAAACGTTTGCTGGAATACGCTTCTCTTGTAGGCTTGATTTTTGTGCTTACAAAAACAGCATCAAGTTTCCAGATGTTGAAGAGAACAAGTTATTGTACGGTAAGTTTGCATTCAGTTCAACATACAAGGCAACCAAATGATTCTGTCGTTAACGTTAGCATCATGTATATTTTAGTTCACTGCACTAACATTTAAACTAAAACTTCAAACCACGTAATCTTTTAAGTGACTAACATTTAAAAGGCAAGCAGTAATATCCTGAAAGCTTACAAAGGACATGGGCACACAGCTAAGATGGGGGCTCACTCGACAAAGGCTGCGGGTGTATGTATGGCTGCTTTTTTTTGTAGGACGCCCACCTGCAGACGGGGCAGCAGTGTCGCCCGCCTGCCAGCCACATCACGATGCAATTCTGGTGGAACACGTGGCCGCATGGCAAGCCCATCAGCAGGCAGCCCTTTGCAAAATTTTCTAGACACACCACACATTCCGTACAGTGCAACATGTCGGAGGGCCAGGCGGACCAGTCTGGCTCCATGTCACCTGCGGAGCTGTACGAGCCGTAGGACCTGGCTTTGCGTTCGCATGGCTCGTGGTGACAATACTGACTGGCACAAGAACAGCTCTCGACACCGCACCGACGCTCTCCTTCGCTGCACCTGTGAAACGTGTTCAGCTCATCGTCCTCCGAGACTTCTCTGTCGCTACTGAAGAGCTCTTTGTTTTCACTGTCAGAGTCACTTTCACTGTCTGGAAAGGTTTCCAGCATTTCCTCATCAGAATGGGCACCGAGGCATTGAAACCTCCACATGGGTAAGTTTTTTATATAATCAGTTGGTATCAGAGGGTGAAGCCAGAGATCTGGGAAGGCCAACCGCTCCAAGAACAAATCCGGGTCTTCATCCCAATCCGAGTCAAAAGGGAAGTGTTGAAAAGAAGCAATGGGATGAAACAAGTAGCTGGTGTACCAGTCCCACAGGCTCGACAGCCACTCCAGATTATTAGCATTTACTTCATCCGTGTTGTTATTGCGTCTTCTCTTCTTCTCAAAGTAATCAATTAGTAAACCATGGCCAAGGTACGTGCTGAGGAAGAGGGCTGGATGCGAAGAGTAGAACATCCAATCGGCCCTCACCCAAGAAGCCAAAGTAGTTGTGTTAGAGTACCTGAAGAGTTTTAAACTGTACTCATAAAAGCTGTCTAAGTAGGGTAGTTGCAAAAAACCTAACACTGGTAGCCAGGAAATAATTAATAGTGAATTGTACGTCCCTAAAGTGCTTATAAGAACCACAAAACGCTTTATAGTGGCGCCTTGTGTAATAAACAGGTCCATCCAAGCCATCAGATTAACCAAAACTAAACTTAAAACAAATAAATCGTTAACTTCTGGTTGCAACGAGCGCAAAAAGGAATCCATGGCACGTAGTGATATAAATTCACCAGTGTTATTTCCATACCTGTAAATCCCCTCAGGAGTCCTAAGTATGTACGATGGTGTCTTGTAGATACCGATTTCTGCCATGTAACTTTTATTGTCCCAGTTTTCCACGTTCACAAAAATAAACTCTACTCTTCCAGTAAACTTTACACTTAGTGCAGAGAAGAACGCCGGAGGCTGGTCAAGGTTGGCAAACAGGTATATTTTCACTCGGTACTGGTCACTTTTGTTCCATTCTTCTTTCAGATGTTCCGAGTTGTAGATGGTTTTGATCCGAGAGGCAGCGTGGGCTGTGATCCATTTGAAAATGTGCTCCACTTCAATCTTGCGCCCGCTGTATTCCTTAAGCATGACTTTTCCTTTGGAGGTACTGGTTTGTGGAACCGACATAATGAGGGTGGATTTCAGCCAACCCCTCCTCTTGCAGTATCTACAAAGAAAACAGCAGGTTAGATTACAGAGTTTCATAACCCCAGAACTGAGTCCTTACATTTCTATTCTAAGCCCAAAAATGAGACATGCTGAGCACCTGGGAACCCTTACAATATAATAGCAGGAAATAAGGGCACCCAATATTCTCTGGCAAAGCATATTTATTCTTACTATATGTTTCTATCTTACAGGAATATTATAAAGAGATTATGTATTCATAAAACAGGAAGAGAAATAGTGTTAATTTTCATGGGTCATTAAAGAAAACAAGGCCATGGAGCCATTCATGCTTTGTAACTGGATTTGAATAATACACAAGCTGACTCTTTAAAGCTTTACTATTAGAAGCTAGTTTTCCTTTGCCTTCCAGCCAAGAAGAAAACCACTCCAGTGTAATTCAATATCCCACAGCTTTCCCAGTGCTTCCTTCCATCCTGGTTTTGCTAAGCAGCCATGGGGTGAAGTTGAGCAGACACTGCTCTGTTCGCAGTTGCTTTAATGAAGCTGACAAGTGCCACTTCCTACTGGGACCATTTTGGCAGGATGCAGACAGGCTAAGGGGTGAGGTGAGAGAGCTGGCCACAAAACCAGTGGAGCGGGAAGCAGACACATGCTGCTGGATGATTTGGGCTAAAAAAATAATCCTGTCTGGCAGGCAGATGGGATGAACCCCAAATCCATACCTAAAAGAAGAGGCTCTTCATGGCTGAACCCTGAGTCATGGTCCAGAGCCCAGTAACTCTGAGATTAATCTAATGACTCACAAGATCCTTTCTCTCATGCATCTTTCCTACCAATATCACTACACCAAATTATCTAGACCTCCTTTAAGGAAATATCTGGCAAGCTTCAACAATCAAAATATGACAGAGCCAACAGGCACACAAACTATCTCTGAGAACCCTGCACATTGGGACCACCAGCCTCATTCACCAGTCATCTTACCTACATCCTCTCTGGTTTGGGTCTGTCAATGTGTATTTAGACAATTACAACTCCCTTTCCCAGGAATCTGAATGCAGCATTTTTAGAGGGAGCCATAAGATATTACCCTACTAATAAAGGTATCCTGATTACTGCAGCATGCAGCATTCTTCTGAATTTCAGCTACAACCTGATGAAAACTATTCACAAGGGTTTACTTGACAAAACATTTCTTGTTTTAAAAAAAAAGAATTAATTTAAAACATAGTATTTGATCAGAACATTAAGACTACTTAGGAGCTATGCAAAGAGAAACACTGCCAAATTTTTAAGATGTTCAAATACCAGAGTTTTGATTAAACAAGATTATTTTGCATAAGCACTACAAAGCCTAAGAATTTCCTCCTATGATTAACACTGAGATCTCTGTAAACATTTAGGACTTAAGCTGTATAAGATGTGCGTATCCATACATGCCACTGGAATTCTAGACAAAGTCTCCTGTCATGTAAAGCAAACACCTCCAACAAAATGTTTAAAAAAAGCCTCTTTTTACAGCAGCAGAGAATTATCAATAGCTTCTTTGGCTCTGCTCTTCTTCCTTGTTCGAAATCATATGCAAACACAGTGACTCTTGCACAGCACACTATGTGTTGTCCAAGGGTGTGTGCCAGTTTATATATAAACATACATTTGTCAGGGAACAGGATTTGTCAGTAATTCTGGGAGGCAGCCACTGTATGCAAGGTTCATGCTAACCTGTGCTTCCCCCTTCCAGATGGTGATATAACGACTCTAAAACTGATATATTTGGCTTTGTGCTAAGCAAGCACAATTCCTGTCCTTGAATGCCTGGACTGGAAGGCCAAACTCTTCTGTTCATTCCTCTCCAGAATACTGCTGTAGTATGCTCTCCACAGTCTAATCATGCATTTCCCACACAACGCTTTAGGAAGCTGCAGAGCTGATAAATAATGTAATGGAGCATTCTGAGCAGACTTTAGGAGAGATAAAAACATGAATAAAACCACCTTCTGTCACAGCTACTTTTACAACACAGCAAGCCCTGCTGCCAGAACACAGCTGAGCCTTAAGATATTCTTGGGATTTAGATAATCCTTTAAGGATATACCTGGGGTCACTGGAACAGTTAAAAGTGCCAGTACGTATGCCAAATCTTGAGACTTTCTTCACCATTTTCTCCCAGTGGACTTTACCCACCAGTGGGCTTCTGTCATTTGCTATGACCTATTGCCAAAAAGAAATATTAGTTTAGTATCACAGTCAATTTGGTTCCTGAAATAAAGAGCAAGTTTCAAGAAAACAGAGAGCTAGTCATGCTTGATACTCTTTCCCCTTCGGTTAGGACACAGAGTAGGAATGTACAACTGGGAATCATGGTAAATGTCTTTGGAAAGTGAGCTCTAAGACAGGAATGTGGTTTCTGCAGAGAGACAGAATTGCATCATCATGCTAAGTACACGTAAAGATACTAAAATCAGTGGTAGTTAACAAAAACTTTGGTAAAATAACAAAACTATCATTAACCAGTTCATAGTAGGGGAGAAAGGAAAGGGGTGCAGCAGGTTCCTCTTCTTTGCTTATTGACCATAATTTTATTTCAATTCTCCCTCAAAAGTTACAACACACCAAAGAAATGTCATCTCAGAGCAAGTAGAATGAGTGGGAATGCATGTTCCTGGTACCAGATTAAACTGCCAACAGCCATTCCTGAGCAGTGGAAACTACTCATTAAACTCCCAGCTAATCCCTAAGAATCTCAACTCCTTCTAGCTTTGCCTGTGACTCACCCTGTAACTTTATGTGACTGTTCCACCAACTCCAGTGTCCCATCTGCCATTTCAGGATGATCATTTGCTGTGATCTATCCCAAGGTTTTATTTGTTCTGACCCAGTATATTAAAGTTGTACTTCAGGTTACCTCGCTGTAAGCTTCTGCTGACACCGATGATGAAGAAGCAGCATTCATCCTCTGACTTATAACTGTACAGGGAGGGGAAAAAAAACCCACAAGGAAAAGAAAACCCTGCCTGCCTGCAGCTGACAGGTAATTTTGAATGACATGACTGATCATGCACTATTCCATGAGCCGTCGCATTTTCTATTTTAGAAACGCCTCACATGCTTCTGCAGGCTTACTGGCAGCCACTTAAAATATATTTTTAAATTAAATCTTGAAACTTCCATTTGTTAGATATTTGTTTACCTGCCATTGAACTTATCCCAATCGTTTTCTGACTTAATAACCTCAAATGTCAGTCTGCCCCTGGAAGTTGGGCTGTCACCATGATTAACAGTTCTCTGTGGACATGCTGAGATTCAACCTAGAAAGCGAGTCCAGCCTTTGAGACTCGTGCATATTATCTGCTTTGTGGTAAGCAGCAGCCTCGCAGAATCTTAAAATAAAAGAATTCACCAAGCAGAATGTTCTACACAGGGAAACAAACTGAAGTCACAGATTACATTCCCATTCCACTAAACCCAAAATGTTTAAATAACACTAGAGGTGAACATCTAGGTAAGAATCCTTCAAGTTATTCTCAAAACATACACATCACACAGAAAACCCTTTTTGATTAGATAAATGTAATCATCACACACTGAGACAACCAGCTGGGAAATCTGCTCTATTACTGAGGCTTCTTTACATCACCCAATGTAACTGAAGCTTTGAATATTTTAAACTTCTTCCTTTCATGCACTTCAGTCAAGAGATACCAAATTCCTAAAGACACCTTAAAGCCAGAATATCCTCGGAGCTACTATGGCATGATAAATGCATCCAACATGGCAAGGAACTACTATGTTTTATTAGTAAGCATAGAAGTAAAACTTGTGACTGAATTACTCCTTGGTACAACTACTCAGAGATTGGCTTCTTCCAAAACTCTGTGTGCATGTTCTGAAACAGTGATGAGAGAATGTTAATGTTGTGTGCAGGAGGACAGATCCTGCTCACTGTTCCTTCTGCCTGGCACCACAACATTCACTTTAAGTGTCAAGACAAAAATTTGTTGCAAATACAGTCACCATTATATTTTACTGTCATCTGCCTGTACTGGTGGAATTTTTAACACCAGCTTAATTCCTTTCCTATGAAAACGTCTTTCCTCTTGGAGAAAGTTATTTATACTGAAGAACAATGACCTAAGTAGCAGTCTGTATTTTGTAACTACATAGAGGAACCCTACTATGGTTTTGCACACTGAAGCTTTGTAAAATATTGTGGGCTCATGCTTTTTTATGTCATTATGGAAAAAAATCCAAATAAACAGGTCCATTGCAGCTGCTCCTTGCAGACAACACCCACTTACAGCACTGGGAGTTCACCACGCCGAGGCAAGGCTTTGTACTTTGGAAAGCAGTCACCACCTCTGTGCATGAGGGAGTCCAAGAAAATACTGCAGGTTAAGCAATCAAAATGTATTTCAGTTTAAATTAAAAATAACCTGCAAACACTTGTAACAGATTTTATTTAAGAAGTGTGAATTTTGGTAAGTTAAGAAATTTCACTTAAAAACCTGTGACTGAGGAGACTGGGAATTTGAAAGTGGAAGAGGCCTGGAAGTTCTTCAAGCCCATGGTGTTAAAGCTATCAGGATTTTTTATTTCAAGTAAGGAAAAAATAAAGGTTGTCAAGTCCTGCACTTCTTCCTAGCAATCACTTCCAAAGAGAGGTTAGAAATAGTTTGACAACCTACAAGGATTGGAAAAAAGGTCAAAAGGAAGAGCTATCAAAGAAAGATATGCAAGGGAAAAAAAGTAAGGAAAAATGAGCTATTCAAGTTAGACCGTACAAAGACTATTACAAGTTGTACCAAAAGGTTTTTCAGTCATATGAATAAGAATAGAACAGGGGGAGAAACATCAGGATCACCAAACAATGAAGACAGGATAGAAATGTAAGATAATTTTCTTTTTAAAGTTAAATTAATGCTGTGACTCAGTTTTTAGTGGAGGGGAGGTGGCTGGCCATGGACCAGTTAGCAAATTAATGGGAAGAAACTGGATCAACCTGAAGGTGAAAGCAGAACTCAAATAACTTAATGCACTTAAATCAGAGTAAGCAGGAAATCTCCATTCCCGAACTGTAGCACAAGCACACAGGATCACAGGTGAACCTGTGAAAATTTCTTACAAAACCCTGCCAGAACAATTCCCATTTTGACAGGACAATAACAAGTTTGTAGCTATATTTAAGAGCAAATGAAAAAAAATATCCCACCAGTTTGATTTCAATAGGATGCAAAACTGTGAAAGAAATTTTAGAGCTGCAGAGACAATTGCGTTTTCCACCCCTTTCCACCATGCAATTACTAAAGATGTATCATTCCTGATTGAGAGATACTTTCCCTGAAGGAAAAGAACCAAGTTTCAAAAGAAAAAGGGAATGTAGTACCCTGTTTGTAGTTTGTAGAGTATCATGTATTATGCCACAAGGAAAATTTACATGAGAACTGCAGATAGGATTTTATAGTGAGTAAAAAAAAAAAGTTTTAAAATAAGCAAGAAATTGGCTACAGCAAAAAGACATCAAAATGCCAGAAAGGTACCAACAGACTTCTTAATAGATTTACCTTAGAGCTCAGTTCAGCATATATTCCCATTAATGCCCTTCCTGTGGGAACGTGAAGTCTCCCAAAGCCATTTGTAGAAGACATAAAACTGGGAAGCACATCTATGTGGGAAAGAGGATTATAACGCCATGCAGGAAGAGCTGCACAAATCTTGTAATGCAGAGTGTCACACATGAAATTGAATTCAGTAATGAACAGGACACTTGGGGAGTTCATCAGTTAGAAACAGCGATGGGAAGAAACGCTTGGGGCTATCAGTTGCTCCACGAGAAAACATGAGCCATCAATATTAACTGGCTGCAAAACAAGCAAAGCCCAGGATATATCAGACCTGACAAAACAAACTGGTTGATTGACCTCACTTACTGGGAGGAGTGGGGTTGACATCAGGACTCAGTGAAACTAAAGGTCGATGTCAATTTACGCTCAATAGGAACAAATTAGCCCTGAATACACCCAAGGCAGAAGTCAGACACACATTTCCAAGAAGAAAACAGTCAACAGGAGTATTTGAACAACTTACCGTGTAAGAGAGACAGCAAGGTATTTTCTAAACACATATTCTGCAGTCTAGCAGAAAGCTGAACTAGCTCATCAAAAAGGTCCCTTTCAATCATACACTCTATTTAATGTTACAGAAATAAAACCCAAGCTCATAAAAGGTACCTTTTAGGAGATCAGATAACACAGCTGGGAAACAAACACCGCGTTCGGAGAAGCACAAACCCTTCCAGCTTTGCTTATTATTAGCTATGTTCACAAACTGTGACATATCACATGTCAGAGTGACAAGTAAGACAATGAGGGTAACTCAATTAATCCATTAATCATCTTAATGGCCTAAGGGAATCCAATAGGATCACAGTAACCCTGCTATTTAACAACTTCACATCACAGAATGGATCTGCTCCCTAACCCACACCTAACCCAGGCCAGATGATTGGCTCTGACTGCAGGGTCTGAATTACCATCTCCATAATACTGAAAATGCTGAGATCCTGATGATTTCAAAAGACAATTGAATAGGGAGCTTTTGCATTAGAAGAGTTCTCATGACATTGAATTACACAGAATTATTCCCAAAGAGTTCAATCAAGAAAGTAATTAGAAAAATTAGTAAATTAGAAAAATATAATTATTTTGAGCTATATGTTAAAGTAGTCATAGTTATGACATTAAAGAACAGACTTTAAGAGCAAATATCCCACAGCCAGAAAGATACAAACACTTGGAAAAACAGGACTAAGTCAGCAAAGCACTTTGCCTCTCTTCCCTAATCTAAACGCAAAGTGTATCAGGTAGGTGCATCAATATTGCAATAGATACTTTATAACTATCACCAATCCAGCTGCTCCTTAATTTCCAGGTATCATTAAGCATTTTTAAAGATTATTTTATGAAACATAGATGCCTAAAATACAAGTAAAAATATGACTGGAATTGAAGAGACTTGAGGAAACACAGCTGATGTTAGAGTTTGCTGTAGCAATGCAATATGCAAAGACCGACTCCTCTTCTGGTACCCCTGAAGTACTTGGGCATGGCATGATAATGACCTCACTTGAGCATTCTCCTGTTTTCTGTGCATTTAAATCAGATTTTGTTCAATTTCTTTCAGACAGGCATGCAGAGATTTCAAAGCAGGTCACAGGAACGAGATTTGTTCTCAGTAAGTTTTGAAGCTCTCTCACAACTAAAAGTGTTCGAATATCACAAGGCATGACAATGAGTCAGAGATGGGCAAATGCAGAACAAACACCTCATGTACTCCAGCTCTCATTATTTTAACCAATTCTATCTGGGACAGCAGGTGTCAGGCACACCTGCTCATACCAACAGCACACAATTTTGAACACACAGTCAAAACTTGGTTTTACAGCTCAGCCACGAAGACAACGATTTCAAGTGCTCCTCAACTCTGGGCACTAGAGCACCGTGACAGACTTCAAACCATCAGGAAGAACAGAACGCCTTAAGTAAGAGACACCATTCCCTGCTGCACACACACACATACAGGTACTTCTCTCAGGAGCAGTCAGTCCTCAGCCAGCCTCAGCAAGTGAGGAACTTACTCTCCACATAAGGAAATACAGACATTTGAATTGGAAAAAAACTGTGTAGTTTTGCCTCTGGCAAAACTGATTTCTAAGTGATTTAATGAACTGGTAAGGTTGTATGAACATGAGAATTGTCTGTCTGGTTCAGCGGTTTCCATTTTGAGACAGCCATGAACTCCGCCACAGTGCCTGCAGAGGGTAAATGAGCAGAGGAAACTCCGTATTACTGTAAAGATTCCATGCGTGCCCTGGGAAGATTTTTAGGGATCCACAAAGATAAAAAGGTTCAAAAACTCTAGTCACAGAACCCTTTCTCATCAACAACTATGCTGCAAACTCTGCTGCTATAGATAAAATAGAAGTAAAAATATAATCAATTATAAATGGACTGGTAATTTACTTATTAGAAGCTTGGAAAAAAGCTCACTTATTCTACATAATGTCAGTAAGTTTCTACATGAATGTCTGCACTTCTATTAACTCTGAGACATCTCACATTCTGTTTATTATTTGACAATGTGTTGATGGAACTGAATTTCCACTTAGACTCTCTTTCCTAAGAATTCACAACTCATTCAGAATCCATCCATATGGACTGAAGATATCTGGAGATTTTTTGCCTTTCTTTTCTCAGAAAGAGATTGTGAGAAATCAAAAATAGGCAAAGACTACATCCATCACAGCACGCAAAAATTAACCCCCTCAAAATTACGTGTAGTTTCTCAAGGGAGGTGAGGTGATCTATGCACTGATCTGGACAGTCAGTTAAGCTGTCAGTTAAGTCAGAGGTTGAGAATGAGTTTCTGCAATGAATTAACACAGATACACAGGCAATACAAGGACCATTACATTCCAGCTGATGGTATTCTGCACCCTTGACTGGATATGAAGCCTCTCAAGAAGAAAACAGAAACTTAAAATCAGGTATCCTGTGGTAAATGATCCTGAAGGGCTATTGGAAAAGACACAAACACTGAATGATGTGTTTTCAAAGAACTGAGTGTTTCTACTTTGTTTCCTTCTAGGAAGAACAGCTGATCACCTGGTAAAATTCAAAAGGCAAATAAATATGAAAATTATTCATCCTACATGCAAGCAAAAGAAAGAACAAACAAACCATCACCACCAAAACGCTGCAGGCACACCCCTTGCCCTGTGACTACACCACTTGAACTAGAAACTGAGACGCAGAATAGACTGCAGAATTTTATATCCATAATAATGGCCTTTGCACCTCTACCAGACACAATCAAAATGTCTGTCCTCATACTTCAATGCCAGGAAGAAAGTTCCCTTTACTTCCCTTTGCCATTATGTTACAGTAGAGACTTTAAAAATAAAAATACACATTCATTTGGATTTTAACTTCATTCAAAGAGGATTTTTATCTGTAGATCCTTTTCAAAAGCCATCATGACTACAATATTGTTGGATGTGACAGGCTTCTAGAGACTAACCAGAGCCTGGAAAAGTAAGGCATGTTACTCCCCTAACCAACAACAGAAGCAGCTCCAGAAACTACCAGTCACCCTCCTTGCCAGCCAAAGAAGTGCACAACAGCAGCTGGCAAGCAAGAATGGCATAAAAGGAAAGGTGATGAGATCATGAGCTAATAGGAGAAAGAACATGCTGCTGTCTGTGGCTCTACGGAAGCGCCACACGGGAGCTGTGAACAGCTACACTGGTAAACAAATTACCACTGAACCGGGATGCTTTGCATGTCGATTTCCAGAAAATAAAGAAACAAAGCCACAAAACACTGATTCCCTGTGCATTGACTTTGACTTTCTTCAAGGAATTCATCTTGCTGACTCTAAATGATAAATTCACACCTCAGTTTTTGTCAAACATATCAAAAAATAGTAATTGTTTCCTCTTTTTTCCTTTTGATTCTCTGCAGACAGTGATGACTATCACATTCTCAGCTTGTGCCACACCAGTAATTTCATTTATACGCACTGGAAAATAAAAATCATCTTCAAAGTCTCAGTCCTCTCATACATCATCACAAAGTGTTCAAACCAACTCAAGCGACAGCCACTGTGCCAGCTGAGCCAGAACTGCTCCTCTCCCTCTGCTCCTTTCCAGCCGCCCCCACAGAACAGGGATTCAGAGCTCAGGACACTGAAAAGGATCTGGAGATCCTTTCTGCTTCCCAGCCAGTAGCAACACAGCAGGGGAATCTCCGACCTTGCCCACGGCCACCAAACCCAACCATGAGGCATCCTCGCTCCCCTGCGTGAGCATCGAGCTGGTTAACTAGCTGGAAAGTTTCCACAGGATTCTTAACGGCAAGGGAGGGAATCAAGAGTTAGAACTGGGAAGTGATGGTAAAAACCAGCTCTGCAGGGATGAGGTCTAAGAAAAGAGTGTGGGAAAACCTGTGAAAGGACATAAAGAATCCAGCATAGGAGTTATCCAGACAGGAGTTGTGGTGGGGAATGGAGCAAATGAAAACTCCAAAGTGATGAAAACTCGAAAAGCAAGAATGAAAAATAGAAATTCGACATGTCTTGTGGTTTTTATTGTAGAGAAACAGACAAATAGTGTTCGGCAAGTAAATTATTCAGTAAATTCCACTAATTTTTTTTTCCACAGCTATTGTGACCAACTGAATAGCTGTGCAAATATTCCCAGAATGATGACAACATTCATCACACTGGAGATATCAAAACACAGCCTATCTGACCTGCTATTAGGATGCTAGTGGAAAATATATTACAAGTAAAATTCTGCAAGGAACAGACAACAGAGAACTATCATATTTCACCCTTTTGAGCTGCACGGGGAGGAGGGAAGGTTTTTCACAGCATATTCGTGCTTGTATTTGTCAACTGGCTTGGGGACATGTAAACTTCCTTTCAATACTCTCTCTCTGCCCTCCTGTATGATTCACATCTTGAATTCAATAAAGTCCAAATACATCTTTCCCAAAACACAAATGCCATTTCAAGTCTGAAGATAATCTGTCCTCTTGTCTATTTTGGGGCGAGATCTGATATGGTGACAGTGCAGGTCTAATAAAGAGATTATGAAGATTTAATGACTTCCTGTTAAATAGAAAACATGAAGTGAGACCAGACAAACCAGGTAGGAGCTGTCAACGGAACAATTAATTGCCTAGTGGGGGATTCACCTGATGCGGCTGTTAGCAGGAAACTTATGACTTAAAAACCCCCTCTTATCAACAGAAAAGTTGACACAGAAAAATAATTTCTATGTTACTTATGTTCTCAGGAATGATGATTAATTGCTTCAGAAACCTATTGGAAAAAGTCTGTCTTTATTTTCCTAAATGACCTCTTGTTCTCCTGCAGCCGTGGGGAAGCACGCTCTAAAATTGCTGGGCCCAAAATGTTTGGGAGAAAGTTAAGCCAGTGGAATATGTTGTAGAAGCAGCCTGCTAGTCTGGGAAGTTAGCAGACTGAGATCCTTCCTGCCTTTGTGAAGAGACAACAGAGATTTTACAAGTGCTCTAACCCCTCAGACAAGCAGAAACTTAAACTGATTGGGTCTGAGCACGTAATGCAGCCAAAAGGAAGAGTGGCACCAGGAGCCTGTGCCAGCTGGGAGCATCTGTACTAATGCACCTACTTCACACATTACACAGGCTCTGACAATCCCAGGGCCAAGGACTCACATATTCTGTGTACTTCAGTGTGTGCTGCTTTGCTTGTTTTCTGGTTCTAAAGTGCCTGCTTTTCAAAAGGCAATCCAAAGAATAACAGGCTTTTTTTTCTTCCTGTCTGTATAGGAACTCTGGCACTTCCAGCCTTTCTTGTTTTATTCCTCATCTCCTGGATGAAGTTTATCTTTGTCACCATCCCTCTGTTACACATTTTTACAACCAGTTAACTACCCTCATAAACTCCTCCTTTGAAACACATTTGGATGTGATAAATATATAAAAATAAACGGTCAAATTTGTATACCTGTACCAGCCAGATCCCATCTTTCGTGTCTTCTACAAGCTCATAGAAGTGCATTTCACCACTGAAGTTTGTACTGGAAACTGACTCAGAGGCCTCTTCCTCCTTGAGAGCTGAATAAAGCTCTCCTTCCATGAGGTCTCCTGAAAAAGAGACAATTGGAGAAATTCAATTAAAATGGCACTGGAGAAAGATTACTTCACAAATTCTGGTAACAGTTTAACTAACTATATTTGCATGGTTGCTCCGAGAACCTTTTCAGTACAAAGGTAGCTAAACTTTAAGTTGTTACTATAATTCTATCTCTGGTGACATGGCTATGAACAAACTGACTTCAGTAACACCACAGAAGACATGAATGCTCTGTTTCTGATTACACAGATGTACCACACATGCACGAGCACACAAAGGAATAGAAGAACATCTAAGGTTCATTCTCTGCAAATAACACTGTTCAGTGGCTGAGAGCAATTTTAGTCGATACATCTTCGCTTTCGTTTCACAGGATGCAATTTTGCAGCAAGCAACTTCTTAACACTGATAATTCAAACAGACTTCCAAAATTTCAATCATTAATTTTGGACCAAAACCCAGTGTAAAGTAAAAATCTCAGGCAGTTTAGCTGTTGGCTTCTGTTTGCAGTTGGGAAAAGTTCCCATGAACTCCAACTGCAGCGATGTAAAGAGCTCACAGTAAAATCATCTGATTATGTTTCCTTCGTAATCTCATTTCCTTCTCATGTTTTGTTTCACAATCATTACAAGCACTGTTAATGACAACCAGCATTCTAGTAAGTAATCTACTAAGCTTTAAGAAATGAAGTCTTGTCCAAAACCAGTTTCCTTAAAAATATAAAAATAAGTGTAACAGCTGAAACCCTTGAGGGGTTTGCAAGAATATTAATAAAATTTAGAGGAAAAAAACCCACCAAAACGCAACCACAGAAAAATGCTGCAAAGCCTGTTGGTATGAGAAGTGTTTCCATGACATTTGAAGAAGTTGGTTAATACAGTTTGTTTGGCGTTAAACACTTCCCTGCAGCATATGCAACCCAAACATCATGACATCATGAAAGTACCTGACAGCCAAGGAGTGAAAGTGATTAGAAACAAAAGTGAAAGTGCCTAACGCTTTTTACTGTTGGAGCAGCAAAGCCAATAAACAACATAAAACCATAAATAAACAATGAACAGTAGCAGCAAATTAGATTTCAATGCCCAGGATTAATATCAATTATTTAAACTAGCATTTTTAAGGTTATATGGCAGGCACTACATCCTTCTAAATCCTTCTCCCTCTCTGTCCATACATTAGAGACCCTCACTGCCTATCCTGATCACTGGGATTTCTCTCTGTCCTGCATCAGCAACCCTTCCATCATTGATTTAAAAGCAGCTACTCACATTTTCCTGCTTGGCTGGCACTACAGCTATTACATCAGCCCCATCTCCCAGTCCTTGGGGCCAGCTCCCTCTGACTGCTCCAGGCAGCATCCTTACTTTCAGGACACTTCTGCCATTCTTACATCTCCACTGCTCTTCATCCCTCGCTGTTCATCACCCCCAAGAAGTCCACCTCCTTCACCTGGTTCTCCTTACTTCCGAAATGCCTCCCTGCCTTTTTCCAAGCTGTTTTTTGTATGCAGGAACTAGTTCTGCTCCCCTTGTATAAAACCACCTCAACCTTGGGTACCCATCCCTTCTGCTCCTCGGCTATGAAATCATTGCTTTCCCTGGGGCCCATCTTGATAGCCGTACCTGTAATAAACCCAGCAAACGGGTGGGAATACAGGAGACCGAGGTGGCCCCAGCTGTAAACAGTAGCCTGCTGCAGCTATTTGGAGTCTCTCCTCCTCGTTTTTCACGGCAGACGACATTCGCTCCCATCTGTGCCACCCGCACTGACCCGACCGCCCGCAGCGGAACTCCCGGGGAAGGGGAGGGAAGGGCCGTTGCTGGTGCCCCGTCCAGCGCAGGCCTTTCCGTCGGCGCAGCCTGCTCGGGCTCACACCGCCGCCGGGCTTTGACCGTCACCCCCCGAGATCCCCGGCCTCCCTCCATGGACCCCCTTGCTGGGGAGAGCCAGCTCGTTCCCCAGACCCGCCCTGCGAAGGGAAGCAGCGCCCGGGTCTCCATCCAAGGGCGGCCAGAGCCCACGCGGGGGTGGCCGGGCACCGACCTCCGTCCGTCCCCTCGGGTCACGGGGAGCTCCGCGTACCTGACTTCTCCACCAGCTCCCGCACATCCTTCTTCTCGGGCAGCCCCGAGTGCCCCAGCCCGCGGCACTCCAGGATGGTCCGCAGCTTCCTGAAGCTCAGTGCCACCGGGTCCACCAGCTGCGTGGCGAGGAAGCCGCTCTCGTACCACGCCACGGCCTCGAACACCCGGGCCAGCACGAAGAGCGCCAGGAAGTAGAGCAGCAAACAGCACAGCTTCACCCACATCTTCCCGGGAGCGCCGAGCCGGAGGCCGGGCTGGGGAGGGAGGGAGGGGAGCGGGGGCTGTCAGGGGAGCGGGGCCGCGGCCCCCCGCCTCCCGCCCGCCGCTGTCGCTGTCCCCGCCCCGGCGGAGCCGCGGAGACATAACAGTGACGTGAGCAGCCGGCACCGCCCCGCTGCCCCTTTTTCCCCTTTTCCCCCTTCCCCTTTTCCCCTTCCCCTTCTTCTTCCCCCCCGCCGTGATTCAGCACTGTGGCCCAACCCCGCATCACCGGGCTCGGGGGGCGGTCGCGTCCCTGCCCCCGGCTGCAACTTTAGACCCTGTGGCTGCGCTTGCTGCGAGAAAAATAATATATAAATACCTCGGATATCGGGGAGGGAGAGGGCAGGATCCGACCCGGCCGGCGCTTTTCATGAGAAGAAAATTATTCACAGAGCCAGAACTGGGGGCCGATATTTGCAGGGCCGATCTGTTCGGGCAGTTTTAGGGCAGCTTAGTGGACATAGTTTATTTGGATTCGGGCTGCTGGGTGTAGGGATGATCCCTCCGCTCCTCATTCCTGCACGCCAGCCCCGCTCCCAGCCCTTGGCTGGCGCGAAAGCAAATTCCACAGTGAGATTCATCTGCACGGGTCGGAACTCGGACTCTGCAGCTTTGCCTTTGCACTCGAGCCCTGAGAGCTTGTGTCAAAGCGACAGCCAAAGGCAAGTGTGAGCTGCACCCCGACTTCGGATAAGGGTTTAAGTTGGATCTATGCTCACACTGGAAGCATTTCGGAGCACAGCATGGATCCCCACTGAGGTGGATCCACGAAGAACCATCCCAGGCTGTACAAGAAGTGTTGGCCTGAAAAGATACAATTTAGCCTGCTACCAAAAACGTACTAAAATCAAGCTGCTGCGTTGAGATAAAGGCACTCCTCTGAAGAAAACTCAACATTGCTTTTGTATGTTTAGTTATTTTAAGAATCCATAATTTGCATGAAAATTGGCAGCTCATACAGATGAGCACAGAAATAGCACAGCTTAATTTTAGAAACACTGAGAACCCCCCAGAGTGTACACGCTGTAATTCTGTACTATCAGTTTTCAAAAAGGCACACTAATATTGATCTGGAAAAAAGCATTTAAATCATTGTACTCCTCAGAGCCTTTAAAACACATTTACAGGTTTCTCGGTGTGCTGATATGATTTAAAACAGAAAAAACTCAACAATCCAGGTTCAGCTCGTTCTGTGACACAGCCACCACGGCCTCTTTCAAAAGAAAAATCATGACACTGTGTTCTTCAAGAATGGGCTCATTTTGGTTCTTGAAAGGGGAAGAGTGGAGGGATTGCAGATGTAGCTGCTCTCAAAGCCCTTATGGGCTGGTAAATGTTGTGCTCTTCCACTGGGAGTCATATACAACTTTATTCTTCAACATTTTTGTCTGGAAAAGATAAAAGTGGACTGCAAACCTTTTATCTGCTGGTGCCGCTTGGTTAAATACAAAGGGATTTCGGCAGCTCCGCAGGGTTTGCAATGAGCCTTGGGTGGCAGGTCCAGGTGGGACAGAAGGTACCACAGGCACAGCCCGGTGGAGGGGCTCACAGAGGCCGGGTCAAGTGCTGTTCTCTCCTTCACAGCCGCTGCAGCCTGGGGAACTTCCCCTGCCAAAGCCAGGGCCCATCTCCCTAATGAGCAGGTGGAAAACATCAGGAAGATGAATCCTTTGCCCTTGGCAAAAACCAAGGGAGTGGCTTTGTCCCTGCAGATGGTGGAGCCAGGGGACAGTCAATAAAACACACATTTTCCATCACCTGTCAGAGGGCCTCAGGCGGGCTCTGAGCCCTGAAGTGCCCCAGGAACAGGGTTCTTTTTCAGAAGCTTTGTGAAGGCCCATTTCTTTTGTCACACATACAAGAACTTGCCTGATTTCTCTACCTTTTGTTTCAAGTGAGTGTGAAGTAACTCCCACCCGTGTGAAGTGATGGGTGGGAGTTTGAAGAAGAACTTTGTATATTTAACTTTAGTTAGAAAACGTGGTTGGGTTGGGGTGGGGTTTTTTGTTTGTTTTGGTTTGGTTTTTATTCTGGTTTGTTTTGCATGAGCACCTCAGACCCTACTCCAGTAGATCTCTGTGTTTCTCCCCTGTAATTTCTTCAGGGATGCCCTCGCTTCCCCCGGCAGGAAGGCACCTCACAACAATTACTCGTCTACGCTCACGGCTGAACTATTTGCAACACCAACTGCTGGGGAGGCTGTCACCAGTGTGTCATTTCCGAGTGCTCATGGGCTGAGCTAAATGAGGCCCCTGCAGAGACAAAGCCAATCATCTGCCAGAACTCAAAGCCCTGGAGTCGTTTCAGGAAAGTACAAATGATATTTCAAGCCAGTATTCAAAATCCCCAAGAACAACCCAAAACAAAGCAGCTGCCAACACTGAAGCACCCGGATGAGGGGTGGGTACAACCAAGAACTGCAGGTGACAGGTTGACAAAAGGTCTGGCAGAGCAAACCTAAATGGATCCAGTGCCTCTCCCAGGCTCTTTGCTCCTCTCTTCCCTCCCCATCTCCACGTCTCTGATGCGCTAAGATGACCTTTCCAGAAAACGTTCTCTTTTCTAGACGTAGCTGTCATTTGCTTTCCAGTTGCAACTAGAATGTCTTTGACATGTCACCTGCAAACAATCTTTCAGGGAGTTTTAATTATCTGGAAAATCTAAATATCTTAACAGTGAATTGAAATTCATTTGGGCTGAACACAAAGATGACACGCGCTGGCATTTTTAAAGACCCCAGGGTTAACACTACTTAATTAACAGCATTAAACAGTCATCAGTCAGTCAGTCCTATGCTCACAGAGCAAATGTTACAAATGTGAAGAGAATGGAGCATATAAATTCCACCTTTAAACAAAAGCCCAAAGCAAGGATCTGCTTTTAAATAATTTTGGCAGCAAAAATATTTTACTATCATTTAGGAGCTAATGAGCCCAAATCCTGAGAACTGGGACAGCCACCTTTCCTTGTCAGACAGCCAAACCTACAGTCTTTTTATCTGCTGCCCCTTGATAAATGGCAAGGATTCCCTCTCCTCCCCCATCCTCTCCTACGAGCACTTGCTGACTGTGCAGCCTGGGAATACAGACAATAATCCACTTTCCAGACTTCTGTGGGGAACATAAGTATTATCATTTTGAAATCAGTAAAATAGAGCATTTAAAATCGTAATTCAATCCTTTGCCATGTTAAAATAACATCACACCTTTTTTTATGAGTTTATCAAGGTAATAGTTCAGCAAACTAATATTCAAACAACCTGAAAGACAGTTTTCCCAAGAGCCAACTCAGTAAATACAATTTACTTTGATGACAGGAATTGGACCTCGATGATCCTTGTGGGTCCCTTCCAACTCAGGATATTCTATGATTCTGTGAATTTCTGGGAATTCACTAACACAGAAATTCTTGATGGGCTTCTTTATCAACATGGGTGCATCTCAACACATTTTCAGGTGTGATATGAAACTGTACGTCCGTGTAATCTGATATTAAATAAAACAAAGAAGCTTTCATAAGAGTCTCAAAGCAAGATGGCAGCAGCCCAGACATTGTGTTGTAGGCAGAGGAATTTTAAATCAGATGTTTCCTGCTATGTACTAGTGGCCAATGGGAAGTAGATTTAACAGAGGTGCGAATCTGTAACATAGTGACCACTAGTGACAGCTCAGTAAAGCCCTGGCTGTTTAACCGTGGAATCCTGGTATGGTTTGGGTTGGGAGGGACCTCAAAGACCATCCAGTTCCACCCCCTGCCATTTGGGTGAGGCAGTCCCGGTGATCTGGTGGTGATTCACTCAGGAATTCAGGTTGGACAGGACGCCAGGCAGCTCCGAAGCCCAACCCCCTGCTCAGGGTCAGCTGTGACACCCCGGCAGGTGATCAGGGCTTTCTGCAGCCACAGCTGGATCTGATGGTCACCCCCTGCGGGAGTCTGATTTGCCTATAAACACACTGTGATTAACGGCACGAAAACGGGCATCAATCAGGACAAACCAACTTACAGGAGCAAAAAAGATAACTTAAAGCTTCAAATAAAGACACTTTTTTCCTAGGCAGTTTGCATTTTCTGTTTTTGCAGCGCTGAAAAACTATTTGTTGTCCCCTTGGAGAAGATAAGCTCTGTTTAATGTCCAAAGTAAATAAATAGGAGACCTTGCTTGAGTGTGCTGAGATAATCAAGGAGCCCACAGCAGTGGACAGCTTCACAAATTAAACCCCTGTGCTGATGACCTATGAAACCAGAAGATAGTGCTTTGTGTTTAAGCATAATCTGTGATTAAATAAACAGCAAAACCACACAGAAAAGCATCAGTTTGGCCCGAAAACGTACCGATTTCTGACAGTAAGCATCACACAAGTCCTGTGTTCTTGTCAGAATACAGAACTCTTGAATTTTCCATCCTGCCCAGCACTGTGGACACAGATGAAGCAACACTACCCCAGACTCAGACCAAATGCTGGTTTTCTAGTCAACTTTGTCCAAATTTATTTGGAACTTTATTTGTACTGTGCTACACAAAAACGCAGAGTCCTATGTGTCCTGGACTACTGCCTCCCAATACCAAAGTTCATCGAGTCATCATCATAAAATCACAGAATGGTTTGAGTTGGAAGAGACCTTGAGGACCATTTAGTTTGAACCCCCTGCCATGCACAGAGATACCTTCCACTAGTCCAGGTTACTCAGAGCCCCATCCAGCCTGGCCTTGAACACCTCCAGGATGGGGCATCCACAACTTCCCTGGGCAGTCTGTTCCACTGCCTCCCCACCCTCACAGTAAATATTTTTTTCCTAATATCCAATCTAAACCTACTCTCTTTCACTTTGTAGCCATTCCCCCTTGTCCTGTCACGACATGCCTTTGCCAATAGTCTCGCCCCATCTTTCCTGTAAGTTCCCTTCAGGCACTGGAGGGCCACAATTAGGTCACCCCAAAGCCTTCTCTCTTCCAGGCTGAACAATCCCCGTTTTCTCAACCTTTCCTCAGAGAAGTGCTTCATCCCTCTCACCAACTTGGTGGTCTCCTCTGAATTCGCCTGGAGATGGTGCTAACCAAGTGGAATTCGGTCTGAGGCATCTCTTTGAGCACATTTTTATAAGCCGCTGCCAGTCCAATGCACTTCAGCCTGCTGGCCAACACAAAACCCAGCAGGAAGTTTACCGACCAATTTACAACCCAATGACAGGTTAAATACTTCGTTTGCGGCTCGCCGGGCTCCTTAACTCAGCCCTGGCGCTGCTTAGAGCCGCTGCTCGGCATTACTTCTGCGATGTTTGCGGCAGCTGCGAGACGCCAGCCCCGCAACCTGGCTGGGAGAGAGCCCCTTGTGCCCCGGGCACTACCCGGGGGTCACCCCAGCGATGACACCGCACCCACCGCACGGCCCTAAGCCATTCCCTGGCCCAAAGGGTCAAGACCCGAAGGAGCCGCCCCAACCCCCCGAGGCCTCCTCGGGCCCGGACCCCCTTCAGGCCTCGGCGTCGCCATGGCAACAGCGCCCCCGTAGGCCCCCGCGCTTAGCTGCCCACCTCCCTGCCTGAGCCGCAACACCCCCGGGATACCCCTTCCCCAGGCTGACTCCCACGGGCCACCTGACCGGGAAGCGCTTCCTGATCCCACCGGGACACCGGAAAAAGAGACCCGCCCACCCCCGCCNGCCCCCGGAAAAAGAGCCCCGCCCCCCCCCGCCGGCGGCGGGCCAGAGGTGCCCGCCGCGCCGCCTGACTGAAAATCGCCGCTCCGCCCTGCATTGCGTGAAGGTCCCTGGCTGAGGTGTCCACCGTGCTGCCTGCGCGGAGCGCCGTGAGGTCCCCGCGTGTCTGCGGCGCTGCCTGCGCGGAAGTGCGGCGGCCCGAGGCGACGGTGCCGCGCGGGAGCGGGGCCGGGGCCGCCCGAGGGCCGGGGCTGGCGGGGGGCCCGGGCGGCGCGGGGGGCCCGGGCGCGGGGCAGCAGGAGGAGCAGGAAGAGGAGGAGGAGGAGCGCGGCCCGGGCGCGATGGACCAGTGCGTGACGGTGGAGCGGGAGCTGGAGAAGGTGCTGCAGAAGTTCTCGGGATACGGGCAGCTCTGCGAGCGCAGCCTGGAGGATCTGATCCAGTACGCGGGAGGGCTGCGCAGGGAGATCCTGCAGACCGAGAGTACGTGGAGACCCCTCCCCCCCGCGCTCCCCTCTGCCGGGGGGACGCGGCCCCGCTCCTCCGCCCGGCGAGGGGAAGCCCAAAATTTGGGGCGTTGTGGGCTGGACACCCCCCCAAAACTTCGGGCTTTGTTGGGGGTTGGGAACCCCCCCCCAAGGAGAGTCCTTGCTCCAGGGATCCCCCCAGCCCGAGGGTTCTGTGCTGGGGGTCGAGCCGGGGGTCTTCCCCCTCGGCCCCCGGAGCTTTGGGGGCGTTGTTGACAGGGAAGATTTAAAAGCTGGGAGCAGGGGAGGTTTAGGTTGGATATCAGAAAAAGGTTTTTCACCCGGGGAGTGGTTGGGCACTGAACAGGCTCCCCAGGGAAGTGGTCACAGCACCAAGGCTGACAGAGTTCAAGAAGTGTTTGGACAATGCTCTCAGGCACAGGGTGGGATTGTTGGGGTTGTCCTGTGCCGGGCCAGGAGCCGGACTCGATGATTCTGGTGGGTCCCTTCCAACTCAGCATATTCTATGAGTCTGTGATCAGTCTCGGCCCTCCGGGGCCTCTCCTGCCTCGTGTGTGCTGCTGGAGAGGTTTGTTTGTTCCTGGTCAGCAGGTCTGGCGTGACCCTGGTCAGCGTGTTCATAACTCTTTATGCTGGATTACAGAGGGGTTCGTCACCGCAGGGGAAATACAGAGGAAATATGGCAGAGCTGACCTGTTTGCTTCCCCCCTCCGTCCCCCGCCCCCATTTCTTTTCTTTTTTTGTTTCTCTTTTCCTGTGTCCCTGAGTTGTGTTCCTTTGCCGTGGCTGGGTTTGGCGGTGTTCGGGGTAAAGCCGCGCTCAGCAGGACGTAAACAAGCCTTGTCTCTGTGTCACAGCTGGTGCTGGGCGCTTGTGAGGGCTGTAAACACGGGGCATTTAAACCTTGCGAAATCCCGGCGCTGGAGGTAGTGCCGTGTTTGTTGATGGAGTGGGAGGGAATGGAGAGGCAGCTGAAGTGATTTACCCAAGGCCACGCAGGAAGCGAGTGATGGCTCAGGGATTAAAAATAGGAACTTGCAGGCTCCCGAGACCAAACTTGAAAGCAACTGTGCTGCTGCTCTGCTTTTGTTTTTGTTTGGGTTGGGGGAAAACGTGTTTGCTGTGGTCCTGTGTAAATATAGGTGCAAAGCTCACTCAGCAGTGTGAGCTAGGAACACAAGCAAGAGTGTGCTGGAGCTGTTCTGTGTGTACCCAGCAATTTCTGTAGAGAGCAAACAGGGAATTCCAATTGTGAGGTGTTTATTTGGAGTGAAATAAGGCTTGGTCTTTTTGACATTGTTTTGAACTGTGTTTCAGTAACTTATTTGTGCTGTTTAAAACAGTCTGGGCTTGGGCATTGAGGACAGTCACTAAAATATGTGTCTTCACAAACTGAGGTGCTGACTTTGCCTGGAGAGCTGTGAGTGTGACCCTCGCGCTTGTGTTGGTCTTTGTTGGGCTGTAAAGGTTTGACTGTGAGATTCCTGTTGCAGATCCAGAGCTTTTACTCTCTTTGTAATAAATGTAGAAGGTTCCAGTGTATGATTCCTTCAGGGTCCTTGTTGGGTTTTCCATCCAGGCTTGGGTCAGCAGTTTTTGGTACTTTCCAGTGAAGGCTTTGGACATACTTTCAGCACTTACCAAGTGATGCTGTCCCAGAGAGCACATCCTAAATTGGAGCTTTCCTTGAGTAAATGCTCTAGAATGAAGCCAGTACATTGTTAGTGCACCCTCAGACATCTGGGGACTCCTCAGTTTTGGCATCTGAGGGTGAGCTGACTTCATAGGGGCCAAAATTCTTACTATTTTCTTTTTTCTTTAACATGTTACTTATAACTTTCTAAAAAGAACAGGTATTTTCAGCTTTTATACACTATCTTGAGGATTTTTGGAAATGGATGGTATTGAAAGCAGCCGGACATCTTAATGTGGAACCCTAATTCAGGGATATGAACTGCAGAAATAGGCTCCTGGCTGTAATGAAGGAAAAACGAGGGAAAAATGAAAGCCCTCACTGCTGAAGAAGAGGTTAATGCTGTAGGACAAGATCTCAGAGCAAAGATGTATGAAAAGACCTTAAATAGGCAGTGGATATAAAAAGGAAGTGGGTGGAGAAAAAGAAACTATTAGAAACTGCTTTAACCTCTAAGCTGGTTTTCTTTCCCCCCCGCCTCACACAGTCTCTAAAAATGTCTTGAGCTGCTTTCATGTTAAAGCCTAAGGACAGACCAGCCCTGTGCTCAGGCCTGTGAATGGGAAGACAAAGTTTGTTTTTCTTCTCTCTTCCTTTAATGTATCTGTCTTTCTAGATTGCATATACTTGGATGGTATAAGTGTGTCTGGCTGAGTAAACTCGGCGTTGGACTCTGCTCTGTGCTCAGTGTTTGTGGGCCAATATATTTAAATTTTTTTAAATTGTGACTGTGCACACATCACAGAGAGAAGCTCTCGGGCTGTGGTGTCCTGTAAACCCTGAATTACCAGTGGGGATGGCTGCAGGCTTTCTCCTGCTGATTTAGTGCAAGTAGCTCATGGTTTGATTGGAGCTGAAAGAGAGGGGTGCAGAGGGAAAACCTTTTACAGCTCTGATGGCTTTTCCTCTGTAGACATTTTCATTGCTTTACTGGAGTTGGGTTTCTGCTACAATGTTAGAGGCCAGTAATTCACTTATTTGCTTGGGGGAAAAGCAGGCACCCATGTGGGTTGTTAGGGTTTTAGCTTAATGGCTTTCAGAACGGGCATTTTAGCCTCTCTTTGTTGGGGAATGAGTATTTCCATTTTGCTTGTTGCATAATCTCTGGCTGGTCATTTTGCCATGGCAAAATTAATGAGACAGTTGAAGATCCTTCATGTTACTTTAAACGTTTGTCGTAAAAATTAAATAGCAACTAAGAAATAATGGTTATTCTTGAAATGATTCTGGGAGCTGAACTTCTTGGAATAATTGAGTGGAATTTTTGGTTTTAATTTGGGATGCACAGAATCACTGCAGTGACTGTTTCAGTCCTGTCACTCCTCAGTCATCCACTAGAAAAAAAATATAGAGCCCCATTAACCTTTTGCCCAGGAAATGATCCTTGGCTTCATGGGACTGGAGGGAGAAAAAAGCAGGGTAAAGCTTATTTTCTTTCTTCAAACCTGTGGCTGTTGGAAAAATGCTGTTGAAGCTTCCCCAGCTGGGGCTGGTGCGGCTGGACAGGAGCAGTTTGCTGCTCAGAGGGGAGGTGGCTCGGTGTGTAACAGTGTCAGCTGCAGCATTCAGAGGGTGCATGAAGGAAGGTGCCTAGAAAAAGTGGCTGTGAAATTATTATCTACTCCCTATGATTGCAGTTTTTTTCTGGATTTCCTTTGCTCTCTCCAGAAACTGGGCTCTTAACATGCTGCTGAAACCAAATATGTGTTAAAATATGAAATCAAAAAGGAACAAAATTAAAAAACGAACATGTTTTCCTTAAAATCCTTCTTCTAAAGAGATACTTTGGTATCTCTCATCTTTATTTGGTTTTTTCACATGTTTTTTTCACATTTCTGGAATATTAGGGAGACATTTCTGAGCTGCTCTTCCACTTAAATTAGCCTTCCCATGCAGTGGAAGGCTGCTAAGTCTGTGTCCCTAAAGGAAAAATTCTTCATATGGAATGAACTTTGAGAAAGGCGAGACCTTCAGAGGTAAAATTGGAAAGGAGATTTTTCTTGTATTTTTAAATCAAAAGCAGGAAGAAAGGACCAGAATAAAGGACAGAAAAAAAAGTAATTTTTTTTTCCTGACTCAAGCTTCTGAGTGATGTTTGAATCAAGGCACAAGGGGTGTAAGCTGTGAAGTGCTGTGATGTGGTCAGGGGCCTGTAAGCCTGTCCTGTTTATTATTTTGTTCACAGAACAGGTCATACAGCATTGACCCTGTTGGACATCAGCTGAGAAATGTCATCGTTTCTAGAGAATAAATCTCATAACAAGGTCCACAGGTCCTCCACAGACTGCTTCTCATCTATTGAGGGGAGTTGGAGACTGTTCAGAGCTACTGCCACAAGTCAGGAAGCAGAAGTTTCATACAGCTCAAACATAGAGTCCAACAGCAGTGGGTGGCTTGTGGGGCAAGAATTAATTGGGCCGTCATTAATTCACATTTTGCTTGCACCCTTATTTTGCTCGCACCTCGTTGAAGTTAAGCAGGATGTTCTCATGTACCTTTGGGGTCTGTGCAGAAGAAAACTGATCCTGTAGTAGCTTCAGTATCTTTCTGTTACATCCTGAGAGGTTTATGAACTGAATGTTTCTTTGAGATGTTCATTCACCTTCTGTGACTGAGACACAGGAGAACTTTACATTAATTTTTTAAACTGTTGCACTTGTTCAGTGTTATTGTGCACCCGACTGGATTCCTAATTCCACAGGAGAGAGCTCACACAGGTGAATTCCTGTACATCTGCATCCAGTTAAGCTGATCTTGCTTTGCAAATACTCTCTAGATTGCATTTCTTTCTTTTAATACCACTTTTTGTCTTTTTATATTGTTGCATATTAAGAGATGTAGTATTACCTTTTGTTTGTAACAAAGTTGGTGATTTTCCTCTCTTTTGTCCAGATCAAGATGGGGACTTGTCGGGGACGATTTCACTTGTTATGACCCAGTGTTGTAAAAGAATAAAAGACACAGTCCAAAAACTGGCCTCAGATCACAAAGACATTCACAGCAGTGTATCCCGAGTTGGAAAAGCCATTGATAAGGTATTTATTTTGTGGTTTGACTACATTGTCACATTTTAGCATATGTGTGGTGTGTGCTCTGCTTTCCAAAATCTGGATTTTTGCTACAATTGATCTTAACTAAATCTTCTGCCAACTACAGAAGCAAAGGTGAGCCAGTGGGCTGCACAGCATTTGCTTTCAGAACTCATTGCAGATAGCCTGTTCCTTCTGGGACAGCTCAAATCTCCTGATTTCTTACAGAACATACCCTATAGATGCCACAGGACCTAGAAATATTTTGTGCATTATCAGTTTAGCAAAATGTTTGCTTCAATTTCTGTCTCAATAAGAAATACGGTGGGGTTTTTATATGTATTTCTAGTTAATTGTCCATAGCAGGTAACTCAGAAGTGCCATTTTGCAGTGTAAGTGGCAGCCCCATCCCTGGAAGTGTTCAAGGCCAGGTTGGATGGGATTTTGAGCAGTCTGATCCAACGGAAGGTCCCTGCCCATGGCAGGGGGTTGGAACAAGATATCTTTAAGGTCCAATCTAAAACATTCTGTGAGTCGGTAAGACCAGAGAATTTTTTAAGAAAGGCATTTTGTACCTATTTCAGGGATGTTATTGGTTTTGGGGGTTAATTTTGTGACAGTGTTCTTAATGTGAAGAGATTCAACATCTCAGTCTATGTCTGTGCTATAATAAATAATAAGGTAGGGCAGCTTATCTTTGGTGCTTTACCTATGAGACATATGAATTCCAGTTCAACAATAACTGGACATGAATATTTTTGTACCTAATTTTAGGTAAATATTAACAGTTCTTTGAAATTATACTGAAGTGGTGCTACATGTATACTTTCAGGCTGTGCTTTTCTCCATCTCTGTTCTTACATAAAAGTAGTTCTGTGTGCAGGGAGTCTGGTACTTGCTTTTGTGGACATTTTGTGATAGCTTTGCATAAGAACATGGCTGACAGGGTCTAAACATTTGGTTTGAGGTGCACCTTATTATCTTATTAAGGAAGGTAATGTTCACCAGGACAAAGACATTTGCAGCATTACACAGCACTGATTTATCCTTTGGGAATCTCATTTAAACTTTGCTAGTAATGATAATCTGCTAAAGCATAATGTAACAATAATGTGATGAAGAAACAAAGTAGATAATGCTGCATTGCTGGGCAGAATGTCCACAAAACTTACATTTTTTGTTTATATCTGACTGACCATCATGGAGAGCTCAAACTTTGTACTAATAGCTTTAATCCACACGTCACTATTATCCAAAGCTTAAGGATGCATCTGTCTCAAATCCTTGCTGCTGTATCTAAACCAATTAACTAGAGTAAAATTCCATCCTTATTACCAGCTTGAAGCCTGAAATAAATCTATGTAATCTTGTCCTAAGTTTTTAAACTTTCCAATTCTGCTTTAGCAAGTGGACTTTGTACAAATACACTTTCAGGTTTAGCCATACTTTTTTCATTTAAATCCTCTGAGGTAGAACAGCCCCAGCTTGTATGGAGAGGGTGTAAGTGTTTGGTGGAAATTGGTGATGTTACTTCTTATGAGCCAAAGAAAACACTTGCAAGCTTAATGAAGCTTAGGCTTGAATCTAATCTCCAAATTGCTGTTTCAGTTGTCTTGGGAATAGTTTTTCCAGTATTCTGTCCTGCTGTTTTAAGTTTATCTACTGTTTTTATTTGAAAAAGAATAGATGTAAATAAAAGCATGTTTTAAAATTTCAAATATATGGCTTGGTAAAATAGTAGAAAGGATCCCATTAATATGCTCTGTTCCTGTTGAGTGTCAGAAAGGCTGTTTCAGTGAGGTCTTCAAAAATGAGCTCAACTGGCTGTGTGCAGTGTGCTTGTTCCTCTGCATTTTCAGTGTCAGTTCTTGTCTGTGGCGCTTGCATTAAAAAACTAAAAGCAGTGGGAACTGCACAAGTTCCCAGTTCTGCTTGTAACAAAGGATGTAGGTCCATGAAGTTCAGAGCACAGGTTAGGATTGTCTGCTTAAATATGTGCTTGGTAGAACTTTTTAAAATTTTTTTTTTGATGCCAGCAGTTTGAATTTTATTCGTTTCCCCCAAATGTAGTATCTTAAGGGGACTACTTTAAAATATACCCCAAAATCCTGGCCTGTTTGTGAGATGAATATGTGTAATGTTTAAATCTGGGTGAAATTCAGCATTTCCCTGAACAGTAACATTTGAAGCAAATCTTCCATATGTACTTAATGCAATTTCCCTGTGCTGCTGGAAAATATGCTTGCAACCTGCCAGCAAAGTCTTTGTTGGCACCCAGTTCCCAAACTGGAATTGCCCTTCCCCATCCCTTCACCATAATATACTTAAGCTTAAACCAATAGAAGTAATTAAGTGTAGTTGATGTAGTGAATTGATTCTCAACACATTCTGGTCAAAATACTGCTGCTTCCAAAATAAAACCATCATTAGAATTTAAGGAAGCACAGCCCTTGCCTTGATTCATGAGACTGGAGTTTTGTTTCTGTCCCATGTAAGTCCTCACTTATTTTACAGACAGATGTTCATCTCCAAAACTGCTTATGGTCTTACTAACTGTGTATGCTCAGGCACATGTAAATGGCCTGGTTTGAGATTCGGAAACATGCTAATACTGGTACCAATTCCATGTGACACAGCCAAATGGTAGCTGCTGTTGCATGTAGAATCAATAGACTTCCTATTTAGCAAGCTTGGATTGTGAAAGAACTTGCTGTATTATCTGCTCGTGGCAATTTCAGGTTAAATTTCTTTTTTTCACATATTGAGGCAGGGTTATACCTACATAAAAAGTTTAGTCTGGTCAGTTTTTAAGACACTGTAGTAATTGCTTGCAAACTTGGATGGGCCCTAGACTTGTGTGCCTGCAGAGTCCACTCTGAGAACAGAAACCCTTAGAGCAAAATGAAGTTCAACTTCGGCATCAAGTACATTGAAGTCTGAAAAGCCAGAGCATTGTGTGTTGCTTGGAAAGTTTATCTAATAAGCTAAAGCTTTTTTCATGGTAGTGCTATGTGGATTGCATGCTTCTGATCCATGGAAGGCTACCCTTTCTTCCAAAGAGCATTTTCTCCTTTGAAAGGAAATGTTTGCATCCAGCTTTTTCTGTATTGTACTAGCAATCGCTCTGCTTCCAGAACTCATCATGTCGCCGTTGTTCAGCAAGTTGTTATCAGGTAGCTCACTCAGCAGCGTCCCTGTAAATCAATCACTCTTCTGGAATGATTTGAATTCATCTCAAAGCATGTTTGATTGGCTGGTAAATGTTTTCCCTCTAGCAGCAATCTGTCTGAGTAGTGGTTAAATGCCTTCATTTAGAAAAGTAAGTGGAGTAAAGGGTAGTTCCTTCCATTTTCCCCTTGAATTTTGTATCTGTTACAAGGCCAACATTTTAATCCAGTCTTTGTTTTGGGAAAGCAAACTTTTGCCTAAGTTAGTGTTTGTTTCATGTAAAAACTTGTATATGAACACACTAAAAACCTTTACTGAACATCATTTAATTAGGTTGCTGTGAAAAGTGGAGCTACATAAATACGGAGTCCTTGCAAGCTTAGCTTTATCTTATGTGTAAACAGATTGAACAGAGAAGGTAAACAAATGCTTTATTTGTATTTTGGGTAAGAATTCAGAAGGGAGGAACACACAAAATAATCTCAACTGAGTAACTGAGGAATAGAACTGTCCTTAGTCATCATCCTTCTTCATATCCTGTTGTTATGAATAACATGGAGGGTTGTATGTTGGTTAAAAGGGTCCATCTTGTGTTTGTGAGTATCTTGAAATCATCACGTTCTAGCAATTATTGGTAATGTGCTGTACATTGTATCATTGCTGTATTTAGCACATAATACTCTACATTTTGGCCCTAGGCTTGCTAGTTAAGCTTTTAGAAAATATGTTTTTCTCAGGAAAACTAACTGACACTTAGGTTATTTTGTGGTTTTTGGGTTTTAAGCTTTCTGGAGTTTCTAACTTACAGAAGTTCTTTTAACTTTTGAAATATTATTAAACCCCACGTGCTGTCAGTTAGCATACTGTTAGCATTTACAAAACAGAACTGAGGGCTGCAGTCACCAGCAGATCCTGCACATGTGACAGTTGTGAAATATGTAAGCCAAAGGCAAGTGATAATTTGTTTTGACATGTGGCAGTCACTCACTGTAATCTGTGCAGTCAGTTCCTGAAACTTCTCGGGACCCAGAGGAGGCAGAGCTGTAGAATCCCACATATAATACAGACCTCAGAACCGTTAAAACAAACTAAAAAAAGTTATTGGAATGAGAACATGGTCAAGACTGGGTTGGTCAGAGAACGACTGAGGTCCTCAGGTTGTATGATGGGACTTGATAACTTCTTTTATGTCACTTGAAAAGATCTAATGGTGGGGTTTTGTAAAGATTCACAAGGTTTGCTGTTTCAGAAGAAAATGAGCATTTTGTGAGAGCACTGAGCTAATTAGCTGCACCACCTCTGCCCCCAAGCACTGAGAATGATGTGATCATGTTTGAGGCATAGGTGCAGCTTTAATCGTTGGTAACTGTCCAGAAGGATACAGTTTCTGCTTAGGGGGTTGTATCACTGCTAGGACTTGGAATTGCATGAAGAATAACTTAAAGTCGATTATTTTTAGATTACTGATGATCTCCACTCTGGAAGCTAGGTAACAAAAGCAAGCTTGTGCATTCTGAAACTCGTCTCTCATAGTTGTGAGACAACTTTAATGCTTTGTTGATGGATTTGTGTTACCTGCTGATGGTGGTTGGACACTGAGACCAGAGTCAGCAATGGTGGTGAACCTTTAAGGATTCAAATGGTTGGCACAAATAAGAACAGTATTATTTAGTCTTCAAGATGCTTAAGTTTTTCAAGATAGAGATGAACAGCATGACAAGGAGCTTACAGGTTAAGACACCCAAGTGAAAATGTTGTTAAATGTGAGACATGAGTCAATGGCAGTAATTTAAATGCTCACCTTGCTCCACCGTCTCAGAAAGGTGGAAGAGACAGTTGGGTAGAGTAAGGTTAATGTTTTACTGAAAGTTTGCTGAGAGCCTGAAGGGAACAGTGGCTTTGGAGCTATGTGTGCAGGGATGAGAAGGCTGCCCCTTTCTTATGATGACACAGAGAAGCATCAAAGGGGACGTGGAGGTGCTGATGAAGGAAGTTAGTAAGTGGTAACAGGAAGGTGCAGTGTGAAGCTGAGCTGTGCATGGGAGGATAGCTGGTACCAGCTGGGTGTTATCTGCCCTGCCTGCTGTGACAGAAGCCTGTGTTTGTGTCAGGTTGGTGTCCCCATGTTGTGCAGGGCTGTGGATCCTCACATAGCCACAGCTGAAGCACTGCTGTTTTCACTGGAATTCTGATTTCTGAAGATCCTTGGGAGAGAGCTGTAGTCATGAGATCAGGCAGCAAGCAATGCACTGACTTCTAGGTTCTTTATTTTGCAAAAGGTTTGTTTTGAGCAGTGGGTGAGGATTTTTATTAAAATTAACCTGCTTGCCCTGATGATAAAACATGTTAGCAGTTAAAAATCCTGGTTTATATCTTGGATTAGAATAAGGGTTGCTCTCCTGCTGCCAAGAGGCAAAGTGCCAAGCAGTGCCAAGTGTTACTGAGGAGTCAGCGTGACAATATCTTTAGTTATTCCTGGAATATGTCCGTAGGCCACTGGCCTAAAAATACATGGCACTGGGATCATCTGGGTTAGATCTAAAAAAGATCTCTTGGATCTTCAAAGCTCATCCTGTTGTTGAGGTCTTCAGAGATTTGAGTTTCATTGTTTGGGTGTGGGGAGAAGTGACTTTTGCTTTTTCAGGCTGCCACCCAGCTATGTAAAAAATCATCGAGTTAAAGCTTTTGCTTGTAATTTGGTATGCTGTAGTGACAGATGCATTGATAATGCTGCCTTGATTCTAGTGTGATTTGTTTTCTATTCTCTATACATTTTCAGTTTTCACATATGGAAAAAGCCTTTTCTGCAGATACTTCCTTCAGAAATGCATCATGGGCTGGAAACCCCTTTGTTATTTGACTAGCTTTCTAACTTTCTAGCTAGACTTGTAGTTTGTTGGTGTAATTCCTTGTAGTGAATAATATTCAGATTTGAAACGAGCAACCTAAAAGATTTCTTCTTCCTACACAGGAGGTAATGAAGGAAGCTGACATATATTTATTTCACTTTGGAGATAATTGAGGGCCAACTGAGTAATAGGCAGAAGGCATCAGGGTGGAGACACAGGTGTCCTGCATAATTAAAGAAAAATGATGTGGGGTGATTTGTTCCAGCCTATTAACTGTTCATTTGTGTGTTTCAGAATTTTGACTCGGACATCAGCAGTGTGGGGATAGATGGGTGCTGGCAGGCTGACAGCCAGAGAATCCTCAATGAGGTGATGGTGGAGCATTTCTTCCGGCAGGGAATGTTGGATGTAGCTGAGGAACTTTGTCAGGTAATGATAAGTGTGGATGTTGAAGGTTATGCACTGTGTTAGCTTCTTTATTTGAATGTTTCAGGTGGATATTTAAACTGTCAGGAAACCAATTGTTTTTCATACTTTAACTGAAAAGTGCCTTTTTTTTTTTTTTTCATTTCAGGAATCTGGTCTATCAATAGATCAAAGTCAAAAAGAACCATTTGTGGAGTTAAATCGAATATTGGAAGCATTAAAAGTTAGAGTTTTGAGACCTGCACTAGAGTGAGTCTACTCATTTTTTCCCTCACTTTTTTTTTAAAAAATGCTTTTAGCAGTTCTTCAGTTTTTCACTTTCAGTACTCTCTTTAGTATATTCTGATGTGTCCCTGCTTGTCCTTTGAGAGGAGTAGTTACCAAGTGAACCTTTCTTTTTCCATCCCCTCTGAGAAGTGCTTAACTGAAGGTCTCTTTCTTAGATTAAGGATTCACTTTAATCATTTGTGGTGCTGATTTAAGGAAGAAACATCACTTGGAAGAAAAATTGTCTGCCATGATGGTGCTTGGCCTTCTATTGAATTATCAGTGAACCTTATTTTAAAAGGTCCCATTGTGAAGGATACCAGGACTTATTAAAGGTGTTGGGTACCACAAAGCCTTTGGGGTGAGCAGAACTTGACTTGGGATCAAAGTTCTCACTTGTCCTCCAGTCACCCTCCCTTTCCAGACAAGGGACCAGAGGGTGGGAAGAGCCTGAGGCTAACAGTGACACTTGTTAGTGGGTTTCCTCCTGAACAGAATAATAAGAAAACCCCTAAAAACCCCTCACCCTGTTTTCTAAAAACTTTTCTAAGCTTAGGTTGGTCTCAAAAGCAAGAAAAAAACCCACAAAAACCAACCAACCAAACAAAACAACTAAACCAACTTTGAAGTGGCCTTTTAAAGATAAAAACCATGAAACCAAAACAAATTCAAAATTTGTGTTTCATTCCAGAGCATAAATCATATACTTGAGGTAGAATTTTTTGC
The DNA here is from genome assembly GCA_013399875.1 of Gymnorhina tibicen. Classification (NCBI taxonomy): domain Eukaryota; kingdom Metazoa; phylum Chordata; class Aves; order Passeriformes; family Artamidae; genus Gymnorhina; species Gymnorhina tibicen. The sequence goes on from VXAZ01007004.1 coordinate 781,733, forward strand.
ATTATTCAGTTAAGTACATTTTCATATTAACAACATTTTCTTTTCCCTTTGACAAGAACCAACATGGGTGTGTCAATTGAGCATTTACTGGCATCTAAACTAAGAGCAGGGACACTCTGATATTCAAACCCTGGTGTTCATCGACTAAATCCTGGGTAATGCCTCTGGGTCATGCAAAGTTTGACCTAAATAGTTGGTCTTTGAATCTAGTTACACAGGTGGAAAGCTGGGGTGGTTTATTGCTGTTGAATTGGCTAATTGAAGGGAAGCAACACTGGTATTACAACTGAAACAAGATTTACTGTCAGCTACGCCACGTATTTCTTGTAGTTCAAATAATAACAGAGCTGTTGTGAAGGATAATCCCTGAGGAACAGTAACTTGCTGTTATGTCTGTTCCCTTGAAATCTCTAAATTCATTCTAGCTCCAGTTTGCAGTGCTTTAGGCCTTACTCATTGCTACTGAGTTGTATCATGTAGTTTCTGCAATTTATTAAATATTTTTCAAACAAGGGAGAAGGCATGGTCATCCCTCAAAGGAATTTTTATTTTCCAGCTGAATGGGCAGACAATAGGGTGTATTGTCAGCACAGTTTGTGTGTTGGTCTCCCCCCTCCCCATTTTATTTCTGTGTATAATGTTTACTGTTTAAACTGGACAGTGCAAAAGCTGTCTGCCTTTCTTGGCTGCTGCTGGGCACACAGGGGCCTTATTTATAGTGGTACTGCTGATGTGAAAACCATGGCTCTTGGGGAGGATGATCAACATGTGACAAAATGTCGTGGTTTGAACTCTCTGGTTTACGAGGTAACCCATGCCTTAACTGCCCAGTTATCCCACAAAGCTGCTGATGCTTGTGAAGGTATTTACCTTTTTATTTCCTAGCACACATGAGTGTTCAGGGGGAGGGATAGAAACCACTCCCGTGTGAATGGCCTCCATATGATAGAGAGAGAACGTGGCATTGTGCTCCTTGGGCTAAAATTGGCATCAGTAACTAAAGCTTCAGGGGCGCATCGAGCAGTCCCAGACAGGCCCATTGCAGGGCCAGGCTGCTGACAGTGGTGTTGAAGCAAAGTGTCACACAAGGACGATTAATTACAGTGTCCTGAACCAGCAAGTGGAATGTAGGAGGTTTTATCCATGCAAAATTGTGAAAGGTTGGGATTAAAAGGTAACCTGTCTCTCTGGCTCTGCCAGCACTCTGTGCTTGTGCTCAACTTAACTCAGTGCTGGAAACCAAGCAAACACAGGTGGCTCCTGGTCACTGCCATGGGAAGGGGGTTGTCAGATTAATGACTTTTCAGAAAGGTTTTCAAAGCCCTGCTAAGGTGATAGAAATTAGTATTTGTGTCTCAAAAAAAAGACCCTGTTTTTGTTATCCAGGATTTCTTTCTAATACGAATTTCAACACTTAAAAATATGACCTTTCAGATTTAAATAGAATGGGAGTGACCATAGCTTTTTCGTTTTCCCTTGTGGGGTGTACAAGTTGACTTTTGTAGATGCCCAGTCTGGCCCTGCACTCTGAGCTGTGTAATCTCTGTACGCCTGCAAGATCCCATTAATTTCCAGTGAGTTTTCTCACTGTGATTTGGTGATGGGAAAAGGAAATCCACAGTTATTTTTCTGGGTGTATTCTGGCCCTTCAGAGCCCAGGTTGGGCCTCCATATGAGGTCCTGGTGGAAATGACTTGGAGGTTCAAAGCTTTGGCTGTAATTTCGGAAAGAGGTGCTCTCTTCTCTTCTGCCTGTAAACAGCAAGGAGCACAGGTCCTGGTATTTGCTGGGTCCGTGGGGTATGATCTAAATTTAATCTTTACTAGGCTTTGTTAAATTAATTTTAACATCCAAATCCCATGTGGGAGCTGAAGAGAGTTCTGTGTACTTGTGGTTTGCAAAGTATAGTGTAAACTTTAAAAAAATTTAGATGGATTTGAGTCTCAGAAGTGAAAACACTCAGAGTGTCATTTTGAGAGGAGGTAGGAAGACAGGTGATGTGATTACTAATAATTTTGGACAGTCATAGAGAATATGTGGGTTGAGAGTTTTAAACCTCCCTTGCTGGTTTTTTGTTTTTCTGTTGGAAATAGGAACAGCATGTCCCAGACCGAGCACCTCAGGCCTTGCTTCTGTGGTTGCTTTCTTTTGATACAAATCTGTGCTGCCACTCAAAGAACTAAAAATGGAAAGCCTGCCTAAAAGCTATTTTGGAAAAATAGACTCGACCTCAGCAAGATGAAGTACTCTGTCATGTGGGTGCAAATATTGGCAGGGAGAGGATGGAGGCTCTTTTGATGCAATAGAGATTAATATCTCATTGATGGCACTGTGGGACTAGTTTTAGTGTTTATTTACAATAGTTTTTTGTCCTTCATCTGCTTATTAGTCTATGGTTTTTAACTTCAGACTCTTGTTTTTGTAGCTGGGATTGAATTTTATTGCCACTACATCGTGTTTAAACTGTGCACACTGATCATGAAAATACAATTTAAAAAACCCCCAAACTTATGAAACCACCCCAAAACCCACTCACCACCCATGGTTAGTGAGTGTGCTCATCCTTCCTGGTGGAGATTACAGTGCTGACAGTCTTCTGGGGCTGCTCATCTAAAACTGCCTGAAACTGGGGACAGTAGGGCTTGTTCTTAGTTCAAAGGCTCCATTTTTCACTGTTTCCCACTGAAAGGTTACTGTGTCTTTACAAAGCCTTGCCAGTGAAGTCAGACTCCTGATACTTCCACCACAACAAATTGAAAGTGGATACTTGCTCATTAATGCTACATCCTAATGCAGAAGGCTGACTTGCTTTGAAAGCCTTCCCAATAGTGTAAGAATGCTTAATTTTCTCATTTTAGTATTGATTGAAAAGAAGCCTCACATACCCTGGTTTTTTTAAGGAACAGAGACTTCCTCACTTCCTTGCTAAAAAGTGAAAAGCTTTTTGCTTAATAGGGCCCCCACAGTGAAAATAGTAGAACTAATTAACGCTAATGAGAAACAGATGTACTGGAGACCATTGAAACTTGAGGTTCTTAAGAGAAAGATTGGATTGATTTAGGCCTGACTAAATTGAATTAAAGAAAAAAAAGCCAGCACCAGAAAAACCTTCCAAAAAACCAAGAAAGGGATGGATACATTCTAAATAATAAAAAACTTACATAAAATGCTTTGGAAATTTCAGTTCATTTTACTCTATGTATGTTTAAGAATTCTTTCATGTTATTTAGGAGCCAAACATTAGTGTTGTCATGGTGACTGAGACACAGAACATGAGAAATATTTTTATTGTCCAAGTTGAAAATAACACAGAAAGCAAAGTTTAAGTAGGGTAAAATATGATATTTAAACTGATTTCCCCTCCCTCACTGCAGGATCTTGATAATGTCTGTCTTTGAGGTCCCATAGATGCAATTTCCCTCTCCAGGGTAACTGATGCACACACACAAACACAGTGGCTTGGACAACATGTTTGGTGAATGAGGATGTTGGAAAATGTTCTTGGTCAAACTTCTCAACATGCAGCTGAAGAACTGTCAGTAATTGTTAAGATTCAGAGTGCTATTAATTGAAATACAATAGACTCGAGCTATTTCTGCCTTATATTGTGCCTAATTTAGTCTTGTCTTTCAGCCAGTGAATGTTGAATTCTGCAGTGCTTAACCTCTATAGCAGCACCAGAATGAACATCGTCCACATTTTGTGCACCCTGTGTAGCTCCATTACTTGTAAAGGGCCTTGCCATTTTCTATACTCTTTAGAGGCTCTCAGAAGTTCAGGGAACAGTCACACTTTCCTTGAAATAGATGGTAGATAATAGATAATTGCAATGATTTCATGTGGTGTGGGCTGACACTTAATTACTCTCGTGTCACGTCCCATTGTACCTCCTCGCTTCTTCCAGGTGGGCGGTATCCAACAGAGAGATGCTCATGGCACAGAACAGCTCGTTGGAATTTAAACTGCACAGATTATATTTCATTAGTTTATTGATGGGTGGAACAGCAAATCAAAGAGAAGCACTTCAGTACGCGAAAAACTTCCAGCCGTTCGCCCTAAATCATCAGAAAGGTAAATTTTTGGTCACATTAAGGGGATTTAAAGCACTGGGGTATGGCACCTTGTAGTAAAATATAAATCATGTTTCAAATGTGTTTTACTGCATTATTTTCAGATTGTTAAAGGCTGCTACTTTTTGTATTTAGCATGTATAACCCAAATCCTTACAATTTGAATTACCTTTTTTAAGAGGGCACAAAAATAGTATCTGAATGTTTGTATATTTGCTTAAATGTAAGGTTTTTGACTCTTTAAATAAAATGTGGATTACATCTAGAATAGGCCTGCTGCCAGGGTAAAGTGCTAAAAATGCAGAGGAATGTTCTTGGAATAGTCATCTGCTATTTTCTGCTGCGTGGGGTAATACAAAGAGAAATTAAACTTCTGAAAAATGGAGAACATGTGAGTTAAATGAACCATCTCAAGCTGAATCCAATAAAGCCTATTTTTTAGTGTACTGTGTGTGTCTGAAAGCTTACAAAAAAAGTAAACCTGCTAGAAGCAAATTCCCTGGCAACTCCTCAGTCAGTCCTTAGTGGAGCAGAGCTCTCCTGGCAGTGGTGGCTGTAATTATGTTTTGTAGAGGTGAGGTTGTGTGCTGTTGATCTGGTGTATCTGCCTGTTTTCCGTGTGAAAGCTAGAGTTGGAGACACAAGCTTTTGTTTGTTGCACAAACTCTGCTGTTGCTGGTCCCTCCCAGATATCCAGGTTCTGATGGGCAGCCTGGTGTACCTGCGGCAAGGCATCGAGAACTCCCCGTACGTTCACCTGTTGGATGCAAACCAGTGGGCTGACATCTGTGACATCTTCACAAGGGATGCCTGTGCTCTCCTGGGCCTCTCAGTTGAATCCCCTCTCAGTGTTAGGTATGCTGCTTTTCTCTTGCTTTTGAGACCAGGTACTTCGTGGTTTGGTTCCTGTTTCTTGTTAAGGACAAAAGAAGAGGCTTTTAAGTAGTCTCATCTAGCTTGCATTAAATACAGAGATATCTGTATCTGCAGAGATTAATAACCAGAGGTTCCTGGGTGCTGGGCTTTACCCTGCACCACTGCAGCTCAAGAGGAAGCATTCCTGGATGAAACATTTCTTCCACAGTTTAGACATAAGTGTAAAAAATGAGGATGGCAATCAGCCAGTTGTTCCCACAGCAAATGTGTGACAACTGTTCCTGCTGTTCAACTGAAAAATAACCCCGAAAATGTGGCCATGGTGCCATCAGCATTTGATAATTTTGGTTTTTAATCCACACATTACTGGTCTTCCTAGAAGACTGCTTAAGAGTTATGTTGTGGTTTCAACTGCTAAAATTTCTAAATTGTCTGCTGGGCCTCATTTGCAAAGAAGAAAAAGGCACTTTTAAGCTCAGTAGCTAATCTGACAAAATGCAAATCTGTAGGAGACTGTTGGAAATCTGAAGAAAACCCAACCTAATCTCCTTCTAGATTCTCTGAAGATAAAAGAGATCAGCTGCTATTTAGCCTTTGCATGTCAATTCCCCCAGTATACTCCCGTGATGTTCTCATTTTCATTTTAGATGTTAAAGTGAAAATAAATTATATGTATCTTTCTAGGCTGGATTTGGTACTTAACAGAAGCTTCACTGCTTCCTCTTTTTTTTTGTTTGTTTGTTGGTTTTGGCTTTTTTTTTTTACTGTTTCCATTCACTATTGTTAGACTTCTGTGCTTGGTTTAGAGCTCTTAAATTGTTAAGCCTTCTGTTTTTCCTGTTTGTACCTGTCATAAAATAAAACAGAAACAACAAAGGGAGCACTTCAGACTAATTGTTTTTCTACAATAAACTTTCAAGTTTCAGTTTGAGCGTTTTATAGGTATCTAGAGCTTAAATACCTGTTTTTACCCTCATCTTCCTCTCATTTCCTTCAAGTTAACAGCAGTTCTTTAGATTTTCATTGCTCGTGCACTGGTGCTGCAATGCAGTTTTCAGTGCAAATGGCCAAGAGATTTTCAGTGAAGTGGAAAATCCCTGTTACTGGTGTTTGGAGTGGTTGGACATTTGCTCTGCTCCTGGTGTGGAATTGATTGTGCTGAAATGTATTTACTGTATAGGTGGTATTGATGCTCTTGTCATAAACAAGACTGTTCTAAATTGGTGTGACCTTGGAGTGCTGCAGATCCTTTAGGAATTAAACAAGCTTGAAGTGAAATCCCTGCTATAAAATATTTTGCTTTCTAGAACATGAGTAGTGGGCACTTTTTTAATGCCAGTTGGCTTCTCCAATATTTATCTAATCCTGTACAGGCCTCATGGTCTGAGTTACTGTGTGGAGACAGTGGAAAAACTCTTGTGTTACGGAGGTTGTGGTTCAGGGTCTTGAAGGACTACAGGAATTTGAATTTACTATTTACTTGAGTTTTTTATGCTCTGAAAGGGCTCTTCAGAGATGTTTTCACACAAATAGTATTGGTCTAAACTTTTCACAGGGTTAACACAAGTTACACTCAGGGCTGAAATAGCAAAAAAGCAAAGTGTAAGGGTTAAAATGGCCAGTTGGAGATGAGAGATATAATTTATTTTTATATACATATATGTATATATAATTTTTTTTTTTTAACTTAGGCAAGAGATGCACAGGTTTCAGGCAGAGGAAGGGCATGACTTACGTAGACAGTAAAACTTGTACAAATAGTAAAATAATCTGCCAAACAAACAGAGCAGGCTGATACCGAGGTCAAATCACTGCTGGTGATTTGCAGTACTGTCATTAGACTTAAATCCATCAAATCATCTGTTAATTTGTGGAAACTGTCATACTTTCTTTTGTAACACACTGAAATATTTCCAAATAATGTGCTAAATTCTGGTCGTGGGTAAATCCCACAGGAGGCTGAACTGTTTGTTGGGACACAGACTTTGGGCAGTTTTATACTGCTGTTCTTGTCACAAGCCCTGGTTTACTTCCTTCCCTTACCTACCTGTTTTTTCTACATTTCTTTTTATGGTTTAAGGTGAAGGTGGAAAGACATGTTTCTTTACATGGTAATTATGTGTAATTAAAGGATTATGGGCTGTGTGTACGCGTGGGTTACATGGAACTCTTAGGCTGCACGTACTCTGCCACAGCTGAGAGCAACCACCTGTATAAACTAACGTGATGTCTTCCTCCTGTACAGCTCAAAATTAAAGTAGGTGGTAGAAGAAATCTATTCATTATAAGACTCAGAGGAGGGATTAAGTGTTGTTTTCCGTCCAGAAGGTAGTACCTGAGGGCCCCAGCCTAAAATACAGGATAACTGATAACCTGCCCCAAAACTCTTGCTTTTCTGTACTTCTAAGCTCCCTCCAAGTAGAACAAAATGTCAATGAAAAAATACAAAACCCTTGTGTCCCAGTTAACCTTTAAAGTAGAAATGTGAAAAATGTTGGTCTCCTAATATGCACCTTGTAGTAACGTGTCCTTTTTCTGCAGTTTTTCGGCAGGCTGTGTAGCATTACCAGCTCTAATCAATATCAAGGCAGTTATTGAGCAAAGGCAGTGCACAGGGGTTTGGAACCAGAAGGACGAACTCCCGGTGAGTCGGTGCTGAGCTATCCCAGGGCAGATTTCTAACAGAAAATGCTGTTCTCAGGTTTCTTTTGTGCTGCATGTTACGGGATGTTTTACATGGCCACCACCTCCAGCAGCTCTGGGGCTTGGGGCTCTCTGCTGCACAGGGCCCTGGGGCTCACAGACACCCACACACACCCGGACACTGACCCAACCGGCCACACAGGCTGCCCTGGGCACAGCACTGCCCTCAGCAGCTCCCACACAGGACTCACATACAACATAAGTACAGACAGCCCACATCCCCCTCCTTCTCCTTGGCTGGAAATGATTGACATTCACCACTGAAAGCACAAACTCCAGATTCACAGGCAAACATGTGCCCATGGATCCTCAATCACAGCATGGCCCTCCTAGCCCCTTTTACACCCTTTTCCAGGTGTTCCTTCCCAGTCCCCTTCCCCTGCACTTTTCTCCTACAGTTTGTATACTTCTACCAATCCCCTCTCCTCAGAGAGCCTCAGGTTTAGATTCCTGTCTGTTGCAAAGTCCAGGTTTGGTTGCAGTTTTTTGATGACCTCTCAGTGTAGCTGTCAAGGTTGTTTCTTGTTGTTGTCTCCATTCTTTTTCTGTCAGGTTTGTATCTCTCAGTTTTGTTTGCTGCTCCCCCTTTCATTTGTTATCCCCTTTTGCATTGAAAAGATCTTTGATAAATGACCTCAAAGAAGCTGATGCTCTCACCTTCCACTTACCCAGAGATGTTTCTGTATAACTGGAAAGAAAATAGATCCCACAGAGAAACAGTCACTTCCCCTAGCTAGGCTTGAGCTCAGTCCAGGGCTTGCTTTGCACTGGCTCTTTATCAGGCAGGCAGGAGATGAAAGAATTAGTGCTGCATCTGGGGACGTGGGAATTGGGATCCAGTGCATTATGCTTCCAGCACATCTCATTTATATCGGCTGAAATGAAGTTCAGTTGTTATGAAACCCCCATTTCCCTTTATAGCTCTTACCGAGAGCGTGCAGCTCTCCAGTGACCTGCTCCTGATTGGGAAAGGAAACTTATTTAGTGCAAACTGGGCATGAACTCAGTTAGCCTCTTCGACTGCAGCTGGAAGAGATTAATTTATAGAGTAAGGATGAGTGTTGAGTTTTCTCCCAGCTGTGTTTTCTGTAATGCTGGGAGTGTAACCTCCAAGTGTGGCAGATTCCTGCCGTGCTGTCCAGCCAGGAATGAATAGCTAGGGAGCATTTGGAAAAAGATTGCTGTCTGATGCAAATCAGTTAATAATACACGTGTGTCTCCTTGCATTTTCTAAACTGAAGGGTCTCTAGTGTGTTCTGCTAAGGCAGTGTGGGGGTGGGAAACCATACTTTCATTGTGCAAAGACAGATTAAGTAGCATGAAAAGGTCACATTGTCAGGTTTTGTTGAAGGTTAAACTTTTGGAACAGAGGACTGGTCAGACCCAGGTGCTTTAGGTACACAAGCTGTAATTTTTGCAGTTCTCTGTTAATTACTGAAGCCACAGACCTGTTCTTCTCTGTTACGTGTCCCTTTCTAAAATAATTTTGTCGTCATGGCAAGAGTTGTGCTGCACAAGTATCTTCTGTGTTGGTGCTGAAAATTAGTGATTCTGATACACTTTATTATTCACGTGACATGAAGGTGTTGGCAGAGCCTTTCAAGAAGCTGTAGAACATGAACATAGTCAATCCAAGGGTTTTTTTCTTTTTAAATTTGCCCCTAAAATGAAATTTATAAACTACTTTTTACTTCCTAACTAGTGATTTCCAGAAAGTTTTGTTGCGTCGCCAGATCAGTTTTCCTGCCAGGGCATAGATCTGCAACAAAATTTGCACTTGTCCCTTGGCAGAATATGCTGGTTTGTTGTTACTCGCCATCCCTAACATAAATCACCATTTTAAGATCACAATTGTATTTTTGGCTGAGAAATTGTCAGGCATCCACACAATGGATTTTGTTGCTTTCACAGCTGAATTGTGAAATCTGTTAAGTAAGGGCCATGACCTAAAGGGATAATTACCTGGAAATGTGATTTCGCAAGATAAATTTTTATGTTAATTTCTTTCACAGATTGAAGTGGACCTCGGTAAAAAGTGCTGGTATCATTCAATATTTGCCTGTCCCATTCTTCGTCAGCAAACAACAGATAATAATCCACCTATGAAATTAGTCTGTGGTCATATTATATCAAGAGATGCTTTGAATAAAATGTTTAATGGCAGCAAGTAAGTACCATTCTTTTATTTCAAGCAACATACGCACAAGGACAAATCTTAAAACTAGAGTACTGTCTTTTGGGAAAACTGAGTCCATAATTACGTGATTGGTGGAAGCCTGTTAATCTTGGAGAATGGCTTAAAGGCTGGATAAGCTGGGCTGATGCACTGGAGAAAAGCATAATAAACTCTCTGATGTTGTTGAAAGTGAGCTTGCGTGAAGGAATGCAGTGAGCAGAGTAATTTTTCACGTTGTAACCACCATTGTGTTGTCTTAAATTCAAACTGGAAGGCTTTGCACACAGTTTTTCCTTGGGAACAAGGTTAGTAATGCATGAAAAATCTTTTAAAAAATAAAATCAAACCTCTGGGGGAAATATGGCTTAGTAATTGAGCAAGGAGGGGAGTTATAGATGTGGAAATACTCCTCCTTAGATATCCGTGGCGTGCCTCAGGCTTTTGGGAAGCAGGAAATAGGAGAGAGAAAGCTATACAGATTTTCTTGAGGAAGAACAGTGGTTAGTTGGATTGAATATATACAGCTTCTGTGGAGGCTGTCAGCTTAATTTAGAGCTGTAAGTCATTCCGGGAAATCCAGTGTGAAAATAAGTGAGGCTATGAATGAAAATGTCAAGTGATGTTTGCATTCTGTGCCCTGTTAGAAGAGCGTTAAGGGATGCCTTTGTGGGTGACTTTGGGTGACTTTAGCCATTTTAAGCAGTAAACTTGCTGCTACAGCATTCCTGTCCCTGATCACTCATTCCTGGTGCTTTCATTGATCAGCTTTAGTGACAGCACAGCTCTGACAATATTAACTGGGGGTGGGGGGATGGGTGGGGGAGAAGGTAAAATGCCCAAACGTAGGAGATGGGGAGCAAAATGGATCAATGCTTCAAAAAGAATCAATTTCTTCAAAAAGAAGAAATAGTGTGAGCAGGTAGGATTGTATGAGTGGAGACCTCAACAGGGAGACCAGGCTGACCCTTCAGTTATAGCCTGCAGGAGCTGATCTAAGTGGGTTGGAAAATGACAGCATTTTGGGAACCAGACAGTAAAATGAACTGGATATTGAGGAAGTCACAGTGAAAGCTACCGTAAAATTACTGCAAGGCCGGGTTGGATGGGGCTCCAGGCAACCTGCTCTAGTGGAAAATGTCCCTGCCCATGGCTGCAGGGTTGGAACGAGATGGTCCTTAAGGTCCCTTCCAACCCAAACCATTCTGTTTTTCTACAATGCAACAAGAGAATCCAGAAGTAGAAATAATAACTACAAAGAAATTGCTCTTTATGATTAATCCAATAATTCAGGGGCTTGTGGGTGAAAGATGGAGAAGATTATAACTAGAAGGAAAAGCATGGTAAGTTCTCTCTCAGCTAAAGGTGACTTTTAGTGGAGCCAAGTAAAGTGTTGTGGCTTAAGAGTGCAGTTGTTTCATGCTACAGGGGGAAATTTCAATACCTTTAATGCTCTGTTGTCACACATTGCCCCAATTCTAACATGTTGTCTTTGTCCCCAGATTAAAATGCCCCTATTGTCCAATGGAACAGAGCCCTGGAGATGCCAAACAGATATTTTTCTGAAGAAAAGTTTCATTATGCAGTTTGTAAGTGACACTCTGGATTTCGGGTGCATTTCAGGAGAATTAAAACACACTTGTTCCCTTTTATGCAGCAGACTGAGGACTCCTATGTTTGTATAAGCTAATGCTACAGAAACTTTGCCAACATTTAGTATAAACATACCAAGTGGAAATGCTACAGAAATATTATTACCATAGGGCTTTACTATACTCTTGGTCTCCATACCTGATCAAGTTACTACACCAGCAGTTGTCATTCAATGCAGGTTTTTGTACTTAATTATATGGTGACTTTTTACTTTTTAAAAGCAGAAATTGATCACCCCCATTTGTTTAATATTTTTCCTGCTATTATTCTATCATTTTATTGATAACTGTCATCTTAGAGGATGTTTGTGGACAAAGTTTTATTTCCTGTAATGTGTACATAATTAAAGGTAAATACTTCAGAAAAAAAAAGTTTGATAAATTGAATAGTCGTTATAAAACTAATTTGTATTTTTTTTGCTGAAAATGCTGTGATATATTCTGAGTTTTTCTTTCAAACATTTTTTCAACTTTTACATAGAATTCAAAGTAAATGTGCATATATATAAAGTATATAAAATATATAGCCCCAAGGGGCTACCTGTTAAAATCCATCACTAATTTATAAGGGTGATGTGTGGCTAAACTACTGTGGGGGCAGAGAGGGAATAGGAAATCCTGTTCCTCTGGTTTCACGATCGAGAAGTGTCTGTGTAAGAGAACATTCAATAAATTCTGAAGTGGAAATGCTTTTAGTCGATGACATTTGCTCTCTGGCCTTTGTAGTCATGTTCTTTGAACTTTGTATTCAGGATTAGGCTATAAATGTCATGTTGCTGTATAGTTTACTAGTCCTTATAGTGTGCTATTTATAAACAGTTATCAAAACCAAATAAATTGTAGAAGTATTCATTGTTAAATGGGGGGAAAAGCATGTTCTGATGCAATCTACTGATCATGACTCTGCACTTGGCAGAACTGGGCCCTACATCATATATTAGGAGGTAGCAAGTTTTCTGTAGCTTGAGAACACTTTGCTTCTAGCCTTGTTTTTGTAGTAGAATATTACTGCCATTGCCACTTTTTCTGCTAAATTTGTCATATTGTTGACTAGGTAAATTTGTACTCATAAAGGAGACGTAGATCACGGCAGTTAAATCTTTTTTAGTGTGCATATATTTGTATTTATTGCACTGTCCTATAGTAGGGCAAGCAGCCATAAGGCATGCAAAGCTACATGTAAAATTATATTTCTGTATTGTGTAGTTAAAAAACAACAACCAACCAACCCCAAGCTTGTCTGGTTGAACACTGACACACTGGTTGAATGCACTAGCACAATGCACTACAGAGAAGACCGTCTTTGGGAAATCTACACCTTTTGAATTTGTCTGTCACCTGACTGGAGAGACTGAGGCGGACTCTTACTGGATCAGTGACAATGGACAAACCTACAGAGACTATAAAATGAGGAGCGAGTCAAGGCACACAAATTTTAAACTTCAGATGTGTTTGATACATGTGAAAAAATACAGGTGTGTGATTTTCTGCAAAACCTACGTTGTACTCACACTGAGTTCCAAACAGATGCGTTACCAAGTGGTAAAATCAACAATAAACGGGTGAGGATATTATTTTCCATGTAGGTTTCCTAGTCTTGCTGAAATTGCTTTTCATATTTTCTTCTGACTGGAATTGCTTAATGCTTTGGATATATATGAAATGGCATATGGAGTAATTAAAAACCCAGCAAACCCAACCAGTAATAACAAACCCCCACACAACCAGCCTGAAGTACGAGTGCTGCATCTTTCTCTGTTACACTGATGGTATTTTGGCACTGCTGTGAAAACCAGTAAATGTTGAGAGCTTAGAGTCCAAGAATGGAACAGTTATTAAATGGAAATAGGGTACAAATTGACCTTAGGTGTTAAATATCACCTTAACTAGTGCATGTTATAGATCCATAGCTAATGCAAAAACTCAGCTGTTTTCACCGGATCACTGCCATTCTTTTCCTGTCTGCCTGTACGTTGACTTAAAGTTCTTGCCTGCAGTTGTGCAACTCCACCAACAGATGATGCTCACGGTTCAGTATTGAGAGGTTGTGTGCTCACCCTAACAGGAGGCTGTGCTGGGCATTTGGGAAGCGGTTCTGCAGTTTGGTTGGCATAGATAATCTAGTTTGCCCTGTGAAGTGATGTGGGTTCTCTCCTGCTACTGCCTGATATGCTTCTAGTAACTGGAGAAAGTGCTTGCAGGGGAAAAGTGAATAAAACCCTGTGGTTTCCATACTTAAAATATAGTTGGCACCTGATGTGCTTTGTCCCTAACAGGGGGTGGGAATATCTGTAGTAAAAAGTGTATTTGATTTTAAAGCTGCAGCGGTATCTGAGATCTGTCTCCATTACACTTTTGGACCAGATTGTGAAGCCTTTAACTAGTCCCTAAACCAGCCCTGTGTGCCCCAAGAGTCTTTTAGTGCTGCAGGATGGGAGTAAAGACATTGGGCGTGTTTGTATCCAGATCACCGTGTCACTCCTTGGAGTGTGCTGGGTTTGCAGCTGATGCTTCTCCCCTTTGCAAACTGTGTCAGAACAGCAGCTCTGTGGCAGCAAGTGCACCAGTTAGTGGTGTGGATGGGCATCAAGCCAAGAATTTTTTGACCATGCTTATATAAAGTTTAACTTACGGGTGCTCTGAAAGTAATGGATGTTTATAAACTTGATTTTTTGTAGCAGCAGCTTGTTTGTAGTGTTAGTTCAATGTCTATTAATAGACTTGAGTTTTAATTTTTGTAAATGCCTTAAATAGGAAATGTATTGTGATGTGTTCTTGTGGGGTTTCAAGTCTGACTTGTGTTATAAAGCATTATCAAAACTTAAAAAGAGTAGAAAATGAAAGTAGTACATAACCTTTTTAAACTTCAAAGGTATTGTTCATTTTTGGCTGTCATTAACACAAAGTTCATGTCCTCACCTCCTGTTAGTACTCTCCATGTTGAGCTGCTCTCTGAAGTTTTTTTTTAATTAAGTCTTTTCCTGCTGTGACCTCAGCACTGCACATTGCAACTAAACACGGCTGAACTAACAGTCTTCCCTCTAAAATCAGTGTTCCTCTATGGAAACACTGTATTGATTTCAGTCTTCTTTCTGTGAGTTAATTAATTTGTTGAGACGCTGAAGTGGATGCTGTGTGTTACCAGTAATGAGTCAGAGCTTCTGCTCCCTGTTGGCTTAAACCTGTCTCCATCCTGTTGCTTTGAATCTTTCTTTGTGACACTGTACAGGATGGCTGCTCCTAAAATTCAAGGTTGAAGTTACTAATCACTCAGAGCCAACTCGCCACGTTAAAGGCAGTAAGTTTGGGTTAGATTTTCCTTGCAAGGTTTGTTTGCCCACTGCAAGATACAGTTTTTCTTTCTGTGCTTATCTCTTTGGAGGTTGATTTGTCTCTTGGGCAGGGAGGGATATCGTGCTCCTTAATCCATCCCAGCTCTTGCTCTTTTCCTTCTGTGGATAAGAGAAATAGGAAAAGAAGCTTTGAGAACAAGAGAAAAAAAAAGTGGCAGCAATGATTTGTAGTGAGTAATGCTGTAATGTGGTGTTACATCACTATTCTGAATTTAATTCAAGTCTTAATATGTTAAAAGGAAGAGTGGTTTACAAAAATGTATATAGCTGAGACGAGAGTGACTTAATCTTTCTCTGTGACTTCAAGTTTGCATTAAATTAGCAATCCTGTAGAGAAATACGGAAACTGGAGTTGTTTGCAGCCTCCTGTAAGCTCTTACTGAGTCCTACTGGGCCTATATGTAGGGCCTGGTGTTTCGGATCCCATGAACTTGCACTAATATTTACAGGACAGCTGTATCTGTGTATTCAAATGCAAAAGCCCTGGAAGTGTCCAGTTCCTATTCCACTTCAGAACTTTTCACTTTCTAGAGGGTGTTTTAAAACAGCAGTGCAGACTGGAACAAAGACTCAGTGCTTTGCCTCAGACTTAGAAGCTGGTGGGTGCTGTGACCTGGGCTGCAGTGAGCAAACCTTCCCTGAGTTCAGCCTTTGAAAAGGAGATCCCCTTTTCTCCTGCATTTCCTCTGCCTTGTGTTTATTTTCAGACCTGATGACACTGCTACTGGTTTCCTCCTTACTGTCAGGTTATGGCTGGGATTTTGGCTAAAGAAACAAGGGGATGGGGAAGGTGCAGATAATGCACCTTGAATGCTCCATTCGAGTCTTGAGCATCATCCATGAGACATTTGCCCATGGGGAGAGGAAATAAATACATGAACACAGCTATTTTGACTGACAAATTTTCCCCCATCAGAACTGAGAATAAATTCAGTATTTTCCAAGGTTTCTAAGTTGCATGGGAGGTTTCCAGGAATGTGGAACACAAACAGATGTGATTGGTCTCCCATGGCAAAAATTTACGCGTATTCAATTTATTCAGCACAGCTCAGGATGGGACTGTGGTGATGGATAGGTTGTGCTGACCTTGCATGTCAGACAGGTTTGATGACAGATGAATCAGAAGGAAGAAACCTACATACAGGAAGGTCATGTTTCACTGCCTATTCCAGAGGTTCTTCCAGAGGTTTCTGTACTTTTTTCCTGGCCTAGTTTGCTTTTCTGTGTTGAATGCTGCAGAAACAGCACCAAGGGTATGGTTCCAGGGATGGCTTCCAAGAACTTGCACAAAATGCACCACAGAATTAGTCTGAGGAGTCTGGGTGGAGCTTAGATGCCTTCCCTGTGGCAGGTTATCTGTCAAATACAGGCTTGGACAGACAAAGTGACTTTAACTGACCAGTCCAGTTACTGGCTCTGGTGGGGTCATCTTGGCTGTATTATGTATCTGGAGCTTATTTATCAAAATCCTTTCTCACTCAGAAAAGTTCACTGAAGAAGTGAAGCCGTGGATGAGGTAGAAGCAGGGGTCTATCAACAAAATTCCAGATGCTCTGTGTTTTGGGGGCATCTGATGCCTGCATCATCTTCATAGGCTTTCAGTGGCCATCTTGTACTCTTTTTTCCTTTATTAGTTGAGATAATGCTTAAATTGTGCAACAGCTCTTGCTCTCCCCACCATTAAGTGTTAACTCCTGGGTTGTTTGTCCTTAGCCCATGAGCTCCTGAGAGTTTTGAGGTACTCCATTATTACTTTGCAGCAAGTGTGCAATTAGGTAACCGTGGACCTCTGAACAAATGTATTCCTTCTGCTCCTCTTTGAAAGTCATTCTGCATGCCAGGCTCCAGTTTGCCTTGTGTCAGCCTGTGACAGCTTCCAGCCTTTGCCTCTGCACCCTGCTCAGTCTCCTTTTTGTGGAACTAGAACCTCTTCCATATGCTGTAAGCAAAAAGCTGTCAGATCTGTAGGGCCTGTCCAACAACAGCTTCCTGCATGCACAAACAAGCACCCTTGAGCTGCTTCTGTGGACTCCAGCTCAGCCAGTCCTCCTCTTTTTATTAGTGCAAGCAGCAGTCCAGGCTCCTCGCCCAGACATTTCCTCTCAACCACAAACCCAGCCAGTTTGCTCTGAAGTTGCGTGATTTGCTAGGGGTGGATGCATGCAGGGGTGGAGTTGCTCTTGGCACTTTCCCTTCTCACTGCTGCACTGATATTTGCAATTGCTTCTTAACATTCTAGTGCAAAAGATGTGATTTTGGTTTTGCCTTCTACTGGTACCTTACTAGTAGGGGTGCAAAGGTCTTCTTAAAGAAAATCCAGATTGTAAGTGGATTATAAAGAATATTGTTCCTCAGCTCTACCTGTCAGTGGAAAACTTTACAGGCTCTTTTGAGCCATAGATTTAAATCCAAGGTGCAGTGCTGGGTGCAGCTGAGCTGAGCTGGAACATGAGCTAATCAAGGGGCTGTGTGGAAGCAAGAGCTTGCAAAGCAAAGTCAGTGTTGCTTTGGAGAGCTGTGCTGGGTCACTGCCTCTGCTGGCGGGTTCTGTGGTGAAGTCTGTCATTTTTGGGGTATTCAGTGAGAAACTGGGGCAGTGACTGCAAAGGGGATTGTTCTAGTGCTTGCCCCGAGCTGTTCTGGCCCCCTCAGCCTTCTGACCTTCTGCAGAGAGGATTGTGCTGCTTTTGCAGCCAAGGTGGAATCAGAGCAGTTCAGTGCAGCGTATTTGGTATATTTGTAAAACATACTAAAATGTAAGGAGCTCAGTGATAGAAAACCTCATATAAGAAGAGACAGAAGGACAAGTTTTACCCCCAGGTATCTTCGGATGGACAGCAGTCCATGAACGTGTAGGATCTCACAGAAAATCCATAGCTGGAGAGCTGGATTTGCTTTTCAACTCCCTTTCCTTACAGGCTTATGCTAACTCATGATATCTGTTACAGTGGTAGTAGAGGTCAAAAATGGGAAGATTCCACAGTGCAGTGGATTTGGAGCTGTGTTCAGGGGGGTGATTACCACTGTCACTGTTGTAATTCTTTTTCTAGATGTTGATTTCCTGTGCAAATGAAAGACTGCAGAAAAAGCGCCAACAAGCAAACCCTACAAAATGACCGAAAAACCCAAACCCAGAGATTTCTTACTTCCAGTTCTTCACTGCAAGAATCTTGCCTGGATCAATATTGCTTCAGGTCTGGGGTCTTAGTGCAGTGCTGCACGGTGGAGCATCACTATTAGTAATGTCAGTTAATGGCCAAATATATGTCTTTTTCATTGCTTGGGGTTTTATTTTTCTCTGTTTATCCTACATTAGGATTCCATGCAGTAGTGAGGACTTGGTTGTGCATGTTCATTTTATTGAAATGCTTTTTTGAATTTAAATACCCATGTCCTGTTTCTCCCCACATGATTTTCCTCTGTAGGCTACCAAGCAGTAGAACAGGCAATAAATATTTAATCTCTGGGTCATGACATAGTAATTTAATTAAGAAGAATAACAAAACTTACAGGGATTGAAATACAGAAAAATGCTTTTGCTCAGTTTTATGAACAGCTTTCTGTTCAATGTTTATATATTTAATTTTGGTGTGTGTCACATGCCACATTCAACAACACTGAACAGAGAAAATACATTTTCAAGGCAATGCTTCCCATGCATAACATGTGGCCTTTTGTTGGGAAAGAACCCCTGATGCTGCAGTCAGATCATTGCACCTCCTTTGTACAAAATCATTGGAAAGAGCTGGAGTGGGAGAGGAAGGTCACTCTGGAAGCGTGGAGATGATTTGTTGGAAGATACCAGGCAGTGACGGTAACAGGGATCCTTCTCTTGCGTTGACCGTGTCCTGGTTATCCCATGCCTCCCAAAGCAGCCGGAACATCCATCTATCTCCCTGAGGAACAGGCCTGTGGTTTCAGGCCAGAGATGAACCTAGAGGGGGTTGTGGTGAGCCTTACGTCGACACAGCACGATGGTGGTGGCCAGGAGCTGGAGCAGCAGGAGACAGAGGCCTGCCACGGGGACCCAGAGGAAGACAAGACAGAAGTAATCCAGATCTTCCTCCGTTCTTCTGTCTGCGTGAATAGAGAAGAGGAAAGGTCCACCAAGTGTGCTCACAGCTGGTGTTACAGCCAGTTCTGGTGGAGCCAAGGAAGCTGCCCAGAGCTCTGCCTGGTGTGCCTGAGGCAGAGAGCTTCCCCTGGGCCTGCAGTGATGTTCTACTGCTGTCAGCATTTTCCTGGGAACTGGAGGGAGGACACGTGGCCAAAAGTTTTCCTGTGTCCTCTGATAAGGCCAAAAGCAGACCTGGGCCCTGAGGCTGTACCCTCTTGCACCCTGTTCCTCGTGTGTCCAGGCATGGGACATGCTCATGCTTTTTTATGTCGTCCTTAGCCTTTCCTATGGGGAATGAAACACTGGAATTTAATCTTTCCAATTCTGCTAAAGCTGTATGGATTTTCACTCTCCTCCATCCCAAAATATCTGCAGGATCCCCCTTGGTATCAGTGATGAGTGTCCAGCTGCTCCCCTTTCCCTCCCTCCATCAAGGCTACCTGGATCTGGTGTCTGCAGGCAGGAGTCCTTTTCAGTGATGCCACACTGGGTGCTGGGTCCTGGTGTGCTGGGTCCTGGTGTGGTGGGTGCCACTACAGTGGGGGCTATAAGTGAAATGGATGAATTCAGAATGTAGGGAAATACAATAAAATAACTCTCCTGCCTCTCTGCTCTCCTGCCTGGGCACAGCTGTTCCTCTGCACAGCAAAGGGCTCAGCTCTGGGGAAACTTCATAGAGCCCAGTTTGGATGGGGTCTCCCCCAGGGAGGGTCTTCCAAGAGCCAATAAGGAGCTGCAGCCTCCTTATTTCTCACTTTCTGACACCATCCTAACAAAGCCTGAGCCCCCTGAGCTTGGCAGTACTTTCGGGACCTGCGTGTGCTGAGGAAGGAGGGGGGTGGTGGTCTTTGCTTTAGCCTTCTCCCTTGAGAGCCATGGGGGGGATGGGGAAGTGGGGATGGGGAGGCACTGCTGGGTCTGCCCAATCATCTTTGCCTTTGGGCAGGAGCAGTCCCAGGAGGAGAGGTGGTGAGCAGGGAGCCTCTGGCAGGAGGACCAGCGTGTTGGTCACAGGATGTGCAAGCAAGCAGGGAAATGGGGTTTGTGGGGGGGATGGCTGGTTAGAAGGGGCACGGGCAGGAGGTGCTGGGCATTTTGGCAGGGCTGAGTGAGGCTGGGTGAAGGTGTTGCTGACCTGATAAGAAGGCAAGCTGGCCAGGGCTGAAGTACAGCTCCTTGTTGATGTACTTGATGCAGAAATAGTTCCCCTCATCCTGTGGTGTGAAAGATTTCACTACCAAATGATAGAACACGTCCTCTTTCCTGGCCTCAAAGTGTGTGGATGTTTTCTGATTTCCCTCAAAGGTGGCCCCGGACAGGGGTGAGATGAAGACGATGAATTTAAAGGTCTCAACATTGTCCTGGTGAACCCAGGCAACACCAGTGTCCTCTCCGCTGATGCGACATGTTAGGTCCAGATGTGCTCCCAGCTGGAGGTACGTGATGGTCTTGTACTGCATGAACCTCTTCTCACCCTGTAAGCCATGGATCCCTGGGCAGCCTGCAGGAGAGAAATCCTTGCTGGAACCACTTGGGAAGAGTCAGTGGGTTCTCTGAGGAAACCTCCCTCCCTCTCCATGGGCTGGAAGTACAAATGGAAAGGGAAGACCACGCTGTCTGGATGACATGAAGGTTTTCTTGGAGTCCTTGCTGGGATGGTGCATGGAGGGTGCTCAGCACCCGGGGCTTTTACGATGGGTGCTGCCCTTCCAGTGCCTTCTCAGGGACATTACCCCTTCCCAGCTTCTCTGAAGTGATAAGCTATATAAGCTCCCTATAAACTCTGACTTATAAACCCCTTTTTCTCTGCCCTTCTCCCTCCCTTCCAGAACCACTCGTCTGAGCAGTCTCCCTTCCCAGTGCAGCTGGTGCTGCAGCCACCCCTCCTGCCCTTTTCTGGCTGAGGTGATTCTGCCTCTACCCCCACAATTACTGAGCACACCTCAAAGTCAGCCTTTCTGGTCTGATTTTTTCCTCCCGTTTAACTAGTTAGTCCTATGTCTTGAATTTGATAGAAGGGTTTTCCTTGCCCGTCCTGGTGAAGGGGCTGCACAACCCCATGTCCGTACTCACAGAATCCCAGAGCGAGCAGCAGGAGCAGGGCAGGAGACCTGTCCNTAAGCTATATAAGCTCCCTATAAACTCTGACTTATAAACCCCTTTTTCTCTGCCCTTCTCCCTCCCTTCCAGAACCACTCGTCTGAGCAGTCTCCCTTCCCAGTGCAGCTGGTGCTGCAGCCACCCCTCCTGCCCTTTTCTGGCTGAGGTGATTCTGCCTCTACCCCCACAAATACTGAGCACACCTCAAAGTCAGCCTTTTTGGTCTGATTTTTTCCTCCCGTTTAACTAGTTAGTCCTATGTCTTGAATTTGATAGAAGGGTTTTCCTTGCCCGTCCTGGTGAAGGGGCTGCACAACCCCATGTCCGTACTCACAGAATCCCAGAGCGAGCAGCAGGAGCAGGGCAGGAGACCTGTCCATCTTCTCCTGGGGTGTCTGTGCTTGGGGCTGGTGCAGTGCAGCTGAGATGAACTCTGTCACTTGTCTTGGGAGGCTGTGGTGCTCTTTGGGGAGGATGTGATGTCATCAGGACCCTACCATCAGGATGCATTCCGCTGAAGTCCAAAATCTGGGCCACTTTAACCTTATCATTTCTTAGAAGTGCCTCAAGCATTTTGCTTCAGTGACTTTCCTAGAGATCCAGAGTGATGCTTTCATGGCTGAGGTGGGATCGGCTACCACAGCCTGGTGTCCTCAGCCCTCTTGGGGTTCACAGCAGCTCAGGCTCCGCAGAAGTTAAAGACAAGCGCCATCGTTTGGCTGCAGGTCCTAGAATGTGTCTCTTGGGAGGGATTCTGCCTCCTGCCCTGGAGCACATTCATGGCGTCCTGTGTGCATGGCAGAGCCCTCTGAGACACAGGTGTTTCATGGCATAGATACACATATCATTTATCTCCAAGCACGCGTGTTGCTGGCACACAGCCGGGTTCTCCATGTACTCGACTGGTCTCTTTGCAATTCTTGTTTGTTCAATTCTTCTTTGCTATTGCTCAGCAAAAGCCTCTTTGTGCAAGGTAGTGCATCTGGGAGCTGGAACCTGATGAGACTGCCCCTTGCCCAACTGTGTACTTTGCTTTTTCTTTGTTTTAAAAACTCGTGGTTCTCTTCTTTAACCACAGGGTCTTCTGCTCTGCCAAAAAACCTTTTTACACTTCACCGGACAGGGCCCCTCCTGCAGCCTCTGGGTGACCACTTGCACATGGGGATGGGTGATGCTTCCTGGAGCTTTGCACACATAGAAAAAAGCATTTCACCAGCCTGTGAGAGGCTGGGCTGGTGTTTGATTTATTTCTTCTTGACTTTCCTGTTGATTGTGCTTCTGTGTGAGGGGTTTTTTTAATTACACCTTTACAAAGAAGCTCCTTTTTTCCCTCGGTCTGTCAGAAACCGGGTGCTCCTGAGTTTGATGCTGTTGCTACTGTGGCTGCTACTCAGAGCATGAGATGAACTGGCCATCTCCTCCTGGGGTGTCTGTCCTTGGGGACAGTGCAGCGCAGCTCGGATGATCTTCCTCACTTGGCTTGGGAAGCCGTGCTGCTCCTTGGGGAGAATGTGATGGCATCAGGACCCTCTTGGGTAAAGTCACAGTGCTTGGCATCTGTGGCAAAGCGTCGAGGAAAAAAAAGAATTTCTGAAGAAATTAGTTTCTAGTCCAGAATTTGCGATTTGCTTATTCTTTGTTTTACCTACTTGTGGTTCTTTTGTCTCACCACAGGTTGCTTCTCTCCTGCCCCAAAACCCCCATGTGTGCCTGAGTGGAGAGGGCCCTTGCTGCGGCTCTGGGTGACCACTGGCACAGGGGGCTGAGTGATGTTTCCTGGAACTTTGCACACACGGGCTTTCCTGTTGATTATCATTCTCTGTAAGGTTTTTTTGTTTGTTTTGTTTTATTTTGTTTTTTTTTGTTTGGTTTTTGTTTGTTTGGTTGGGGTTTTTTTTGTTTGGTTCACTTTGGTTTAGTGTTGTTGTTGTTGTTTGTTGCTGTTTTATTTTGTAATTAACCCTTTGCCAAGAAGCCTCTTGATTCCTGGGTCTGTCAGAATCCAGGTGCCACTGTTTGTGCTGCTACTGAGAGCTGAGTTACGGAAAATGATTTATATCACTGGGCATCAGAGTGTGTAGGTGAGTGGGGAAAGCTTCTGCTGGGCTGCTGAGATGTGTGAGTGTCCGTGGTGCTGTGTGACCTGTGGCCTGCAGAGCGTGGGTTGGAGGATCAGTGTGAAGATGTGTTGAGGGAGGCAGGAGCCACCCCAGAGCCTCCCGAGTTTGGCACTCGGCTTAAAAGTGATCGGGTGTGTTCTGAAATAACAACCAACCAACAGCACCTCTGAAACAAAAAAAAACCCTCAAAGCAAACAGATCCTGCTTCCGTTTCTTCATCTGCTGGAAGAGGATTTCTGTGTGGGGGTCAGTACCAGAGCAGAAGGAGCACATTGCTCTTCTGGCTGGGCTGCAGGAATATGGTGTGATGTGTGACCTGAAAAAGTGGATAAAGTGACTGAGGACAGCAAGGAAAGAGCTGTAGCTTTTTGGCAGAAACACTTTGAGTGATGGCTTTTTAAGTGAAAATTTTTAGCTCAAATTAATTCAATAAGAGACCACGCAATAATTAAATTGATCTCATAGCCTCAATGTTGGGACTTTTCTGCTATTTTTTTACTTCATAGTGTGTGTAGTTCTGTGCAGTTGTCATTCAGGATTTGCCCGCTGTTGTTCAGATACACTTATCTAGTCCCAAATTATTTTGTATTTTTTTTAAAGTATTATAAACAAGTAAGTTTGGAAGAACTTTGTTTTTCTCTGATTTTCTCTCCTTCCCATCTTGTTTGCTGAGGAGGAGACTATCAAAGGGTTTCTTCCACTCTTTGTTTTGCCAGGTTTTTATCATCCCCGTGACAAGAATTCCAGAGTACCCGCAGACTCTTTATCTCAGGCAGCTTCATGGCAGCTTCCTGGGATGTGGGAGTGTTACTGGGCCCATCAGCAAATCCCTGGGAAGATACTTTTAGGTGAATTTAGACTGTGTTAAGCTGGAAGCTGAAGTCCGGCATCATAAAGCTCAGGATGGTGTATAAATCATTGGCTTTTCCCTTACCCAAGACTTTCTCAAACACTTGATTGTTATCTTTGTGAAGGATTTGAGCTTTTGTGAGAATAGGAACCGAAGAAAGAAAGAAAGAATGGTCATGAATCTGAGTGGAATAATTTTATTTTTTGTCAGTTCAATTTCTTGTCAGTTCAATTCAGTTCTTGAATTGCAAGTGTACTAAGGAAATATTAACATGAAAGACAGATCTGACAAAACAGAACTTACAGTAGTCCATAACGTGTCCCCAAAGAAATCAACATGTTAAATGTGCTGCTTAACCAAAACAAATGACAAAGATTTTTTTTTTTTTTTTAATCCCTCAGCCATTTCGCTCAGAAAGAAAGCAAATCCCACCTTCCTTGCTCAGGCCAAAGTGCTGCAGAAATAGTTGGGTTCAGGGTAGCAGCAGAACCGGGCTAGAATGAGGGGAACAGTGAACCTGAGCCCCCAGGACTGTAAAAACCTCAAAAGTAAGGCCCTTTAATCCATATTTAGCTTCTCAGTGCAGTCTTGTATTAAGGAACAATAAAAACCCCAGGAGAGAGGGTACCACAAGAAGAGGATGTGTTGAGCGAGGATATTAATTTGTAAAGCACTGTGTATCAAATTCCACCTTTGGCTGCATTTTGGGAGGAAATCGCACACAGCCTTGAGCAGAGGTCCAGCTCATGTCCTTATTTCTCATCGGCTTCTCGCTGAGGCACGTCAGCATCAGCATTGGCCTGGCTGTTGTGCCTGAACCCTGTCACCGGGAACAGAGACGGCCTCTGGCCTTGGGCATTGACAGGGGAAGCTCAGGGTTTGGAAGGAGCTGTGCTTTCCCGTGCAGTTCACAGGGAAGGGCTGCTTGTTGTCTGTGTGCCTGTGCTCCCAGGATCTTGTCTCTTCAAGTCCCTCAGGGCAGTGGGTGAGGTGCAGTTGCGTTGTGGATAACGTAGGAGATGGATTTCTGTGCTGACAGCTCCCGGGAGAAGATCCAGAAGCTGGAAGGTGCAGGTGCTGATCTGTGTTAGTTTGGTGTCCTGGGTTTCGTGGGGGGCTTCCCATTTGCAGGCCTGGAGAGAGAAGAGGGTTTGGTTTACTCAGATGGGACAGGAGCAAGGAGGCAATTAGGGCTCCTTGAGCCTTGGGCTGCAGCCAGGGACCTCCAAGAGGAGGCTGTAAAGTGTTCCTGAATCCTCTTTGTGCAAGTGAAAGATCTGCCACCATTTCCAGTAGTGACACACACCAGAAGGATCTTCTCAGGACACACTGATGGTCAGTTCTTATATTAATTAAAAAATAAAGTGGGCTTTTTAAATTTACGTCTGACTTCTGCCCACTCCTGTCCTCTCCTTAAGCCTTTCTCCACATTCAGAAAGGAATGAAGAAAGAAGAGCTCAGGGA
Source organism: Gymnorhina tibicen (assembly GCA_013399875.1). Taxonomy (NCBI): domain Eukaryota; kingdom Metazoa; phylum Chordata; class Aves; order Passeriformes; family Artamidae; genus Gymnorhina; species Gymnorhina tibicen. The sequence continues at coordinate 807,211 of VXAZ01007004.1, forward strand.
TTGTGGGGGGTTTTTTTGAGTTAGACAAGGTGTTATCAATTCAGAGAGGGTTTTTCTTGTTGGAACGTGTTGCCTGCAGAGGACTTTGAATGGAAGCTTTCCAGACAGCCAACATGCACCCAAAATGACAAAAACGACTGGTCTCCATCAACTGAGAGTTTTACGCTGATCTAATGAGTTGGGGATTTGGCACCCGTTTTCAGGGAAGATTAATTGGTGGTGGAAAATGAATCCTGCTGCTGCCAGCAAGGATCACAGGCTAGATCCTGGGGTGCTCCTTAATGGAGTGAATTGCACTATGAACTTCCAAAGAGCTTCCTTTCACTAAGCAGGAGCTGCGCAGAGCAGCAGGAATTTCATCTCTAACAAAAACCGAAATATGCTACAATAGCTAAAGGCAGAGCTCAGTCAAGTTAGGGCTGCTGCAGGAGAGCCATCCTTGAGGAGGTGATTTCCTGACACCCCTGCATTACAACCACTGCATCAGGGCACAACTGGAGAGCTCTGCAGGGTGTTTTTCTCCCCACAGAGACAGAATATCCTTGCACAGAGCTGGCAACAGGGGTTGAGATAAGTGAAGAATGCAAACACCATCCTAAACAAGGCTGCATGAAGAGCTCTTCCTTATCATTTCTCCTCTGGAAAGGCAGGCGAGGATCAGGAGAATGCTGGGTGTAATAAATATCCCCTGTGAAAGTGACAGTCTGTTCCCTTTTACAGACAGGTAAAAAAAAAAAGCAACCTGCCTTTAAAATAAAATTGGTAGGGATCCATTTTCTGCTAATGTTGGGGAGGGATTGTATTAATTTGGAGAACTAAACGACAATTACCCTTGTTACTGTGAAACCATGGTTGTATAACAAGGATCAGGAATTTATCTGATTTAAAAGATGCTTTGATTGGCAAAGAATGAGGCTCCAGAGGTGTGAACGTGCTGTTCCAAAGTTTCTTGGCAGCCCAGCTTTTCCAAGCACCAGCCCAGCCCTGGCTGCCCTTGAGCAGTAGTGGGGATTTCTCGGTGTCTCTGTTGCCACAAGCCCCAGGGTGCACAAGGTTTGCAAAAGTGCAGAAGTGGTTTCCTGCAGAGCAGGAGAGGTGAGAAGCCGGCTGCAGGGAGGTCAATCTGCAGAAGCAAAATGTGCGTGGGCAAAAGCATTTCCTCTTCCAAAATGGGGAATTGCAATTCTCATTCTGATGATGTTTTCCTGGTGACTCAGGGTGAGGGGTGGGCTGGGGAGGCAGGAGGGAAAGCATAAAGAAAATGTTCCTGTGTGCCCTAGAAACCGGGTTACCCCTCAATCTATTCCTGCCTGCACTGGTGTTTCTCAGGAGAGTCGTGCAAGGCTGCAGCAGCCTCTCTGCTGCAGTTCCTTGGTGCCTGTTGGGGAAACAGAGGCAGGAAGCCCTGGTGCTGTTGGTCCAAAATGGTGCAGAGGGGGATTTGGGATGCAGGAACTTGCATGTAATCCATGGGGACATGTGAATGTGTAGTGATGAAATCAAAGGACTGTTTTGGGAGGGGAAGGGATGAAATACAGTCGCCCCCAGGCTGAAGTTGGGAGTGCTGCATTGGGAGCACAGAAATGTGGATAATTACGAGCATTGGATGATGCACAAAGTTTTTGGGCTGCCACAAGCACTCCCTGTCTTTCTGTTTCATATCTGCTGCAGGGTCAGAGCTCAGTGCTTTGAATTACTTAATAGCTGAAAACCAAAAAAAAAGCCCAAACAAACAAAAAGCCCCAAACAAAATGAAGAACAGATGACAGGAGAACCTTCTGTTCTGTTTTGCCCTTAACTCATTACTCAGGCCCCTCCCAACCATCATCTATCAGATGAAGAATTTTTAGGTTGCTTTTTGGCACCTGCCTCCTTTATCTCTTGAGGGTGAGATGTTGGCAAGTTGAAGAGAAAAATGTCAGTGCCTGTCACTCACCTCTTACACCTGCATCTTCGTCTTCTGGTTCCTAAAAAAAGAGAGGAAATGTTTTAGTTCAAAGGTACCAAGTGACAGCTCAGCAAAGAACCACTCCAGTGAGGTAGGGCTGGTGTTCCCCAGCAGCTGATATCTTTAAGACTAATAACAGATAAACCATGGAAATCCATGCCAGGGAGTGGTGCTCATGTTACCCCAGTAATCCACTTAAATATTCTCATGAATTAATCTTTAAGGTGGGTAGCAGCAGCAGGGTCAGCCTGGGAACACTGAGGGTGAATTATTTTTGTTTGCTGTTTCCGGTGACTTTGGCACATTGCTGAAAATCCCTCAGCAGCAATTATTTGTACAGCAGGTGAGTGGCAACGAGGCCACGTTGCATGCAAACAAGTTAAATATGTTTTTCCCTATTTTAGCTTCTGTGTTGTTCCTTTGGGGTCTCAGGCCAGAGGTGCATCTAGAGGGGGTTGTGGTGAGCCTTACGTCGACACAGCACGATGGTGATCACCAGGGCGATGAGGAGCAGGAGGCAGGCACCTGCCAAGGGGACCCAGATGAAGATGTGACAGGAGAAATCCAGCTCTTCCTGCATTCTTCTCGCTGCAGGAATGGAGAAGAGGAAAGGTCCATCAGGTGCTCATGGCCGATGTTACAGCCAGTTCTGGTATAACCATTTTCCTGGGGACTCGAGGGAGGATATGTGGGCAAAAGTTCTCTCATGCCTCCTGCTGAGGCTAAAAGCAGCCCCAGCCCCCAAGGCTCTACTCTCCCTCTCCTGTTCCTGGTGTGCCCAGGCACGGGACATGCTCATGCTTTTTATGTCATCTTTAGCCTTTATTAGGTTGGATGAAACGTTGGAATTTAATCCTTGCATTTGTGATAAAGAAGCTCTATGGATCTTCTCTCTCCCTCCCGATCCCAAAATGCCTGCGGGATCCCTCTTGGTATCAGTGGACCAGAGTCCAGCCCTTCCCCTCTCCCTCCCTCCATTCAGGTTACCTGGATCTGGAGTCTTGAGGTTGGAGTCCTCAGTTATGCCACGCTTGGGGGTGGGTCCACGTGTGGTGGGTGCCGCTACAGTGGTGGTGACTATAAGTGAAATTGATGAATTCAGAATGTAGGCAAATACAGTAAAACAGGTCTTTCCTGCCCTTCTGCTCTCCTACCCCTGCCAGGGCACAGGTGCTCCTGTGTTCAGCGCCACAGGAACTTCATGGAGCCCGTTTTGCAGGGAGACTTCCCCAAGGAAGGTGTCCCAAGAGCCAATAAGGAGCTGCAGGTTCCTTTTTTCTCACTTTCTGACACCATCCTAACAAAGCCTGAGCCCCCTGAGCTTGGCAGTACTTTTGGGACCTGCGTGTGCTGAGGAAGGAGGGGGGTGGTGGTCTTTGCTTTAGCCTTCTCCCTTGAGAGCCATGGGGGGGATGGGGAAGTGGGGATGGCGAGGCACTGCTGGGTCTGCCCAATCATCTTTGCCTTTGGGCAGGAGCAGTCCCAGGAGGAGAGGTGGTGAGCAGGGAGCCTCTGGCAGGAGGACAAGTGGGTTGGTCACAGGATGGGCAAGCAAGCAGGGAAATGGGGTTTGTGGGGGGGATGGCTGGTTAGAAAGGGCACGGGCAGGAGGTGCTGGGCATTTTGGCAGGGCTGAGTGAGGCTGGGTGAAGGTGTTGCTGACCTGGAAGGAAGGCAGGCTGGCCAGGGCTGAAGTACATAGTTTGGCTGAAAATCATCGTGCAGAAATAGTTCCCCTCATCCTGCGGTGTGAAAGATTTCACTACCAACCGATAGATCTTGTTGTCTTTGCTTGCCTCAAAGCGAGCTGCTGTTCTCTGATCACCGCCAAATGTGGCCCGGGACATGGAATTGATGAAGACGATGAAGTGAAGGGTCCCTCTCTTGTCCTGGCGGATCCAGGATGCGCCACTGTCCTTGTCCGTGTGACACTCCAGTTCCAGCCTCCCTCCCACCCGGAGTTGGGTAATGTCGCTGGGAGATGTGACCTTCATCTTAAGTGACTGGCCATGGATCCCTGGGCAGCCTGCAGGAGAGAAATCCTTGCTGGAACCACTTGGGAAGAGTCAGTGGGTTCTCTGAGGAAACCTCCCTCCCTCTCCATGGGCTGGAAGTACAAATGGAAAGGGAAGACCACGCTGTCTGGATGACATGAAGGTTTTCTTGGAGTCCTTGCTGGGATGGTGCATGGAGGGTGCTCAGCACCCGGGGCTTTTACGATGGGTGCTGCCCTTCCAGTGCCTTCTCAGGGACATTACCCCTTCCCAGCTTCTCTGAAGTGACTACCTGAAATCACTTCTTGCAAAGCCCCTTTTTTTCCACCCTTCTCCCTCCCCTCCAGAACCACTCGTCTGAGCAGTCTCCCTTCCCAGTGCAGCTGGTGCTGCAGCCACCCCTCTGGCTGCCCTTTTCTGGCTGAGGTGGTGCCACCTTTCCTTCCAAACTTACTGAGCACACCTCAAAGTCAGCCTTTTTGGTTTGATTTCCCTCCCCTTAACTATTTACCCCATTTTATTGCATTCAGTGGGAGGGTTTTCCTTGCCCGTCCTGGTNCTACCTGAAATCACTTCTTGCAAAGCCCCTTTTTTTCCACCCTTCTCCCTCCCCTCCAGAACCACTCGTCTGAGCAGTCTCCCTTCCCAGTGCAGCTGGTGCTGCAGCCACCCCTCTGGCTGCCCTTTTCTGGCTGAGGTGGTGCCACCTTTCCTTCCAAACTTACTGAGCACACCTCAAAGTCAGCCTTTTTGGTTTGATTTCCCTCCCCTTAACTATTTACCCCATTTTATTGCATTCAGTGGGAGGGTTTTCCTTGCCCGTCCTGGTGAAGGGGCTGCACAACCCCGTGTCCGTACTCACAGAATCCCAGAGCGAGCAGCAGGAGCAGGGCAGGAGACCTGTCCATCTTCTCCTGGGGTGTCTGTGCTTGGGGCTGGTGCAGTGCAGCTGAGATGAACTCTGTCACTTGTCTTGGGAGGCTGTGGCGCTCTTTGGGGAGGATGTGATGTCATCAGGACCCTCTTGGGTAAGGAGATGATGCTCGGCATCTGTGGCATAATGAGGAAAAAAGTATTTCTGCAGAAATTAGTTTCTAGACCAGAATCTGGGCTCTTTTATCCTTGTCATTTCTTAATGGTGCCTCAAGGTTTTTTTCCAGGATGACTTCCCTGGAGATCCAGAGTGATGCTGCTCATGGCTGAGGTGGGATCAGCCACTGCAGCCTGCTGTCCCCAGCCCTCTGGGGGTCCACAGCAGCTCCAGCTCCGCAGACATCACGGACAAGCCCCATGCTTGTGGTGCAGGCCTCACTTTGCTTTTCTTGGCAGGGATTCTGTCTCCTTCTCCTGAGCACAGTAAAGGGGTCTTGTGTGGATGGCAGAGCCCGCACTATTTTGTTACCCAGCAAGTGAGACACAGGTGTTTCATGGCATAGATACACATATCATTTATCTCCAAGCACACGTGTTGCTGGCACACAGCTGGGTTCTTCAAGTGCTTGATTGTTCTCTTTGCAGTTCTTCTTTGTTCAATTCTTCTTTGCAATTGCAAATCTTGTGCAGGGCAGGTGGTCTGTGAGCAGAAACTTCACGTGAGTGCCCAGTGTCCAGGGTGTGCTTTGCTTTTTGTTTACTTTAACAACTCGTGGCTCTCTCACCACAGGTCCTTCCTCTCTGCCAAAAATACCCCCTTGTGTGCCTTGGTGGAGAGGGCCCTTGCTGCTGCCTCCAGATGACCACTTGCACATGGTGATGCTTCCTGGAGCTTTGCACACACAGTAACAACAGTTTCACCAGCCTGCGAGGGGCTGGGCTGATTTCTTTCTTTCTTCATGGCTTTCCTGTTAATTGTTTTTCTATATGCATTTTTTTTTTCCATTACCCCTTTGCAAAGAAAGCCCCTTTTGCCTAGGTCTGTCAGAAAGTAGGTGCTGCTGGGTTTAATGCTGTTTCTAGTGGAGCTCAGAGCTGAATAACTGAAAATGGTTTAGGAACTGGGTTTATTTCTCTGGGCTTCAATGCGTGTTGGTGAGTGAAAAAAGCTCGTGTTAGGCCTGCTGAGATGTGTGAAATTCATGCTGTGTTAGGCTGGGAGACTTGTGATGTCTACCTTAAATAGAGCAAATAAAAGTAAAATGGAAGTGAATGTGCTGGCCAGTGAGGAGGGGTCGAAAAATTTGTCAAATATAGGTTCTCACTCTGCTGTAGAGTGAGCATGCAGTGCATGTCCTCAGAGGTGTGGTGATGGATGTGCTGGGAGAACCTGTACAATTAAAGGATCACCCAGGAAGATCTAGTGCCGTTCTCAGTAGGGGTATCTCACTTCTTTCTTGTCTCTGACAAATCGTAAATTTTATTATTAATTGGTCCAGGGTACCATACTGGCGCCCAGATATTCCTCTCCTCCGTGTAGAGGTGTCCTTGATCTTGGTCCTCTTTGCTCACAGACTGAGCTGATTTCCAGGCAAGGCCACCTTTTCCTCTGCTAATGAATGTATCCTTTAAAGGCAAGGCAAAAGCTTATGGTCAGCTGGGAGATATAGCTGCAAGAGGGCTGCCACACATCGCGTTTTTACTGACTTCTGTGATAAGGTGTTGTGTAGCACCAAGCTATTTCTATTTTGCATAGCAACAAAGAAGAAAAAATAAAGTTGCAGTAGCAATTATTTGATTAGGAAAAGCTCCAGGACATAAGCAGGACCTCCAGGAAATAGCTCTGATTTAAACTTGTATAAATAATTTAGATTGGTTAATGTAAGTTTAACACTGATGGCCAACTCCAAAATTGGGAGGAGAAGGCGGCTAATCAGATTAATTAAGGAATCTCCTTGATTTTCGTGTATTCTGGTTTGCCTATTTGTCCTCTAGGCAGTATTTTAGAATAGGCTGTCATTGTTTGACTGAGGACCTAAGCCAAATCAATGAACACTCGCATTAATAACATGTTTTAGTAGGAATTTACTGAGTAATTTCTGTTGTAGTGTCACTGGTATGATATGACTAAGGAAGAAAAAATACTCAGACAACCAGTTACTTCTGCAGAGCATCGTACAAGAGAAATCAGGAGACCAGACAGGTTGATTAGAAAGTAGGAGGTAATTTCTTTTTCCTCCCAAACCTACATATAAGTTTAATTTTACTCACAGCTAAGGTTACAGGACTCTGCTGGTGAACTCCAACCTAAGTTGCTTATGACTGAGGTTTATCTTTATGTACTAGGGCCAGCCTAGGTCTGTATTTAATTAACGTAAAATAATTAATAGAAGAGAGGAGCAAGGAGGCAAGAGGGAAAATCATGCAGGGATGAGACAGAGTAACAAGGATCCACCTGTTTTTGATCAGGGCTTAGCAGGAGGTGAATTTAGGATTCATTTTCTCTGCTTTCTTACATCCATTTGATAGAGAAAGAATGGGAAATGAGAGGGAGCTGAGGCACCAGAGCTGGAGAGCATGCTGAGTTTTGGATATGTTTGATTTCTCAGTCATTTTGTGAAAAGATCTCAGGGACTTTTTCATGGGGCAAGAACCTTTTCAGTTTCTCGGTGTCAGTCATAGCAGACATTGCCTGGATGTCTCACAGTACTGCGTGCCTGGAGTCCCCTGGGGACATGGGAGTCACGCTGCCACAGTCAGTGAACAAAAAAGGAGCACCAAAATGACTGTTCTCCATCAGATCCATTGTTGTGTTGCCCATGGTGTCTCCTGGTGCCCCAGAAGGGCATCCCATTGCCAAGCAGTGATGCCACATTCCTGAGGATGAGCAGGTGCTGTTGGATCCCTGCGAGTGGTCAGTGATGGTAACTCAGGAGTGACACCAGACTGTCTTTGCCACAGCACTGCTGACTCTTCCTGTTCTTAACCCTAGAAGGATTGCATTAAAACTTTCCATTCCACTTTCATAAGGAGGAATGGAAAGTTTTAATGAAGATTTCAAAATTTAGTCGCAAATTACAAGCATTGTTTTTTAAACGGAGGGAAAAATACAATACTGAACCTCCAGCACACAGCTTTTCCGGTGTGAAGTGAAGCTGTGGTTTATGAGCCACTTTCTGCCCCCCTTTTCTTTGCAAAGCCACAGCACTTAGAGGGGTTTGCAGAATGTCAAGTGCAGCAGTCACCCACCAGGTACTCACACTATTTTTCCACTGTAGCCGCGTGTTTCCAGCTCGGTGGCCAGTACTGCCCACTCTTCTGAGTACTCCCAGCGTGCACGTCACATACCTCAAAATCCAGAATGCAAACCACAAATGCTCCTGCACTCTCACCTCTCCGTGGCGTAGCCCTTTAACTCACCACGGGGTTGGACATCTCCATAATCTCCAGGCTTGTTGGTACCTCAGCTGAAGGTTTGATAGGAGACCTGGATGTGTTTGGAGTTTTCCTTGCAGAGCCTTCCCACACCTTCTCTCCTGATGCTGCAGAGCTCGTTTGTGCTGGCATTCAGTAAATCAGCAATCTGTGACAGTTTCTTTTGGGGACTGGTATCAATGTGCTCTGCCAGTGCCCCAGCTGCAGTTAACAGTGGACAGGCTGGTTTTCTGCCACTCCAATCTAAATAGCACAGATTCAGACCAGAATTAAAAAAGACCTAATGTTTTTCTAACTGTATATAGACTTCAGAAAAGGTAAATTATCTGCTTGGCTCCAGTGTGTAATTTTTTTTGTCTGAACAGTTCAAGTAGGTGAACTGGTCTCGCTATCTCATTTCCAGTTCCCACAATCAGATTTCTGTTGGGTTCAAGGCACCATTTGATTGTTGTCCTCTGAGTTCAGCTCCCTTCCAGGGTCTCATAGCCTTGGTGTAACAGCTGACTTCTTCTGTTGCCACCAGTCCAGAGTCTTGCCATGTCTGGTCTCCTTCTTTGCTGCACACTGACCTTCTTCCCCAAAGACCTTGGGCAGGAAATCCTGGTGGAGATTCCTCAGGGAGTTTCTGGGTCCATCTGTGTGGTGCAGGAGGTCTTTCCCAGAGTGGGGTATTGCTGGGCATCTTTACTGTTAAAATCTTTGAGAGGGAACTAATTTCCATAGCAGGTTACAGCTAATGGAATGGAGGAAGGGTTCCCAATTCTGTTCTCCACCTCTCCTGCTGGCAGAGCTGGCAGGATGGAAACCCATGGCTTGCTGCAGACAACTTGCTTCATCCATTTTCTGGTCCTATTAATAGTGTTTTCTGGCTTGTGTAACTTATTTCTTCTCAATTTTGCATTTGAAAAAAACCCAACCCTCTCTGTTGAGTTAGACCTGTAAGATGCAACCCTAAGCCACAATACCCTGATCAAAAGGGACAGGGCGGGAGGGATGGTGGCATCAAAAAGCATCAGCTGGTTTAATGCTCTCCTGCCATCAGCAAAAAACTAGATTTGGTGCTGAGCTTCACTTTTAAGAGCCTGATCCCCTCCAGTACTGTGAAGAGAGCATGTGATTACTCTTCCCATGCCTGTTCTCCTACAGGCACCACTCCCACCCTGTTCATGAGTGCTGGACTCAGAGGTCAAAGGGCAAATCATGTCTAAAATTCTGCAAACTTTATTTTTATGCACAATTATTTCCTCACATTTATGTGTTGTAAATACAGAACTGCAGAAGGATTTTATAGAGACTGGGCAATACAGGGGCAGGTGGAATTTGGAGTGGTTGATTGTGAAGTGTTGTGTGGAAGGAAAACCAGTCCTGACTTGACTATAAAACTTGGGTTAGGACAGGTACTATCATTATCCAGCAGGAAAAGCAAATGGATGTCAGCAGGTAGGAAGGAAATCAGGTATAAAACAGAGAAGGAAACAGAGAACACAGCTTTGCCTTTGTATGGTCCAATGGTCCAGTCCATGGCTAAGGCGTGGTCCAATGCACTGCATAAATCCTGAATGCTGTGTGTTGGTCTGGCCCCTCGCCTCACAGAGGGGACTCCAAAAAGAAGTAATAGAACAAGAAAAGGTTCAGAGCAGGACAAAATGTAGGATCAGAGGCCTGGGATGGATTTTGTGTGGCAGGCTAGGACTCTTTACCCCAAAACCATGATTTGAGTGGGTGTGCACTAAAGGTCCCCAGAACTGTGAGTAGCTGGAAGGGAGTGGAGAGGGATTGATTATTCCCTGCCTTTTCCAATACAGAAAGTAAGGGCATCAGATGATGGTGGGTGAGGCTGAAAGCAAAAGAAATCCTTCACCCAGGAATGTCCCTGAGAAGGGACACTGTGGATGCAGAGCCTGGACAAATGCTTGGAAGAGATGTTCATTGTGGGTTACTCAATAGACAGTAACAGGCTCAGGAAATCTATTTAGTTAAAAATAGACTGCATATTAAGGGAGAGTGTCATATATGATTCTCTTGTCATTATTCCTTAGCCATCTGCTCATAGCCAGTGTTGGAGACAGGATGGTTGTCTGGATGAACCTTTGCTCTGAACCAAACCAGTCATTTTTATATTCTTAAATGTGAGATCTCATTACAGTGTGTCATTTTAAGGAAGCCATTTGTTACAAAACTTCACATCCATTTCCTCTAAAACACTATTAATTTTCCAATTATCTCATTCTTTAATGCTGGACACTTTAATCTTCCTTAGCCGTTCACCCTGCACAAGGACATTTATCCCAACAGCAGGTCCTGTGGTTATTCACAGGAGAACATTTATCCCTCTTGGAAAAGGGATAATGGCCAGGAAAGATGTTTGACCCTGGTAAACTACCTCAGTTTGTGTTCCAGCTTTGGGAAAGCAAGAAGTGACCCAGGTTTGGGGACCAGGAGAATTTGTGCAGAGGCAGCTTCCTTCCCCTGGCATGTCCTTAGGCATGTCACCTTGGGCTCTGCACAGTGGGATGTGACCCATGTTTTTAATTGTATCAAAATCATCCTGTCTATGGCAGTGATGGGTGTCAGATTAAAATGAAAGGACCTGAGGAAATGCATCTATTTCAGTAATGGCTATTCCACCACTGCTCTGAGTCATTTCCTCCTGCATCCAGATGACTTGAGACCTGTATTTTAGTAACGGCAGTGTCATTTGCAGCTCACTGCTCATTGCAGGAACATACAATCCCAGCCAGCCCCCAGGAATATTTTGTGTCAATTTTTTTTTTTTTAAGTGACCAATAGGAAATATCCCAGTTTGAATTTTGCACTCAGTGTTGACGTTAAGGCATAATGTTTTGAAGCCCCATAGCTGGGTGTCAGTGCAGCCCAGCACCTCTCCCTAAGACATCTGTCAGTGAGTTTACCTCATGCTTGTGCTGGATGATTGCACTTGGACTCTGTTGAAGAATGGCAGCAGTTCTTCTGTGACCCTGCCTGTAAGCCAGGAGCCCCCAGAGCTCAACATCTCCTCCCTGGTGTGCCTGAAGAGGGGTCAGATATTGATAGGACAAAGGAAAATGGCCTCAGGTTGAGCCACGGGAGGTTCAGTTGGATATTAGGAACAATTTCTTCACTGAAGGAGTGGTTAAGATTTGGGACAGGCTGCCCAGGGCAGTGGTGGAGTCACCATCAGTGGCAGGGCTCAGAAAACAAGCAAACATTGCACTTTGGCATTGAGGTATTCGGTCCAAGGTTGGACTTGATGATCTTGGAGGTCAAATGATTCTCTGATTCTATGCTGTGGTGAAACTCAGCTGTGGTGCTGCCATGGGCTGTGCTGCTCACCCAGCTCCTCTGAGGATGCTGTGCCTCTCCCCAGAGGCAGCTGCCCAACAGGAAGGTTTTGTGCTGCATTTCATGCTGCCTGCACAGCCCACAGCCCCGGCTCTCCGTGCTGGGAGGGCGCAGCAGGATGTGTGGTGGGTGAGATCACACGCGTAGCTCTGGGGACAGAGATGTCTCTTAAGCCACAGCCCTCCTCCCTGCTCAGCTTTGCGGGGAGGGAGGGTGGTTGCACACCAGATTTTGGTGCCCGACCTCCTGGCTGGATGTTTTAACCACCAGCAGAGAAGAGGAGCAGAAAACCCAGCGTGGCTTGCAGCTGGGGCAGGGTAAGGCTGGCTCCACACTCACAGCGTGGAGGAAGGGGGTAGGACGGGGCAGGGGCTGGCTGCAGCACGGTGCCCGTGGTGGCTGGCACCAGCTTGTGGGCTCAGCACAGAATCACAGAATCCTTTAGGTTGGAGAAGATCTTTAAAATCATCGAGTCCAACCCTTAACCCAGAGCTGCCAAGGCCACCGCTAAACCATGCCCCCAAGTGGCACAGGTGCATGTCTTTTAACCCCCTCCAGGGATGGTGACTCCACCACTGCCCTGGGCAGCCCGTGCCAGTGCCTGACAACCCTTTCAATGAAGAAATTTTTCCTAATCTCTCATCTAAACCTCACCTGGCACAACTTCAGGCCATTTCCTCTTGTCATCACTTTTCTTTGGAGGTGTCCATTCTCCCAGTGCTCTACAGAGGGAAATCCAGAATTTTCTGGTGTTTCCCAGCAAAGCTCGAGCCCTTGAAAAACTCAGTATTGCAAAACTTCTCCAAATTTCTGCAGGATCAAGTTTTCTGCTGCCTGATGCAGAGGCTTAGTCCAGGGCAAGACAAAATTTAGCCCTAACTCTTTGCTGGAGCCTAAAAGCCAAGGAGACAAACTCAAGAGGTGCCTGCGTCAACCTGGCTGCCTGAGAGCCCCCACCAACCCAAGGAGCTTTTGGGAGAGGATGGAGAGGGCTTTGCCATCTGAACAAATTTCCTTTTCATATTGACTTCCAGCTGAGTGATTCGTCTGAGGGGTTTGGGGGTTTTATGTTAAATGAATGAAATATTTTTGCTGCGTGAGATCCCTGTTGCAGCAGCAGTTAGGTATGCTGCACCTGGCAGAGAAAAGATTCTGAGCTGATGTCATCACAGGGATTTTTTTTTTTTGAGTGTTTCATTTATTAACTAGATCAGAGAGTGTAAATAGCAATAATGATACTCTCTCTCTTAAAAGTGTGATGCAGCCCCCTTTCATGCACATGTGTATCTTAAAGGCTCTGTGAGAAGTTGAACTTTAGTAGAAAAACACAAATGCCTGAGGGAGGAATGTTAAAGCTTCTGGCATCTTGCAAACTTTTAAAGCTTGGGTGAGTTTTGCTTCCTGTGAAAGAACCACTGGTGTATGAACCCAAATCAACCTTTCTCACAGCAAAGCAGTAGAGGAGCAAAATACATACCTTATATAAATTTATTTTTGACTTGGTCCAGTATGTGTTCCACTTAAATGAATGCTGGAATAAAAAATATTTGTTTATAATCCCACAGAAGCTCCAGATCTCACCCTGAATGCACTCACTATGGATTTATTGATAACACAAGTATTGGTTATTTCAGCAAATAATACATAATTTCATAACTGGAAATTATATTAAATAATAATTAGAATAATATTTTAAAAACAATTTCTGGTTTATATAAACCAGAGATTTAACACATTGCTATTTTCGGCTTATTGAATGAAATGCAGTGAAATCCAGAGAAATAAGGGCAAGCAGTACTTAGGCTGCTTGGAGGTAGTTTTCTTTTCCCCAGTGGGTTTTTTCGGGATTTCCTTGCAGTTTCTGGGACACATCTGATTTTATATGGTGAGAGAAAAAGACATTTAGAAACTGCCGTCTAACAGATCTGATCTGAATGCTTAGAAGTCCTGCTGTGAATCCATTTCTCCTGCCAGGAGAACATATTTAATAAGCAGCTGCAGTGCACAGAGCTGTTCGGGGCGAGGATAAATCTGAAGGAATTTAAACAGCACCCGTGGACAACGTATCTCCTTTCTTTTTGCACAGATTTCAAGTTTAATCATTTAATAGAGGTGTTACTCAGCCTTTCTCTGTTATTGTGCCTTACTCAGCAGTTCATGACTGAAAAAAATTTTTTTGATGTATTTTTTATATGGGAGCTTTAAACTCAGAGATAATTTTACTCTCATGTCAATAACTTGCTTTCAATTGAATGTTTTCAACTGCACCTGATTTGATACACTTTTTTGTATCATAAAAACACAGAACTGTCCACATAAAAATGGCAGGGCATCTTAAAAGCATAAAGAAAAATTGAGGACTTTCAATATTAGATTAAAAACTGAGATATTCTGTAAAGACTGGCAATTTTTAAAAATGCATTTACAAAACTTTAACAGAACCATGAAGACTATGTACTGCAATGCCTGAAATACCTGTGTTTTTGCTCTGTATCTACATCCTTTGAAAATTAATGCTTTCTGCACTCTTTATGGAGAGAATAACTGGATTTTTTTAAGAGTACAGAATGTGTATTCTATATATTCTTTATATACAGTCTATATAGTCTATATAGAACATACGTGGAATATGATCTATATAGAATATATATTATATATATTCTATAAAATATAAGAGCTAATTATAATAACAGATTATTGCAACATGTAATTTTTGATTTCTTTTACAGTTCCTTGCCCAGTGACTTGTAGGGATGAGCACAGCATAGGTGAAGTTTTGTTCTGGAACCCATACATCTGCAAACCCCTCCTTGTCCCATGCAAAAGCCTTTTGTCTTTGTCCAAAGTTTGTAATCCTTTTGTCATTTAAGCTGAAATCCTTCATTTACTGCCGAAGTGCAGTTTTTGGGGTTATATATAAAGTCCCATTACTTTGCCTTCTAGGTATGGATGTTCCTTGCTGCAGGAAGGACAGTGGTTCCTCACTGCGTGGTGACAGCAGAAGACAGGAGAAGGCTGATCCATCCTCGAAGGAATCAAGGAATAAATTCGGGACCCTCATGTGCCAGGACATCACGGCTGAAGTGACACTGTGGTGGACAATGCTGTCACCTGCACCTCTCTCTCCGTGGATCCAGGGATCATGCTTCTAGCAGAGACACACAGAAACACTTTCCCATTAGTTTTCGAGTTGGAAACGACACGCCACGACTCATCATGGCATCCCTGACCCCTGGCTGGCATCATCGTTGTGCTCTCAGCGTAGAAGTTGCAGATATCAGGGGACTGGGATAATTTTCTCGGCATCTTTTTATTAGTGTTTCTGTTTCTTGCTTATTTATGCTGTGGGAAAAGAAGTCTATGAAATGGGAAGTGATTTTTTTCCATCAGCTCTCACAGTTGTGAAACCTGCTGCTAAAATCTTGGCCAGGTTTACTGTGTAAAACACTCTATTGATCATGATAGAAATTACTATTATTTTTTCATAATTTCTACTGCTAAACTGCCCAAACCTGTGTTTCAACAGGCCAGACAACATCCTTGGCTGTTGCTGTTCTCTCCTGTTTTCACTGCAAACAGGTGATGTGGAGTCTGGGTGGCTTTTGGTTTGGGTTTTTTTTTTCAAATTGCAAAGGAAAAGTGTAGACTAATTGGGGAATTCAGACACTGAGCAAATTCTTTGCTGTGGGTGGGCAGAGAGCTGAGAGGTAAACCCCTACCCTTTGTGCTCGTGTTATTGGAGTCAGGATAAATAGCTGAAGTCTGCCAAGACAGGATGTAGCTGTCTTGGGGAGGGGTTTCAGCGAAAATCAGACACCGTGAGGATGTCCTGAGTGTGGAGAAAGAGGAAGGAAAAGTGGACTGGGCAGGGTTATCCCTGAGGCCACTCACCTTCCTGTGGGAGAGGAGGATTGGGCTGTGCAGCCTGTATTTGCTGCCCAGCCCCAGCCCTGGCTGCTTGGCCATGGGAGGTCATCTCCTGTGCTGGCTGGGAGAGCTGAACAAGGTATGGACATTAACCTCAAATGTGAGAAAGGGAGCTGGGATTTCAAAAGCAGCTGCAGGCAGAGGGAAAACCCCTGTTTTTTGAAGAATAAACCTTTGCCCGTGGGAAGTTTCAAAGGGGTTTTCTTACAGCTGTCCTGAAAAACCTGCATATCATAAAATCCATCTGCTGCTGGGGTGAAGCTCTGCTCGCTGGGTGCTGGCAGGGTAGGAAAATGAGGGTGTTAGTTCATTTGAGCACTCACAGAGGATAAATTGTGGTGTGTGGGAATCAGAGATGCTCAGAGTCCCCTCCCTGCAGCACCTGTGGTGGGAGAGGGGGTTGTGCTGGTGACCCCACAGTCATCAGCTGGGTGGCCTGAGAGCTTGGGTGAGTGTCACAGCCTGGGGAAGTTGGGGAAGCTGGCTCAGCATGATCAACTGCTGGCTTTATCGCTGCACCATTTAAGGGAAGCTCCCACAGCTGGGCTGGAGATCAAGCACTCCGGAAAAATCAATATTAAAGTGGAAAGTGGCAGCTCTCTGTGGCTGGGAGAGGAGGGAGGGGAAGGCCGGAGTGATGCTGCTCTGACACTGTGATGCTTTGCACCCACAAGCTCGTCCCAAGACTGTGTTAGTCCCTGTTATGATCCAATTATGATTATTATTATTAAGAACTTCTTTAGAAATTCATCTGCCCAAATTCAGGTGCAAACGAGACCATATTCCAGTGACAATAATATGGGTTTTATTGATGGTAGATATGAGAGAGAGAGAGAGGGAGAGAGAAAGAAAGAAAGAAATAGAAAATAGGTGGGGGGGACAGAAAGAAAGTGACAGGGACAGAATAAGGAAAATGTCACCACTCCGTGGATCCCAGCGATGTTCTGTTGATCCTCTCCAGCTGGTCTCCTTGGTGGTGAAGCTCCCCCAGAGGAAAGCATGGAATCCGATGGGTATATATGCTCAGACTGGGCAGGCATGTCCGGGTGTGTCCCCCTGGGGAGGGGGCAGCCTCTTACAGCAGTCTCTGGGGCTGTTGCATCACTGCAGTCCTGTGGGGCAAAGCCTCTCATGCATGTTCTGTGGATTTTGTGGGGCTGGGGGTCCCACAGCTGGGCCAGTTTGTGTAATCGGAGGATGGGTGTTTATTGCCTCTCACCAGAGGTTACACCGTGCACCCAAAAACCTCCTCCTCCCCCCTCGGTTGGGGGGAGTCTGTGTAAACCTGGCTTCTGTGAGCTGTGCTCTCCTCACCACCCCAAATTCAGCTGGAGGCTTTGTCCTGTTGTGGATGCACACCTTTCCCTCAGCCCGAGGTGACTGAACAATAGGTTTCCTTTAATCTAATTAGCAGTTTGACTTATGGTCCAAAGTTCTTCAGGGAGGTTTTTATGGTTGTAGTTTCCTTAAAATTTTATATCCATGTTTGAGGCATAAACTATTTTCAGTCTCTGACAGCGCCAACACTGGGGACTCTGGAGCACCTTCCCCTTGTCCTCACTGTAGCTGGCACAGTGCTGGTGCCTGGGCGTGAGCAGATGTGGGGCTGGGGGTGCATCTGAGGGTGAGTGCTCGCTGCCTGTGCTCAGCGGGATGCTGGATTTCCAGCCCCAGCTCTGCCTTGGAGCCCTGAGCAGCAGCTGAGCCTTGTCACCATCCCTGGGGAGACCTCCCCTGCTCCTGGCATCGCTCGGGGCTCAGCACACACAGGGATGTCACTGCGGGCTCAGCACACACAGGGATGTCACACAGGGCTCAGCACACACAGGGATGTCACACAGGGCTCAGCACACACAGGGATGTCACTGCGGGCAAAGCACACACAGGGATGTCACACAGGGCTCAGCACACACAGGGATGTCACTGCGGGCTCAGCACACGGGGATGTCACACAGGGCTCAGCACACACAGGGATGTCAC